>CAXKVX010001163.1:0-92332 GCA_964058865.1 Eleocharis quinqueflora
GATAGATAAAACCACAAAACGGCATGAGGATATTCTTCCTGGCTGTGATTTCATGGATATTTATGATAACTTCGAGGTTGACCTTGTATCTCACGAGGTATATAGTTATTCAATGCTGTTTTTCAATTAACTTTATGGAGACCTTTGGCTATTTCTTATAGAACACGGGTTTCAGGTGAAGATATTAGCACCTAATCTAGATGCTGCAATATCCATATTGGACAAGTCAAATAGCTCTGTTCTACTTCGTCGGTGCCTGTTGTTGGATGAACCCAAAATTAAACAGCTGGAGGTAATTTTCTTCGGGCACCATATGTTATTGCATTGACATACATTTACAAAGGTGTTCGTACATTGCTGGCTTAATTACAAATATTTCGGCTACGAACCAGTACCATAATGGTTGGTACAAATAATTGGAAATTTTGGACTAAAAGCTCTCTGTTTATTGTTTTTTGATATATATATCTGCCTGTGTTGTTTTCAACATAGCCAATTCCAAGCCCAGAAAGGAGGACGGTTGTGATAGGCTTGGCGAGCCAACATAAAATTCTAGCCATTTCCATGGAAATGAAACCCAATAGAATTCCTATTGGCTTTCATTCCTAGCCTACCCCAATTTTTATGGGACTAAAAGCTTTGTTGTTGTTGCTGTATTAGGCTGATTGGAAAATGCAATCTGTGCACTTGCATTTCTCGAAGAATGTTTACCAAGCTATAAGTGAGGCCCAACAGTCTATAGCAATGCTTCACAGACTAGATGCTAAGAGCACTCCTTCCATAAAAGTGTCTTATGCGAATATCTTTGCATCAGTGAAGTTAGAGAAGGCCAAATTGGACCTTTGCCTGGATTATGACATGCAAAGGAGTGCAATAGTTTCTTACATTGTAGGAGATATGGATGTCAGGTCAGTAAGCTGAGCATTTAAAAAAAATTAAATCAAAGTGGTTTATACTATGAGGAGCAATCCTCTTGAAGTTTATCATACTTGTGTGTAGTATGTTCTAGATCATTGTGGTTAATATTTGTACCTCGGTGTAGCAGTGGCAGCTTGAGTGAGATGTTGTCTATAGCATCAATTGAGCATAATTCAATTCATGAAAGCAACCGCAACAAATCCTTTAGTCCCAAAAAAAAAGTTGGGGTCAATTCATGAAAGTAAAGAAACAAAAATTCTCTAAATTGTCTATCAGCCTGTATGCTCTAGTTGACTTGGTACAGTAGTATAAATGAAGTGCAGTAATCCTTAAAATTACTAATATTGTAAAAAAACACACATTTTTTCATCTCTTGTTTCAGGTATGCTTTTACAGAGTTTCCAGAAGTTTGGGTAACTTCACAGACACTTGAAGTGGAAGCCACAGATTTCAAAGACAAACCAAAATTGATTCTCTTACAGAGCTCAAATGTCACAGATGAAAGTACCCCTGAGGACAATTTTTCTTCAATTATTGGTTGCTTACATTTAAACTATCAGTTTCTTACTGATACTTCCAATCTATGCTTGAAAAATATGGAGTTTCATCTCTATCCTGAAATTTGTGGGCTCTTGTCATTGTTCTTCAAAACTCTCAACCCAATATCTGACTCATCCCCTGGAAATGAAATGAATGGCCCATTTGGTGGGGTACCTTATTTAAATGAGGTAGATGGCCGATCTGGGGACCATTGTTATTTTGGATTCTCTAACCATGGACACAATGGAATATTTGTCAATCAGTTCCCTTTTCTGGTCCCATCTGAGTTGATAAATCATTATGGCAAAGAGAGAGTTCCTCTTTCCCAAGGTGCAACGAAAATTCTTGTCTCTCTGAATAGGACCAAGTTGCATTTTCACGACTGGTCTTGCATTTTGGGCAATGGCACAATACAAGAAGCAATTGTTTCTTTTTCTTACATTAAAGGTTGTTCAGATTTTCTCATGTCAGTACGGGGCATGAAAGTTACCTCATCTCTGGCCGATGCCAGCATAACTGGCCTTTTTTTGGGACCATCAGCATCAACCAATCCAAATGTAGTAAATGTCCGCATCAGGAAAGTGGCATCTGACAATTCAGTAAGGCCGATGGAGGTGCGGTTTTCCTTTCAGAACACTTGCTGTGTACTATCATCTGAGTACCTTGCCTTGGTGGTAGGATACTTTGATTTGCCTGAGTGGGACCCACCTCTCCCAAATGAGAAGATCTCAGATGTGAAAAATATCTGGTACCAATTCGAGCTTGTTGATTCTTTTGTTTTTTTACCAGTGGAGAAGTGTGAGAAAATGTGCATGAGAGTTGGCATTCAAAGACTTTTTGGTAGGGTTATTAAGAGGGGAACGTCTGTTGAGGCTGGTGCAGGCATACCGCCACAATGCCTAATCAAGGAGTGTTTGGTGCCTGACAAGAGTGACATCGTAGATATATTTGGAAGAAGTGTATCGATATCCTTTTGTGCGCTACCTGAACAGACTAGGTTCATGAAGTTTGAAGAATATATGCCTAATTTAGGGTTTCCTCTTCTTGACACCCTAAACGCTGATATGTTTGTTCGGATGCCATGGAATACCAGGTCCATACTTGGATATACTAGTGTGCCTGATTTTCTTATGATGCATGTAGGGAGTTGCGGCCTGGTTGCTCTAGGTAATTAATGAAAAAGTTGTTACTGTTCAAAACAAAAGACATCTATTATTCGCAAGAAAAAAATGATTTTAATATATATATATATATATATATATATAGAGTTGTGCTAAAATACTTTATAAAGCACCAACATTCATATACTTTAGGCTCGTATCTCGACATACAAAGTGCAAGCGACCGATCAAGACCGTTGAAAATGTTCTCCGTACTAACATCTATTTGGAGACCAAATTTCATATTTTTTTGGAACTTTTTACTATTTTATTGGATAGGTGAAAAAATCATTAATCTAACGATTTACAGATCTCCAATTTAACAAATTTTGCATCCATCTGATAAAATAGTAAAAAAGTTGCAAAAAATGTAAAATTGCGTCTCCAAATTAATGTTAGTATGAAGAATGTTTTCAACGGTCTTGATCAGCCATTTGTATTTTGTATCTCGAGATATGAGTCTAAAGTATATGGCTATTGGTGCTTTATAAAGTATTTTAGCCTAACTCTATATATATATATATATATATATGTATGTATGTATATACAGAGTTAACTATTGTGAAAATGTTTGCACTTCGGCCGAAGTGCAAAAGTTCCACATTAGCCAACTTTTTGTGGTCAAAATGTAAATTTAAGTTGCTCAATAAATTCTTTATATCAAAATCTTGTAGGAAATAAAATTTCATGATTTTTAGAGCTTTCTAGCTATATTTTAAATATTTTTTCAAAACAGCACTGAAAAGGACATGCCTTTTTAATATTAAACTGGACTGTTTTTAAAAAATATTTAAAATATAGCTAGAAAGCTCTAATAATCACGAAATTTTATTTCCTATAAGATTTTGATATGAAGAATTTATTGAGCAACTTAAATTTATATTTTGACCACAAAAAATTGGCTAATGTGGAGCTTTTGCACATCGGTCGAAGTACAAACGTTTTCACAATAGTCTAACTCTGTGTGTGTATATATATATATAGAGAGAGAGTTGTGCTACTATGCTTTGCAAAACGCGCGTTTTGCGATTGTGGAACCATTGGATCTTTGATTATCAAGTTGGCACAAATCACAAAGCGCGATCCAATGGTCCACAATCGTATAACGCGTGTTTTGCCGTGCTTTGCAAAGCAAAGTAACACAATTATATATATATATATATATATATATATATATATATGAGAAGGGATCCGTAGCTTCCTCTTTCTAGCCTCCGGTAACCTCCGTCATAAAAAACAATGAAAATGATCGATCTGAACTGTTGAAAATATTCTCCATACTAATGTAGATTTGGAGATCAAATTTTACATTTTTTTAATTTTTTTACTATTTTATCGGAGGAGTTGAAAATGTATTTATCTAACGATCTACAGACATTCAATTTTCAACCCATTCGATAAAATAGTAAAAAAATTCAAAAAAATATGAAATTTGGTCTTCAAGTTTATATTAGTATGAATAATGTTTTCAACGGTCCGAATCGGCGATTTTTATTGGTTTTGATGGCGGAGGCTGCCGGAGGCTACAAAAAAAAGGAGGCTACGAATTCCTTCTCATATATATATATATATATATATAGAGAGAGAGAGAGCAAGTCTATGGTAATATGCATAGAACACCCCTTTCGTCCTATGCGTCTATGCATTTGCTCAATAAATTCTTCATATCAACATCTCGTAGGAAATACAATTTTGTGATTTTTAGAGTTTTCTTGCTATTTTTTAAAAACAGTTCAGATTTAATATTAAAATTTGTTATTTTCTGGGCTGTTTTTAAAAATATTTAAAAATAGAGAGAAAGCTCTAAAAATCACGAAATTTGATTTCCTACAAGATTTTGATATAAAGAATTTATCGATCAACTTAAATTTAAATTTATTGAGCAGATTAAACACGCATGGCCGCTTAGGACGAAAGTGGGTGTCGTAGCCTTGCTCCCTCTCTCTGTCTATATATATAGAGATAGACTAGGGTGCTTCATGGAGTACCAAACTGCTCATGCTCCACATCGTATCTCAAATTTGAAAACTCTAATGATCGATCAGAACCATTGAAAATGATTTACATATTAAAATCTACTTGGATATTGAATTTTACATTTTTTTGAATTTTTTTGTTAATTTTTAGTGAGGTAGGAAATTAACAACTTTTGTTGGTCTAGAAACCGTTTGATCTGCACCTTTTCTATCTCCTAAAAAAAATAGCAAAAAAATTAAAAAAAATGTAAAATTCAATCTCTAAGTAGATTTAATATGTAGATCATTTTCAACGGTTCAGATCGGTCATTGGAGATTTCATATGAGAAATAATTGACGTGGAGCACGAATTGTTTGGTGCTTTATGGAGCATTCTAGCCTATATATATATATATATCTATGTGAGTAAGGCTAAAATAATATGCATAGTACATCACTTTCTATACTATCTACTATGCATATATATATAGCTTAATAAATAGAGATTTAAGTTGCTCAATAAATTCTTCACATGAAAATATTTTAGGAAATCAAATTTCGTGATTTTTAGAGCTTTCTTGCTATTTTTTAAGAACAACTCAGATTTAATACTACAAAATGCAATTTCTGAGCTGTTTTAAAAATATTTAAAAAATAGCAAGAAAGTTCTAAAAATCACGAAATTTGATTTCCTACATGATTTTGATATGAAAAATTTATTGAGCAACTTAAATCTCAATTTATTGGAAAAATTAAACATGCATAGGCGCATAATACGGAAGGTGTTGTACTATGCATATTATTTTAGCCTTGCTCTATATATATATATATATATATATTAACATTTCATTATCATTTGAAACTAGGTTGTGTTGATCCCCAACATTTGCATATGTACAGTATAGATAGGTAACTGTTATTGGGTATGCAATTGTTGTTTACCGCTTTATGAAGTAAACTTTCGGAGTCAATGGCTTTTTGATGCAACTTTTTCACTTAATCTTCTTACAGATACCAACTTCCTACCTGAACTCAGCACTTTAGGTGATGTCATAGATGAGTTCTCAATAGTGCGAAAAGAATCCAGAAATTACAAGAATGATGCTCTCATGTATTTGCGGAACAAGAGAGATGGCGTTGTTTCTGTTCAAGTCCAACGAGACTCCATTCTTAGCACGAAGTTGTGTCTTTTGGCGTTCTCAGTTAACATCTCTAAGTCAGACAAATTAGATTCATTAAAATTTACTAGTGTGGCTGATGTATACCTTGGACTCGATCTTTCTCTTGTGCTAGTAAATCAGATACCAGTTTATATTGGTGCTGATATTTCAAAGGTTGTTCTCAACTCATCTCTGCATCGTCGAACACTGATGTCATTTGTATCTGAGATGTCTGATTCTTCACATTTTCGGGTCAGTTATTCTGTCCATGCAGGAGCTAATGAGATTTCGGTCGCAATTCCTTCTCTAGACATTTGGTTATACCTGATTGATTGGAATTCTATAACCAAACATCTTGACTTGTATACTTGGCACAATGATAACCCCTCAAGTTTGATTGATGGAGTGGAATCTCCGGTGTCACCTAGTTTTGAATGTCAATCTGCTTTGGATAGGGATGACATTGACGATTTGGTTGTAATTTGTGAGAATTTCTTTGTTCGGTTCCATTTGCCAAATTTACAAAGGGAAGGATATGAGTATAAGCATATAACCCTAGCTTTTCATGGTAAACATATTGAAGTACATAAAGGAGAGAGATTTTTTAGGTTGAACATTGAACTCGAGATGCTTAAGGTTCTGCTTAAGATTTTACAAGATGGAAAAGAAGATATCTTCATCCCATTCATGCAAATAAATAGTATAAAGGTTGCAATTGATTCTACCAAGAGAAATGCTGAGCTGGTGAATTGGCTTGTGGAACTAAAAGCGGAGATGATGGACATGGGGCTGTCATACCAGGTTTTTGGCTTCTTGAGTAATTTTGAACTTGAGTTTCCTGATAAGGAAACATCTAGGTCGAGTTATAGCTTTCTGCTTAAGGTTCACTTGCACAAGGGTTCTATATTGCTTAGTGATGGAAGGGTATGTTTCCTTTTTTAAGTATCCGTGAGCATGCTTAGTGCGTGTTTTATATGTCTTTGTGCATATATATATATTTAATCATAGCTCTTCATTTCTTTTGATTCAACAGTGGAGTTATCATGGACCTATTATGAAGGCCTTTTTGAAGAACGTAACGGCACTAGTTGAACAAATGGATACCAGGACAGAAGCTTCAGCATGTGTTGATCTCCTGATAAACTACAACAATATTGACAAGGTATCACAGATTGTTATTTTTTTCAACTGTGGAAAAATTGTTATAACACTAGAAGGATAATGACAACCGTGTTTCTTATTAGGTAATGTGGGAGCCCTTTTTAGAACCGTGGAATGTTGGTTTAAATTTTGAAAGGAAAATTGAGGGAGCAGTTACAAGAACATACGCAACTACTGATGTACAAGTGAAGTCTTTGAAGGAGCTCAATATTAATATAACAGAGCCTCTAATCGAGGTTAGCTAGTAGATGTGAATATTTTCCTTTGTAATGATAACTAACCTTGGCAGTTATGATTGTTTGTCTGACTCTCACTCAAGTTTGGTGAATTAATGCTGGATCAATTGACCTACAAGGATGGCGATTATGTCATTAATGATGGGAATGTCTTTAATGAAAAGGGTTTCAGATTAGCAGTATGGAAATACCTACTTTAGCTCAAATTAGCACCAGTAGTAACTCAATTAACATAAGTAAACTTGAGTTAACTTTTGTCTGTGTAATTAAATAATTCCAACACAACAGACCCTGGTTTTTGTTGATCATATTTGAAATTAGAACATAAGATACTGTGTTGTGGTATCATATAAAACCAATATGCAAACAGTTTTGGATTCAATATGTGTCTAGACTCTAGACCAAGGGTACCGAGACCAATATAAAATTAGGAGTAAGATTAGATAAATGTAGTATAAATCCTGATGGGAACATGGTCACTGTTGCTCACTTCCATAATATCTGTATTATAATAAGGAAACTGCAGTGACCGGTTGCAGGATAGCTGATGTCCTCTTTCACGTTTAATTGAATGTTTTGTGTAGGCCCTCTTCAGAATCAATAGGATGGTAGAAGACTCAAAGAATCCAAACAGTAGGGGCGGTGCTCAGCACAATCAATCTGTTCATGGTTTAACAGACGCAAACAACGTTGGTATTAGAAGATACGCCCCTTACATAATATCTAATGAGACAGGACTTCCTCTGAGGTTCAAGGTTTTCAGAGGCCCCATCAATGCTGATGAAGTGAAGCAGTTTTCTGCAATTGATGAAAGCAACGTGCCACCAGGGTAATTTAACTTATAAATGAAAATTGATTATCGTAATGTCTTTCTCCAAGATTTAAGATTTTGACCGCAGATTTAGTATTTAAGAATGACCTCGTGTTCTCTGAGAAAGTCCCATTAATCAGAAATAAAAAAAAGAAGTTCCAATGCCTGGGTGTTATCTAAACTGAGGATTGTGCCTGTTCATTCCTCAGTTAGGCTCTAATCAATGGTACTGTATTGTTGAAAGCTCCAAATTACCCTAATTCAGTGTGAAATAATTAAAGTGCACATGAGTCTTACCTAAATTAAAATAAATTGGGTGGGTTGGTTGTCCATGTGACCGGTCTACTGTAGTAAACTCAATTCCTACAAATATAAGATGAACAATCATAAACAGCAAATGGATTAACGTGAAGCATGCTAATAGGTATTGTGTACCAATATACGTAGAAGAGATTGTAGAGGAGTTCTTCTTCAGGAACAGGGAGGCTCGTTCGTCCGAGCAACTTATCGAGAAGAAACTAAACTCAGTGCCACACCACATGATTTCTGTTCAATTTGAGGGGACCAGTGGGCCCTCCGTGCCAGTTTCTATGGATTTTGTGGGCGTGACCTCCTTCGAAGTAGACTTCTCAAGTGGTCAAAAATCTGCTTCAGCTTCTGCTTTGACTGTTCCTGTTGTACTAGAGGTCTCAATGCATCATTATAGCAAGATGATTCAGCTGTATTCTACGGTCAGTACTCGAGGTCTCTCTTTGAATTGAAGTTCACTTCTGAAGATTTTATTGCTAAATTGTTATCTTAGTTTATAAGACAAATTACTAAATGAACAGGTCATGCTGTTCAATGACACATCAATGCCACTGGAGCTGCGATTTGATATTCCATTTGGTGTTTCTTCCACAGTATGTATCAACTTTTGCTTTTTACTAATTTAATATGTTTGAATTTGACGCAACAAGTAAAATGACTTGGTAAACAAACATGTTTCATAAGAAGTAATGAAGAACTTGTTTGGTGACAATTCTCTTCTGACAAAAGAAAAATTCAGCACAAGATAATCTTTTTATTCAGTACACAATAATCTTTCATTTTTCTCTGACAGAATGTTTTTCTTATCTTTAATGACAAAGGTTATAGGTCCTATTCAAGCAGGTCAAGAGATCCCGCTCCCTCTCCACCTATCAGAGGCCGGTCGAATCAGATGGCATCCTGTCTGTGACGGCTACTTGTGGAGTGAAGCACACTTGCTCTCAAGTTTGCTGTCACATGAAAACAAACTAGGGTTTATGCGGTCTTTTGTATGTTACCCATCCCATCCCAGCAACGACCCATTTCGTTGTTGCATATCAGTAAACGATTATGACCTACCTTATAGTCAAAGGCAATCAATTGATGTGACTCGCGGTAAAAGGGTCTTCGAGAGAATTTCCCCGAAGAAGCATTTCATGAGGCAAGTGAGGCTTACGACACCATTGGTTGTGAAGAATTATCTCCCAATAAGGTTATCGTTGACAATAGATTGTTGTGGGAGTGCACATTCAGTTGCTCTTTCTGAGGTTTACCATTTGCTTTCATAATGTATTTAATATATCTTTAAGCTTTTACTGCTATAATTTAAATAGTCATCCTTTTTGCTAAATATGTTTGATATTTAGGTGGACACTGCCTCTATCTTTCTCGTTGATTCTTCATATGATCTTGCATTCAATTTCTGCATTGATGGTTATACTCATGTCATGTCCAAGTTTCCTCGTGCCGAGTTGTTTTCTACTGTGGCTAGACGAAGGAGTTTAGAGTATTCCTCGAAGGAAACCATATCTTTCTTCTCAGATTCATCAACTGGTATACTCTTCCTCTTTTAAGTTTTTTTTCGTGCAACTTTGAATACTGGACTTGCCAACTTGTTGTAATAGAAAAATGGGAAAAAAGGACCAGACTAGAAGAGGGTTCAGTCTGGTTACTTTTTATCTGTGGAACTTTCAAGTCTGGTAAGCGGAGGATCTTTTTGATGAACTGTTGAGCCATCCAAGGAAGAAACTTTTTCCAGCCCCCATAGGTATAGTTGCTGGTTTTTTCCTGATTCAAGTAGGAAATAGCATAGGCAGTAGGGCAATAATGCGGAGAAAAATTAGGAAGTCCCAAGTCAGGAATTATCAAATCATATATTTTTTAAATAATGATTTTTTTTTTTCATACAAATAATATCTATTCTTATTAATCTGATGGACAAACCATTCTGTACTATTATCATTTCAGTCTAATGATACTAAAAAGTTGCCTTGTAAGTTGTAATGCACTATTTTTACTGAGATACTTGAATAGCTCTTGTTAACTGAGACAAACAGGTTTTTTTGCAACAATGTTAGTTTATGGGTTCTCCAAAAGTTTTTTTTAATATTGTATTTGTTGTATGAAGGGAGCCTTGGAGCAGCGGTAAAGCTGTCGCTTTGTGACCAAGAGGTCACGGGTTCGAGTCGTGGAAACAGCCCCTTGCAGAAATGCAGGGGAAGGTTGTGTACAAAGACCCCAAAGTGGTCCGACTAGAGGTGGCAAGTCGGGTCGGTTGGGCGGGTTCCGGTCGGGCCGGGTCTGGTCGGGTTAGTTTGACCGTTTATAATAGTCGAGTTGGGATCGGGTCGGGTTGCGTCGACAACTTTCGGGTCATGGGTCGGGTCGGGCGAGGATAGGTCGGGTTTCGGGTCGGGTTGCGTCGATCCTTTTCGGGTGACGGGTCGGGTCGGGCGAGATCGGGTCGGGTTTCAGGTCGGGCTGCATCGACAACTTTCGGGTCTTGGGTCGGGTCGGGCGAGACCGGGTCGGGTTGCACCGACAACTTTCAAGTATTATTTTGAGTTTTAAGTTCAATCGGACAAGATCGGGTCGCGTTATTGAATTGTAAAAGTAAATCTTGACTTTCTCTGATGTTAATTTGTTAGTAAAATTAGATTATGATGTTGACAAGATAGGATTAGATCAATTTACAAGTTGTATCAGGTCAAGTCGGGTCGGGTCGGGTCGGGCTTGGGTCCTCATGTGTCGCGCCATCTCGGGTTACGGGTCGTCTCGGGTCGGGCTCAGGTCGCTCATGTGTCGCTTCGTCTCGGGTTACGCATCATCTCAGGTCAGGTCGGGTTCGGGTAGTTTGACTTTATCAAAATATTGGGCCGGGTCGGATTCAGGTCGGGCCGGGTCGGGTCGGGTCGGGTTCTGCCACCTCTAGGTCCGACCCTTCCCTGGACCCCGCGCAAGCAGGGGTACATGCACTGGACAACCCTTTTGTATTGTACTAGTTGTATCAAATTTAACAAACAACTATTTGTAGGGCCACTAAATGTAATCCTGGAGAGATCGATGGATGCATACTGCGGTGCAAGAGAGTTATGCCTTCATGTTCCCTTCTTGATATACAACTCGACCGATCTGATGCTTGCTCTCACTGAGAATAACCATGAGGGCAGCTCAAGTTGTCTTGTTCTTCCTTCCATTTGCAACCAAGATGGCATCGACCAATTCAAGGAAAAGTGCGGCCTTTTAATTCTGTCTTCAGGGTAAAGAGCTGTCTTTGCTACAAATGTTACTTTGTCAACAAGAAATCTTGTGTAGTTACAATGAATGACATTTATGCTCACCAAATACACCAGCATTATCTTGATAATACAAATATTTGATTCAGAGGAGTTAAAATCTTGGAAGTGCACAATTTTTCTGTGAGAAGAAAAAATTTAAGTCATGCCTGTTTTGCAAAACATTTTTCATTTTTGAGGTGTTCTACATATCTTGTATTTCAAATCAAAGCAGATCTGATGTAGATGGTCACGTACCAAGTTCGTCTTCAAGCACACTTGGAACTAGTAGCATTGATGAAGACAGCTTCGAAAGAGAGGTCAAAGCACATATGTACATACCTCCTGAGCAAATATCAACATCTGAACTCTTAGTTAAGCTTAGTGTGTGGACACTTCTTACTGGAACCAAGTCTGATTTGAACTCAGTCTGGTCTAGCCCTTTTCTACTGGTGCCATCTAGCGGGTCGACCAACATTTCTGTTCCCAAGTCTGGTGGAGCAGGTGCATTTTTAATTTCTGCCACCTCTGTTCCAGTTTCTGAAGAGCTTTCTGGTAAAACAAGGGCCATTGCTTTTCATCCGAGGTAGTGTTTAACCCTGGACTTTCTTTTTACAAAGTGGAAACTTCTGCTCTCTTGAGTGTTATATTTATCAAGTTGCCTAATATAATGTTAACATTTAAGGACTTATTTTGGTTTTTTTTTGTGATTTTTATTTATTTATTTATTTATTTATTTTCGGGCAGATTTGTGATATGTAATGCATGCAGTAAAGACCTTTTCTTCAAGCAAAAAGGGACCAGGTCTTTTAGTCGCTTGAATATTGGAAAGCATACTTACCTACATGCTTCTGATACAACAAGGTCTCTCCATTTTTACTAATTACAAAGTTAGTAATTGACATAGTAAGAATAAAATAAAGCCTTCTCTCATGCGCTTTATCTCTTCTTTTTTTATCCTTTGAAAATGTGGTCAGGGAGTTTCTTGTCTCTATTCGGTTTGATGGGCCTGGGTGGCAGTGGTCTGGCAGCTTTCTTCCAGATCGTCTCGGTGATACTCAGATCAAGATGCAAAACTACGTCTCAAGTATATCAACCATGGTCCGCGTTGAAGTACAGCATGCGGATTTTGCAAAACAAAGTAGCAAATCTGTACAGCCAAGTGGTAACTCTACCACACTACTAATTCTGTTGTCTGATGACAAAACTGGTTTCATGCCATACCGGATTGACAATTTTTCAATGGAGGTACCGCGCTACTAACATTGTTTTTAGCTTTGTTTTAGTCTCTTAAATCTTGCGATACATGCCACTTCAAATGAGTACATACTTTCTAAACGATGATGGCATAGTTGAATAGTCTGGATGAACTCCAAACAATGGATGTCTTGCTGAGATTTCTTTTCTTTTCTCTTATCCAGAAATTACGGATTCATCAACACAGGTGTGAGTCTATTGAAACAGTAGTACATCCTTACACATCTTGCCAGTATGCTTGGGATGAACCTTTTTATCCTCACTGTCTCATTGTGGAGGTATCATTAACTTCTCTGTTAATTGTAAATGAAGGCATTCCAATCGAGGCATACAAGAAAACATGTTGAAGCTTATATTTTTCTGACCCAACGCAGCCAGAACTAATAAATGTTATAGTTTCAGTGTCTTATTCTGTATATTCTTTATTTAGGTGCCTGGAGAGCGGGTGTTAGGAGCCTACAATCTTGATGATGAGCATGAGAACATGCACGTGAACGTACCAGCATCTCGGGATGTATGATAATTGAAATGATCAAATCAGGAAATAATTTTTTTTTGAAGTGTAATAAAATATGTGCAACAGAAAACTAATGATACTTTTGTTTTGTTGCAGAAACCAGATAGAACATTCTGTATATCCATATATGCAGAAGGAGCAATGAAGGTTGGCTCTATGAAAGTTTCCTTAGCATTTGCGACAGAAATTAAACCAAAAAAGTTGTGTTTATTCATCTTTGTATTTTGTAGGTACTGAGTGTTGTGGACTCAAATTGTCACACCATTAAGGATATGAAAGAGACAGGTTTTATCGGATTCAAAGAGAGAGAAAATATGGATCAGAAACATGATGATCACCTAAACTTTACTGAAGTATTTACTCTAGAATTACCGTTTGTGGGCATCTCCCTCATAAGTTCTTCCCCTCAGGTGACAAACATACCTCTTTTTTTCCATTTTTCATTTGTTACATTTATTATTTGGGTTGAAGGGTTGGAAAACTTATAATTCTATTTCTGCGAAATTTTTATTATTATCAATACTTCTATAACTTTTTGACAATTTGAAATTCGTAAGTTGATCAAAACCGAAAGAAATACAAAGGAAAATGAGGTAAGAAAAATGAACCTCCAAACTAATAATGGTTTCAGACAGTAGTTGACAGGTGAAGTCAATAGAGTGGAGGCCATTAATTAAGTGTTGTTCCTGTTTTTTTTTTCCTTCAGGAATTGCTATTTGCATGTGCAAAGGACACCAAACTGGTGTCCATGCAAAGCTTTGACCGCCATAAAGTTTTGTTTAAAATGTCTTCTCTTCAAATTGACAATCAACTTTCTGAAACACAATATCCCATCATGCTCTCATTTGATAGAGCATTCAGAAGGGGCCCTTTGAGCTTTTTAAGGAAAGAAAGAAGGTTGAGGCTGCAAAATGAACGAACTGATGCTGATAGTAAATCAGACTTCTTTTACTTGGCTGCAACCAGATGGAGTGCTACAGATGCATCTTTACTTTCTTTCCAACACATAAATATTGCGTATATATCTATTCTTCACTTCCTTTAACATTTGCAATTTGAGCAGCTTTTACAGATGTGTAATATTACACGTCCTTTCTGTTTTATACCCAAAACAATGGAAAATTCTATGACGGGCAGCATCTGAAGAAGCTTATTGGGCTTGTTTGGCACCACCAGTAGGATTAATTTTAACTGCACTGAGCACATTCTCAGTTGCCTTAATCCGTGGGTGAATGCTAAGGAAGGTTATCCATGTGTAGAGGTGCCTTAAAAACTTAGGCAAAGATCAAAAGTTGGGTAAAAGGAGGCAAAAGTAGGACTTAATCCGTGCTAAAGAACTCGAGTTCAGTGGGATTAAGCGACAAGTAGGTTAAGGAGTCTATAGGAGGCATTGGTTAACAAGCCCATTCTCCTGAGTGCCCACTTGTGTCATATCAGCAAGAAAATATGGTTATTGTCAACATTTCTGTTCAACTTAAATTCCATACCTGAATAAAGTTGTTTTTGGTTTTCATCATCTTTGGCAGTGTTGCTCCTTTGTGTATCGAGCTTGAGGAGAGGCTTGTATTGAGCTTGCTCGACTTCTTCAGGGAAGTCTCGTCTAGGTTACGTGCCAGGAATTCGGAGAATGACTCCGACCTTCATCTTCTTGAAGTTTATAGAGAGCTCAGAACCAACTCATTTTTGAGGAAGCCATCAAGGGATCTGTACCATGTGGAAGGTGGTACCATAAATAGATTGTTACCATCGGTTGTACCAATTGGAGCTCCTTTCCATCAAATATATCTTTTGGCTAGAAGGCAGAGAAAAATATATGTGGAGCTATTTGAGTTGGCTCCTATTGAGCTCTCGTTAAGGTGATTTTCTATTAAGTTTTTTACAGACTTTCATGTGTTCTTTAAAAGCATGATATATTGATAGTTCTGTTCAACCTTGTGAGTGGAAGTATAATAAGTCAAATGTTTCTCATCCATAAATTTATAATTCTCGGAAGTCCATGTTTTTCTCTTTTGGTTTGGTTACAATTACAGGCTGTTTTTCTGACTAATTTGTATTTTGTCGAAAGCTTTACAAGCTCTCCCTGGCTGTCCAGAAGTGAAATTGGATCAGATATAGATACTGGTACGTCAAACAGTGCCAACACAATTCAGGTTAGTGTTATATTTTTCCTCAAGTTCCATGGTATTCTATTTTTTTTCCTTTTCAAAACAAAAAGTTGGAAAATTTGTGGCTGAGGCTGCTGGAGGATTTTTTTTGGTCTTAGAGAGGTCTGATGGCACTTATTGAGGTCGAAGGAGTGCCGGTCCATCTCAGAGAACTGGTCATGGAAAATCTTATTGCTAGTTTGGATTCTATTGAAGATATCCTTGTTAGGCACTACACCAGACAGTTGCTTCATGAAATGTACAAGGCAAGATATTCATATGCATCTCTTTATTTTTATTCTTTACATGTTGATTTAATGTCCGTTCATATTCTTCTTTTGTTTACTTGTTCATGAATGTTGGTTCTTGCAGGTTTTTGGTTCGGCTGGATTCATAGGAAATCCCATGGGTTTTGCAAGGAATGTTGGGCTTGGTCTAAAGGACTTCTTCTCAGCTTCTAGCAAGGGACTTTTACAGGTACATTTTGTTCAACTTGATGATGCTTCTTGGCAATACAGTATGTAGATGGAACATTACAAAGTTGTCTGATAACCTCAAATGTAAAAGGAGAAATTGCTTTCTTGTAATATCACTGCTTCTGGTATCTATTTGAGCCCTGGTTATTTACCACGTGCCTCCGGTTAGTATTTGATTTCAATCTCATCTTATGCTTTTTTATTTATGGTTTTTCCTTCTGACAGAGCCCGAGTGAATTATTAAGTGGCATAGCAGAAGGTTCAAGAACTCTTCTGGGTAGCACAATTTATGCCATCTCCAGTGCAACAACACAGTTCAGTAAAACTGCTTACAAAGTGGGTTTAATATAATATTTGAAATGAACTTTCAACATTGATATTCTTGATGTGTCTTGGTAATGAAAGTTAAATATTTAGGGTATTGCTGCATTTACATTTGATGAACGAGCCGAATCTGAAATGGATGAATGGAGAAGACATTTGGATTTGCATGGCAAAGGCGTACTAAATGGATTTTTAGAGGTCAAATTAGTTTTCTTTGTTTCCTTTAATTAATCACATAATCATCATCATCATCATCAAATTCTTCCTTTGCTCTTTCTCTTTCTTGTAGAAATTGGATTTTCACATATCACATGACCATAACTAAACCAGCAGTCACAAGTAGTTTAACTAGCATTGGGTCTAGCTTTGTTCGACTTTCGTGCAAAATACCAGTTCGGATGTGTTTGTTCTCTAGAAGTGTCTACTAAAGAGGTGGCAGAACCTGACCCGACCTGAACTCGACCTGATCCGATATTTTGATAAAGTCAAACTACCTGAACCAGACCCGACCCGACCCGAGATGAAGCGACACAGGAGCGACCTCAGCCCGACCCGACCCAACGCAACCCGAGACGACTTGTAACCCGAGATGACGCGACACATGATGACCCTAACCCGACCCGAGACGACCCGTAACCCGACCCCGACTCGACCCGACCCGACTTGACCTGATACAACCTGTAATTTGACCTAATCCTATCTTGCCCACGTCATAATCTAATTTTACTAACAAATTAACATCAGAGAAAGTCAAGATTTACTAACACAATTCAATAACGTGGTTCGGTCTTGTCCGATTGAACTTAAAACTCAAAATAATACTTGAAAGTTGTCGGTGCAACCCGACCCGGTCTCGCCCGACCCGACCCAAGACCCGAAAGTTGTCGATGCAGCCCGACCTGAAACCCGACCCGGTCTCGCCCGACTCGACCCGTCACCCGAAAAAGACCGACGTGACCCGACCCGAAACCCGACCTGACCTTGCCCGACCCGACTCATGACCCGAAAGTTGTCAACACATGACAACCCGAAACCCGACCTGACTCCAACCCGACTATTATAAACAGTCAAACTAACCCGACCCGATCCGAATCCGCCCGACCCGAACTCGCCCGACTGACCCAACTTGCCACCTCTAACTAAAACTAGCTATGTAGTTAGTTTTGATGTAAAACAAAGCTATATCATTAGTTGTATGATAATTTCTTTTTCTTGCTTTTGAGAACCAACTCACTTCTGCTAATTGTATGCAGACCTAGATATAACTTTGACATATCAAACAATATTTGTGAGTCTATAACTAGATATTAAACTCTTGTTTTGAAATATGCTTTACAGGGACTGACTGGACTCCTCCAGTCTCCCATTAGAGGAGTAGAGAAACATGGTCTACCTGGAGTTGTATCAGGTATGTATAATGCTTCATCTGACATACCGCACTGTTTCCTCTTAGGTGTTTGTCTGGGCTTCCTGTACTTGAATTCGTTCTTCACTTGTTAGCCTTTTGAAGAAAAATAAAACCAGATCCTCCTATTATTGCATACTGTAACAAAAGTAAAGTGAAACGCAATTTAGATTACAAGTCTACCTACTTTTAACCAGTTACTCGTTTCCGCCACGTGCTTTTTCCCCCCTCTGCACAGGTATAGCAATGGGAACAGCAGGTCTTGTTGCAAGACCGATGGCTAGCATTCTAGAGGCCACAGGAAAGACGGCACAGAGCATCAGAAATAGAAGCAATCCACATCAGTTCAACCGCCTCAGAGTAAGGCTGCCGAGGCCTCTCCAAAGAGATCTTCCCCTATTCCCGTACTCCTGGGAGGAAGCCATCGGCATTGCGGTGCTCAAACAAGCCAATGGCCACAATCTCCAAAGTGAGGCCTTTGTCATGTGTAAACCCCTCAGGAAACCAGGAGTTTTTGTTGTAATTACTGAGAAGTTTCTTCTGGTTGTCTCGAGTAGTTACTTAACTGATCTAGGGAAGGAAAGCTTTGGTGGGGTCCCGCCCGACCCAGCATGGGTGGTCGAAACCAAGATGCATTTGGAGAGTGTGGTACATATGGATCGGTCAGGTGAGGTGGTGAATATAGTAGGGAGCATTGCTGATACCCTAGCTAAGCAGAGAAGAGGGTATGTGAGGAACGGGCCATGGAACCCATCAGGTTCGACACCTCTTTTTCATGCGAGTGTTGAGTTGCAGAGTTTGGAGGATGCCGAGGATACACTGCAGGTTGTATCAACTGTAGTTGAGAAGGGGAGAGTACATAGGTGGGATTCGCATGTCTTGCATCGCGGGAATCTCACCTGATTCTGTTTATATGCTTGGGTAGTAGAGTTTACTTCTTTAGTGGTTAGTGGTAATTTAATAAGCGACATGCAGCACGAGCTGCAAGTTTTGAGGATACTCCCATGTAATTTGTTCCCCATTTTTCTGTTTGTTTGGTTGTGTGTGTGCGTGTTTTTTTTTTGTCCTGTCATAGAAGTTGAGGGTTGCTCACACAAGTACCGGCTGTAGATAAGAGTTATTGCCTACTTGGAGCCAGAAGTGAGCTGCTTAGATAAAAAAAACCTTACAAAAAAAATATGAAGCTTGTAAATTCATTTGCTTGTATGTGTTACTGTTACATAGTTTTAGCATCAAGTTTTTAGTCACCTTTCTTTTTATTCAGAAAATTAGAAGGAAAAGGCAAAGATTATTGAAAGTAAAATAAGAACGTAGATCTGTATCCTAGTCTCTCGTTCTTTTTTCTCTTGGTACTTTTCTAGTTTTGAAATGCTCGAAAATGGCTGGCAATTTTTTATATTAAACTAAATAACTACATGCAACATCAAGCTACTAAAAAACTAAACAATCAAACTTACAAGTTACAACTTAAACAACATAACGTTAAACAAACATCAATTGTAAAATCAGTAGTGCAGTATACGTCCCCAACGATGACTAAGAGAAATCTAGATACAATCTTGGTAATTGCTTCATTACTTCTCTTCTTTCGATAGTACTTGCAATCTGATAGTATGCTTTAAGTTTTACCTCAAGGAATAGAAAGCTCACCTTAATGCGTGAGCATTGTTGCATCTTCAATTGTAAAGGTTTACAAAGAATGAATTAAGATAATAAAAAAACATGGAAAATGTTTCACATATATCTACGATAATTCATCATTATGCATATTAGACGACTCAATATATATGTTATTTTTGTACTGAAAAATAATTATGCATGTAATTAAGAATATCGATATTTATTTTCTTAAGCTTAGCATGTATAAATTTTCATCTTGTAATCAGAAGGTCACAAGTTCGAGTCATGAAAACACTCTTACAAAATTGCAAGAAAAGTGCATACTGTGCAAACGATAGCTGTGCACCGAAGCGAGCACTACATGTACCGACCTGCCCTTTTTTTACAAAACATGCACCGTGCGTCTAACATGCATAAGATTCAGCTCCCAAAAAACAAGTAGAACGCATAAACCAGTTTTGAACATGTATACACTAGTTTTTATTAGAAAGCTCCTCTACATTCGAACATATAAAATCCTGTCAAAATTTTGAAAGAAAGACGATTAATCACAGAAAAATTGAAAAAAGGACGCACCAATTAAAAAAAAGACTTCTCTTAGAATTTTCCACACTTGTTCCATTGCACAATGCATCTATTCTTTTAAAAGAAAATTAAAGGAGTACTATTCTGTTTTTTTCACAAAATCTGAAAAATAAAATATAATCCATATCTTCTAAGCAGCACTACTAACGAAACAATGATTTTTTATCATTATTCTTTTAAATGCCACACTTACCAGTAAAGATAAAAAGCAATATGAAAATATGCCACTCCGAAGGACAACACATTAGATTAATCCAAGTTGAACCATTCATATATCAGAACTACAAAAATGCAATACAAATCTCCGACTGATGCACCCTGGAGTAAGAAACAATGCGAAACTTAAAAAACCAAAATTCTCTCTAATCGAACAAACTAAATCCCATGTCATCATCACTCTCTTCCTTGGGTTCCTCCTGTAAAACAAAAGAAAAAGAATATGAAATTTGAATCAAGGACATTTAGGATGCCTGATCATTTGGAGTCGTTTCAATAAATAAAAATTGTTAAGAACACTTTATCAGCATGCAAGTAAAATGACAAGCTAACCTTTTTCTCTTCAACTACTGCAGCAGCAGCAGCAGCTGGAGCAGCAACAGCACCACCGACATGAGCAGCAGAGACTGGTGCACCAGCACCACCTTTAGAAATAAGCAATTAAGATGTTACAAAAAAAATTTGAAGTATCCTCATCCAATACATACTCGAACAACACAGCGCAACACTAACTTAGACAACAATAATACACGTGCAAGACTTGTTTCAAATTCAATTACTCTAATTCCAATCATTGCATAAATTCAATTAACTTCCTTTTCTGACAATTACAGATGGTCTGAAATGAGAACCTTTTGCATATTCAAAATGAAATGGAACATAATTTGTCTGTATCCACAGTATTATTAACTAGATCAAGAAATCTATAAACCCAAGTCCATTATAGCATCAAATATCATCTTTTAACATGAAAGTGGATGCAAAAAAAAAAGACATCAGATATAACCTGATCCTACGCTGAGAATGAGGTCTCCAGCGCTCCTCTTCTCCAGAAGTTTCTCAAACAGAGACGGCCAGTATGACTCGATCTTCAAGTTTGCTGCCTTGACGATCGTGGAAATCTTCTCAGACTGTTTAAAATCGCAAAAGTAATTACATAGTACTGAAAACAAAACGAAAAATGAGAGATTGAAAGAGATATATAACAAACCGTAATGGGGATGCCATCGTCTTGAAGGATTAGAGCGGCGTAGGTACAAGCGAGCTCTCCAGCAGTGGCCATTGCAACTTGCAAGAGAAGAATTGACAGAAGCAGAGAATTGTTGATCGGAGAAGAATAACTTGATTTGGCGGCTTAGCAAAGAGGTTTTATACGATGCGCAACTTCGAATTTTGGGCTGATTAGGGTTTATGTGAAGAGAAACGGAGAAACACATTTGACAAGTGGGTTAATGCAATATGGGCCCTTAAAAGGCCTAAATTGTTAAAACAATGCGACATGGCCCATGGGCACTTATATTACGGAAGATATCATCTGCACCTTTTTTTAGAGGAATCATATCATCTGGTACATTTTTTTTGTACCAAATAGGTGTACTTTTCGTCTGGATTGTTCGATCTAATTTTAACGTTATTTATTTAATAATACAATTTTTTTTGAATCATATTATTGACGGTCAAGCGTTGATCTTTAATCTGACGATTTAGATGAAAAGTGCATCTCTATGGTGCAAAAAAAAAATTCACCAAACGATATTTTCACCTTTTTAGGTGTGCAGAGAGCACTCCAAACATCTGGGCCGTCTGATTAGATTTCAACGAATCTGATTTTATAATTGAAAAGTCTTCTCAAATCATAATTTTAACGATCAGTTGAGATCTAATCCAACTGTAAGTTGTATCTTAGGAGCGACCACATTTTTAATTGAATGTTTACTTCTATTTCTTTTCTCCTTTTTAAAACGTTTAAACGCATTTGCTTGCTTATGTTGAGTCATAGTTTAGATAATTTGGAAGAACTTCCATTTAAGATGGTTGGTACTTTTCTCTACTAAATTTTGGTCAATGCTATCATTTCAATTTTTATTCATTTTTTTCAACCTCCATTATTGTCAAACTTCGAATACATATAATAGGTTTCTTTAGGTCTAGTCATAATATTGGCTTTAGATCATCAAGCTAGAATTTTCATATAAGACGTGTAGATCTCTGTTACATTTTCTACCAATATTTTGTCAACTAGTCATCTTTCTTATTATATATTTACACTTTTCAAAATTAGAATATTTTCGTTCAGATGAGAAATATTTATATCAATAAGCGAAATTTCATAAAATTAGTACTTGTTTTTCTTGAAAATTCCTCTATTGAAGCATGGGTTAATGCAAATTATTTTGAGTGGGACTATGGTACTTCACAAAGCATCAAATGCGCAATACTTCACTAGAGTATCTCGAATTTCAAAGTTCAAACAATCAATCTAAATTGTTGAATTTGATCTTCATGTTAAAATTTTATTGGAAACTAAATTTTACATTTATTTAGATTCTTTTACTATTTGTAGAGATGTGAAAAATCATTCATATCGGATGATTAAAAGATGTTAGATCAACCAACTTTTCATCTCTTTAAAAATGATAAAATAATCATAAAAATTTAGAATTCGATTTCCAATGAAAATTTATATGAAGTTCAAATTCAATAGTTTTGAAATTGACGATATGAATGTGAAGTATTGCGTGTTTTTGTGTTTTGTAAGTACCATAACCTTGCTTGATTATTTTATTTAGTTATTCATTTTTAAAGTGATCTAACGTATTTCATGACATTTTGTTTTCACTGAATAATGAATATTGAACCCACATCTTTCACATTAAAAACATTGTTATTAGTCACTAGACAATGTATGTGATCTTCTATGAACAATTATATATTACAATGTTGCGAACTTTTGAGCTTAAAGGAATTTTCAATTTAAATTACTTTTAATTAATTTTCTTTTAAAAAATCTGCATTTTATTTCTTCATTTTAACACCTTGCGTATATACTGATGTCATAATTTAGATCATTATTTGAAGAACTTGTGGGATTGTAGTTACCTTCTTTCTTATCTTTTGTTAATATTCTTCTACTGAATTTTCAGTCAAGGACACACATTCATATCTTTCCCTATTTTCTTAAATTTTGAATAGAAAAATGTTTCATATTATCAATTCATTGGTCAAATCTTAATCAAATATTTCAGTTAGTTATGAACGTTGATACAATGCTCCGCGTTCTGCCCTCATCTCCTCCGCTGGCACTGACGCGCGGGTCCCACGCTTTAACCGCGTGTTGACTATAAAAGAGCATGTATTTTGAGACATTTCAAAGACAAAACACGAGTCAACTGATACATTTCCGTTAGTTATAGTCAACTCCTAGACTAGTTCTTTCCCATTAGACGGTCAACTCAAATAACAGCTATAGACAGTTAATAGAGCTTGAATTTCTACAATGAAGTGAGCATGACGTATAAATTTTTTTAATAGGATTTAATTAATTAATTAATTAATTAATTAAGAAGGTGCCACAAGTCATATACTAATTATTATCTGTAAGTATGGAAAGTCCAAAGAAAGAATTTTAATATAAAACATAGGAGTGAGTTCAAATGAAGAATTCAAAACGTTGAATTTGATCTTGAAAGATAAAATACGTTTAATTATCAATATGTATTTTATTATTAAGTTAAAGCTCAAAAAATCGATACGTAATTTATATTTCATTAATAAGAACTGAAATAAACTCACAAAATTGAAGAACGTAAGTCGTTAAGCGGAAGCGTCAGTATCGATTTTCAAAAAATTTCTCAGACAAAATGATGATAACCTTAAGTTTTTTCTTTACTCTTTCTAATTTGCTTAATTTCTAATTACTCTCTCTATCACTTAACCACAATTTTATATTTCCTTTACTGTATGGAACAACATTGCAGACAGTGACGAAGCTTGAGCTTCTTTAAAAGGGGATCGGCTAGAGAGACTGCATTTCTGAACCGTCAAATTAAGATCGGATGCTCAACCGTCAATGATATGATGCAAGAAAGAATTTTGTATTGTTAAATCAGGAGTGTTGAAATTATATTAGACGGTTCGGATAAAAGATGCACCCTCTGGTGCAAAACAAGTGCACCGGAAGATATGCCTCACCGGCTAGAGCTAATAAAATAATTTTAATTAATTATATCAATAAAATGTTTGTTTGGGCTGAATGTCAAACTACTTTTTACTGTGATTTAATCTCAGTTAAACACTGAGCTTGCTCTAATATAAACCGAAAGGTCTAAGAATCTGAAAGAAAAATATTTTTTGTGATTAAACATCAATAGACTAAAAATACATATATTAAAATACAAAATTTTCAAAACCAAGCTCTGTCATTGATTGAAGAGAGAGAGATCTTGTATAAAAATCAAGCACCATAACCTTTTATATTCACAAAAGTGAATAGGCGCCATAAGCCCAGAACAATAGCGCCGCTTATTGTTAATTAATTAATAAAGTAATTAAATAAATATTCTTTTCTTAATTGGTAAAAGTTTTGATATGTCCAATAAAATTTCGAATGAGAGCTATTTAAAATCTGAGGCAACTTTTGGGGGTGAAGTACAATGAATTTGATCATCAATCATTTTTATTAAAATTTTGATGCACACTTTAGTAAATTCTTAAATAAACTTAGCTCATAATACAGGCCACATAAATAATATTATTATAACAAATAATATTCTAACATATCTTCTTATTGAAATATCATTGGAGACCGAGTTTTATATATTTTTTTTAAAAATTACTATTTCTTATAGAGGTGAAAAATCATTCATATCGGATGGTTCAGATATTGTTAGATTAACCAACTTTTCATCCTCTTCAAAAAATTATAAAAATAAAAAAATGGTAAAAGTCGGCCTTTAAGGAGATTTTAATATAAATATTTAAGTTTAACAGTTTGGATCCAACGTTTAAACTTTAAAATTAAAGATACGAGAGCAAAATGCCGCATACTTGATATTTTGTAAAGTACCACTTACTTGATGCTTTATAAAATACCGAAATCCTCAAATTACAATAAAAAAATTTAATTTAAATCATCAAATTTCGAAAAAGTACTAAGCTTAATTGACCCATAGTCTGTAATTGAATCCACCAGTAAAAGCAAGCAAAAGAGACAAAGACATCAGCAATTTAGAATCTAATGCACATAAATTTCAACGAAGAATTGTTTCTTGTTGAACGGTATTTGTTGGGGAAAGAAACCTTAATAATAATGAAGTACGAAGATATCATGAAAAGGTAAAATACAACTTGTTGAATAGCATTTATAAAACAAAATTAGGGGCCCACAAGGATCCTGGAAGGTGATCTTCTACCGCGCAGTACCGACGGACGGTCAAGATTTTCTGCGTTGTAAGTTATGGACGGCTCAGATTTGATTTAGGGATCTGATATTATAAAGTTTAGTTTGCACGAATCTGAATGCAAATTAAAGACTGAAATTTGCTGCGCCGCACGCACAGTGTCAATGCTGCGCCTTAGAAGATCTCGTTCCAAGGATCTTTGCCAGAAGGAACAACGTACCATACTCTCTAGAGTGCCACGTGGCTACCTTTTTTATTTTCTATGTTCTGACAAGGCGGGGCCCATACAGTTAGTTTATTTTCTATTTCTGACAAGGCGGGGCCCACACAGTTAGTTTACTTTGGTTTACGCGCACACGTTTGGGTCGTTGCTAGTTGGGTGTTTTCCGGGAAGAGAATCAATTGTTCGTGTTCATGACGAGTCGGAGCTTGATCGATCAAATTTGACTGTTTAATTTAAATAAACGGATCTGATATGATGTAGAAGATATGTATTATTGTTTATTTAAGCTGTTAGATGAATTTGAACGATTCAGATCTAGACGAGCAAGATTACAAATAGAAGAGGTGAACAACAAATTTCATTCCTGTTTTTTGAATAAAAAAAAATGAGCGATTATTTCAAAGAGGAAGTGATAATTGTTTTCGGTTTATTTTTTGGTCAAAATTTTAATTGAAAATTTTGATTTCTAAATTTTGATGAGAAATTTTAACATTCACTAAAATATTGGCGCGTTCGTTCTAAACTTTTCTAAATTAGTTATAAAATTGGACGTGGAGGACAAATTCATTAGACTTGCAATGGAAAGACTGAAAATTTTCTATTATGTAATTACTTATTAAGTATTATCACCTTACATTGTAACTATTGCCACCTTATCAAAATAGTATAAGTTAATAAAATTAGTTATGAAAAATATGGTGTAATTGGGTGAATAGACAAATTTTGAAAATTTGAGATTTAATTCTATGAATATTTTATTTTCTTTAAGAAATTTTAATTGTTGATATGATATTCAAAATCTAGCTGTAAAAAAAAAATCGGTATTTTTTTATGCTTTTACTATTTTCCAGAGGAAGAAAATCCGTTTAATTTTGGAAAATTGTGAACCATACAAATTACAAACAAAATAAACAAAACTAAAATCTATAAAATTGTGAATCTCACCAATGCAGATATAAAAATCATCATGGCCCGTACATATCAGCCTTTCAAATATTTTAAATAAATATATATTTAATAAACACACGTAAACCCAATCTTGATAACACATAATTGAAGGCACATAACGCTATTTTTTGTCAGTAGTGAGCAAAATGACGCGTTGCCAGAGAGCTATATCGATATACAACCAACAAGGCAACAAGGAAGTTGTTATATTTATATATGGATTTAATGTGACCAATTAATCCCCTCAGGTCCCTATCATTGTAATAATTACAAGTTAATACCTGAAATTAACTTTCTCAAATAGCAAATTAAAACTAGTCATATTTTTCTACCAACAACTTTTACAAATTGAAATTTCTAACAGAATGCCTTCATGCAGAAGCATATATATATGTATCATGTATGTATGTATGTATGTATGCGTGCCAACCAAGTCATTGGTTGTCTTCCAAAATTCAAAGTCGGCAACAAATTTGTTGACTTGTTAGAGGACCCAACAGTCAAGAATGAGATCTTCTACCGCACAGCGCAAATACTGTGTGTGCTGCGTGATAAATTTCAGTTTTTGATTTGTATCGAGATTCGTGCAAGTTAAACCTTATAATATCATACTCCTCCTGAATTAAATCTGAACCGTCCGTAACCTATCGCGCAGAAAATTTTGAGCATTCGTTACTGCTGCGCGGCAGAGAATCCGCTTCCCAACAGTCAACAGCTGCTTGGAGTGGAAGCCAGATATACTGTTATCAAATATATCAATGCAACTAATTAAGCATCAAGTGTTGACTGATAACTACACCTTTGTTTCAAAGTTCCTAGCTAGCTCCAGCTGGTTCAGTTTAATTCTTACTTTCTATTACAAGTTTACAACTGGTCTCCAAGCTGACACATGCACTGATGTCATCCAAAGAAATTTGAAGTAAAGAAGATTTATCATAGTAAAAGATTCTTTACTCAGATTATCAGATATGACTTGACTCATTCATTTGCTAATTACCACTTTATTATGGCAAAAACCTACTAAATCTGGAAAAGTTTCTAACCCAATAATCGAGTTTTAAGATTTGTTTACCTTTATTCGATTCTCTACTTACATCTTATAACAGTAAAGACTTATTTTTTTGCTTGAAATGATTATTAAATAATAGTAAATTATAATCATTACTTTTATAATCTATTTTAACAAATTCAGAAAAAAAAATTTCGGAAACATTACATTATTTGATTGTCTCTTGGTATCTTATAAACAGTAAAGACTTATTTTATTTTTGCTTGGAATTATTATTAAATAACAGTCAATTATAATCATTACTGTTATAATGTATTCAATAAGTTCAGAAAAGAATTAGTCTAAGAAAAAAATTGCTATATTAAATAATTTTGAAGTTCTAAACTAGCAAAACTTTTGACTACTCTGATCAACCATTATAACTCGAGTGAGACTATGGTGCTTGCGATCACATATCTCGAATTTCAAAATGAAAATGGTTGATTCAAACAATTAAAAAAAGATCATACTAAAATCTACTAGGAATCAAAAAAATTATTTCTAGATTTTTTTACTATTTTATCTGATGGACAAAAAAAACATTAAATTGGAAATGTATGTAATTATTAAATCAATGCACTTTTCATCCATCAGATAAAAAAGAAAAAAAGAAAAAATAGAAAATTCTGGTCCCTAAGTACATTTTAATATGAACAATATTTTCAATGTTTGAATCGGTCGTTTGTATTTTGAAATTTAAAATATGTAATCGCAAGCACCGAAGTTGAATGCTTGCACACACACCGTGATTTTACTCTCTCTTTTTCGGAAACTTCGGTGCACCCAATAACTTCCATAAGAAGCTTCCAATTTTAGTTTCTATATATGTTTCATATTTTTTTATATGAAAAAATGGGTACTACACAGCAGCATCCTCATCGGCTGCCACAATGAAACTATGGCAAACTACTTCCCAATTCCCATACTCCATCTAGTTTTTAATAGCTCTACTTAACTACTAAGCTTGTGGATAAAATCAGTACGGTCCCGAATTTTCTGTTGGTCTTGTTCTTGGAAGCCTTTTGTATTTACTTTTGACGGACCCCCACTAATCAGGGGAACCGGATCGGGTGCGGCGCGGGACGGTGTAGCGCAGTATCTGGACCATCTGATTTTCACTGATTGTATCAAGATTCGTGTCAAAGTACAAAAGTCTCCTGATTTTCATCGCTGGCGGTCGATCGCGAAGTTGGCGATCGATCCAAACCGTCCATTTGCTGTAGCGCGGTACTGCGTTACAGCGGATTCGGGTCCCTAATCAGGACCCGCTGTAGCGCGCTACAGGAAATCAACGGTTCGGATTGACCGTCAGCTCGCGATCGACCGTCAGCGATGAAAATCAGGAAGTCATTACTTTGACATGAATATTAATGCAACAAATGAAAATCGGACGGTCCACGTCGGCCCCGCGCAGCATCAGATTTAGTTTCCACTAATCAATATCCCAAACTAAAAAAAATTAATCGTAGTAAAAATTATTTGTTCAATTTTGTAGTTTTTTATTTACTATGTATATTTACTTTTGAGTTTTGATGGACCCCCACTAATCAATATCCCAAACTAAAATATTTTAACCGTAGTAAAACCTATTTGTTCAATTTTGTAGTTTTTTTATTTACTATGTCCAACATAAATTCACTCAATTCTTTTACAGAATCTGTCTCTCTCTAATTTTCTTTTTAAACTTTGAACCTAGCCTAATTTTCATTGCTGTCAATATTGAAAGATGGACCATGAAGACTTAAAAAAATTGATACTTACTATTATGAGTGTTTGCATATTTATATATCAATTACACAAAAAATTAAAATCCATTTTATTTTGTCAATTATAGTTTTAATGATATTCGATAAAGTATAAACTATTTAATTAGTAATATTTTAATTAATTTTTTTATTTAATGTTTATTGAAATTAGTAGAGAGTACCCTACCTCTTCGCTTATTAATAGTAAATGAAAGATTACACTAAAGTAACAATAAAAAAGTAAGTGATGCTTCATTTAGCATACCTCCTGTTCTTGCCTGCATCGATGTCTCTATCTTAGACATCGATCCACCAAGACTATTTTATTCTTTTTTTGAAGGTGGGTTGGGCCCACTTGAATTTTATTAAAATAAAATGAAAAAGTTACATTAGTTATTTACAAGGGAGTTAAGGTATCAAGTATATTCTGAACTTATTATCTACAATGAGTAATCCATGCAGAAGCTTCATATCCTATGGCTGCTGTCGTTAGATTGGCCGACCTTCTCTTGCCCGAGAAAATGCGGGCGTTTCTCTCCTTCCATAATCCCCATAATGTGGCTAAGAGATTTGAGTCCCAAGTCTTCTGGTTGCTCTTGGTTAGGCTCCCTCGGAGACTCAGCCATAAGGCTGTAATGTCAGTACTTGCAGAGGTAGGCTGTTGTGTCATCAATTGCCACACCGTTTGGGAATATGGACATCGTATGAAGAGGTGGGTTGACATTTCCGTGACTCGAGTCTGGTAGAGTATGCAACTTGGGTCTTCAAGGTGAATTCCTTTGGTAAGAAGTACTTTTGTTGGGAGTTTGTCTCTGAGTAGTGACCAGAGGAATATTTTTGCTTTTAGAGGGGCTCTAATTTTCCAAAGTAACGTATGAGTGGCCGATCTGATTCCAGGATTAATGATGAATTGTTAGGTTGATTTTGTTGAGTATTTACCGGAAGAATCCCAATTCCATTTTAGATGATCCTCGGGTGATAATGATGGAGGTTTGAAAGATTTGAAGGAAGGAGAAGATATTCCGGAGGAAGAAGGATGGATATGGTTGTGATGGTATGGTTTCATTGCTTCTCGGGTTTGGGATGTTATAATGGGTTTTTATAAAGGTTGATAATATGGATTGATCATCTGAGTATATTACCCAGATCCATCCTTATGAAAACACCATACGAGTTGTGGATGGGTCGTAAGCCTAATATCTCATATTTCAAGGCTTTCGGTTCCAAATATTTTGTACTAGACCAATCTCAAAGAACGAACAAATTTGACCCAAAATCGTTTGAAGGCACATTCGTAGGGTATTCATTGACTAGTAAGGCATATAGAATCTATGTGCCATCTCAAAACATAATTGTTGAGTCCATCAATGTTAAGTTCAATGAAAGTGCTAATGTTCAGGCCGAGATTGGTAGCCTTGACAATGTAGGAATTGATGACTCAAGACAAGAGGTGAATAATGAGAACCAAGAGAGAAGAAACATGGTGGTTGAGCAAGAAACTCACAACGATGTGGCATCTCAACATGAACCGATCAATGAACAAAATCAAGGAGGAGGTGACGGAATTAACGCCTTGAATGAGGTTGATGAAAACAAAGATGGCACCACAACACCTCAACAAGGTTATCAAATTCCACAAGAGTTAAGGGAAGTAAACTCCCACCCTCTTTCAAATGTAATTGGAGATCCAAGGGAAGGGATTCGAACAAGGTCGGGTATTAACCAAATGATTGCTCATTGTGCATTTGTGTCACAAATTGAACCAACAAAGTTTGAGGAAGCCAATCAAGACCCCGATGTTGCGATGATGAAAAGCATTGGCGATAAAGAATCACCCTGCCTTAGACCTCGCTGATGGAAGAAATGTTCACTTACAGAACCATTAACTTTGATTGATGAGGAAGCAGATATGAGGAGGTTGTGAATCCAGGTTATCCATCGTGACGGGAAGTTTCGGGCCCTTAGGATGTTTTGCAAGAAATCCCAAGAAAGACTATCGAATGCTTTTGAGAGGTCGATTTTTAGTAGGATCGATGGGATTTTCATGTTGTGGAGGAAATGTAGGTTTTGTCTGGCCAGCTCAAATGTGTCTAATATTTGTCTGCCTTGTACGAATGTTGTTTGGCTCTCTGACACAAGATCGTGTAGGTGGTTCTGTAGTCGTAGCGCTAGAATCTTGGACATAATTTTTGGTACGCTTGATAACACGCTTATTGGCCGAAAATATCCTAACGTGCATGCCCTTTGCTTCTTCGGAACTAAGGTTATTGTTGCTTTGTTAATTCGCCAAAAATCGAGTTTGTGGGCGTAGAAGTCCTCACATAGGCCCAACAAGTTGTCTTTGATAATAGCCCAATAGGTTTGAAAGAGGTCGGAGGGAAAATCGTCTGGTCCACATGCTTTCCCTTTGGATAATGAGAATACCGCTTTTTTAATCTCTTCTTCTGTAAATGGTGCATCCAGTAGTGTCAGTGTGTGCACTGGGTCGATGATGGGATTGATGTTGTAGTGGCACTGGGGGGGTCGCGTCCCCGTTAGATTCCTGAATGCCGTCGTGACGATTCCTGTTAAGTCCTCTTGTTCGGTGACTATGGTACCATTTTGCTCCGTTCGTATGTGGGTGATGTAGTTCGTTTTTCGTTTGTATGATGTTGTTGCATGAAAGTAGGCCGTGTTGATATCGCCGCTATTGAGCCATTTTGCTGAGGAGCGTTGCTGCCAACGTAATTCGACCAAACCTGAGGTTTTATATACGTGTTCGCGTAAAGCTATCCTCAGTTGACGTTCGTGACCGTTCAGCATTCGCCTATCCTCAACTTTATCAAGCAGCTGGACTACCCATTTGGATCGAAATAACGAGGACGTTTGACCCGCAAATCTGGATTTAGCCCATTGGGACAATGTTCGGCGTACCGAGGCCATACGTGACATGAAGGCATGGGACGGGCGGGTTGGCGGATTGGGGATATCCCATGCGGCACGTAATTCGATCATACTTGAGGTTTTATATACGTGTTCGCATAAAGCTATCCTCAGTTGACGTTCGTGATCGTTCAGCATTCGCCTCTCCTCAACTTTATCAAGCAGTTGGACTACCCATTTGGATCGAAATAACGAGGACGTTTGACCCACAAGTCTGGATTTAGCCCATTGGGACAATGTTCGGCGTACCGAGGCCATACGTGACATGAAGGTATGGGACGGGCGGGTTGGCGGATTGGGGATATCCCATGCGGCACGTACTAGGGCTTCTGTCTCTTCCAATTTGAGCCAGAATCGTTCAAACATGAAAGGCCTTTTCGTAACTCGCTGGTCGGGTTGGAAGACCAGCTTTAGGGGTGTATGATCAGACATTGTGTTTGGTAGATCGATTAGTGAGGAGTGGAACCCATTTAGAGGTGGCAGGAACCAATGTTCTAGAGGAGTGCTCTATCCAACTTGGAGTGCGTAGGGTTGGGGCGCCCATTTGAATACGTGAAGTCACGACCGGAAAATGGAATCTCTGTCAACGAGAGTTCGTCGATCAAGTTATTGAACGCTAGCATGATGCTGGTGGAACGAGGGACACCGGTTGTTTCGCTCTGACGACGTATGACGTTAAAATCTCCAATAACTATCCACGATAGGTCGTTGAGGGATCAAATATGTCGTAGTTCGTCAAAGAAAACCGGCTTTTGTTGGTCCTCTACCGGGCCGTATACATTGTGTATTAGTGTACATGATTATCTTAGATTATGTGAATTTTGGCTTTATTTATTATTGTTGTGCAAACGGAATGAGTTACTTATTAGAGAAGGAAAAGCAAATATTCAAGACGAAGGAATGCCAAAATAAAGTATGTATGTATATGTATGGAGGTCGACGTCACAGATGGCTAGAAACAACGCTTCTATATCACTGATTATATATTAGGTCATTTAAATTTAAACGATTTTGATTCATTTTTATTAAAACAATAAAGCACTGATCACATTTTTGAATCACCAATTTTTTTTCGAAGTAGGTTAAAACATTTTTATTCAAATAAAGAAAATGAGTTACGAGTTACAGAAGGGGAAAAAAAAATCCAACATGAGGAATATCAAAATATTGAAAAATGAAAATTAATTTCTGTACACCGATTCCATGCTATTTACTTTGTTCAGTGCATATATATACACTTATACAGAAATTGAACAACCAATTGAGGTTGACTTAAATTAATGTCAAACAGTTATCAATCTCTACCAAAATTTAATGAACAAATATTTTTTATGATTGACAGTTTCCTGAGTCGGTGAATGAAGTACCTGTAGCATCTACTAGTTCAGTTGACATTTGACAGTATCTTTTAATACTGAACTCCAACCAAACTAATTAACCAATCATCATAGGAAGAGACTCCGGAGCTTGTTTCCCGTAAATAAGGTAACCAGAGCAACTACCACGCGTTCTGTTGAAATAAATCATACTTCTCACCATTCTAGGCATGCAAATGGAGAGGACCCCTTTCCTTTTGGCGCCAATTAACACATAGTTTGTATTTTGTAGTTCTGAATACATTATATCCCATATAAACATAGACTATTTGGATTCAATTAAGCGCTGATGCACGAACAAAGGCGATCGATGGCTTAACTTATCAGTGCAAACTGTGCAGGAAATGGGTTCATCCATGGCAGTCTTGCTTGCCAATCGATCCAACTGTATCGATCTTGCTTTACTTATAAACACTTGCTTGACATTTCCTCCCTGCTGATTCAACAAACGAACTAAACTTCTTTTCGTGTTAGCCCGAAAGGGAGAATCTGCAGCCATAAATCCATCGATTAGATGTAAGTAAGCCTCAAGGTCGTGGCAACACGCCGGATCAGCATCTGGCCGTAGAACAGGTGATTTGCGACTGTCGACCCGTAATTCTCTTCCCACATGCACGTATCCATCAATTTTCTCTAATAGGTTCTCCTGCCAGCTACCCTTGAAGTGCTGTTTTATGTCCAGTAAGCCGGGTACACGTGTCACCATGTCATGCTCATTGACCACCCTGAGAACTTTAACACCCCGTGACTCAACCCGGTTGACAAATGCCCGGTTACCAATTCGTGGTCCGCCAAAGGAAAACACCGATATAGGAGGCATGCCTTGTGCACAACGGCTCAGCTCATCTGCTACGAGCACAGATAGTGCCGCACCAAGGCTATGGCCGGTAACAGTTATACTCAACTCTTCTCCCTTGTACTTTTGCATAAGCCGTTGCACTTCTGTTACAACAGACGATGATAAGCTCTTTATCTTTTCTCCTGGAGTTTTGTAAAGGCTCCAGAAGCCGCATTCGACCTTGACACCGTCGTTCTCGCTCGGTTCGATGGGAACGAGCCCTACACGAAAATTCTCAGCCCACTCAAGGTATGTGGCAGTCCCACGGAGCACAATGGCAATGTCACGCCGACCCATTCGTCGTATCTCCTTATAATCATCACAAACTGCTACATAGCCTATCCAACTCGAGCGGGGGGTCGAAACCCATGGTGCAACTGAGCTGAGCCACTGGGGAATTTGCACTGATGTCGTGGCAAATAGACTGCTTGTTATACGATACGACTGGTCAGACAGGGATACATGGTTAGATGGGTGTGAGAAATAAGCATTATAAGCCGATTGAACAAGATCACCGTAGCGTAGGATCTCACGACGCAAATGAGGGTTCAACGGGTCAAGGAGACCGGACCAATTATCACAGCCATGATACTTGCGCCAATTTCGCGAAATGTCGGCACGTGGAGAAGGCTCAGAGTCGGAGAGAAGGTGTTGCAAATGGGTTAAACTACGTGGCGACATGGACTCCGCTCGGACTTTATCTCGTGGTGACTGAATGGAGAGGCTGAGGGGGGTTACAAGCCGACGGTTGGTTGAGGTGGAAGGAGGAGAACTTGTTGGTTTGACTTGGTCCGAAGGGGGGCTAGGCTTTTGTAGGAGCTTTTCAAGGTTAGAGAGATGGATTTTTGTGGTGAGAGTTGGTGTGTTCCGCTGTTGTTTGGATGCATTGATCTGGACTGATGGGTTTGGAGGAAAGCAATGGTGCGGTGGTGCTATCGGGGTTTGTAACGGCGAGATAGAAGGGGTGACACGCATAGGAGTGTGATTGTGATGGTGTGAGGCTTGGAGAACCGGAGGAAGATATAGCCAGATAAGGTGCTGGTTTCTTAAGGTTACTATTTTGACATAAGAAGAGAGAAGAGTGAAGGGAAGACAAGAGGATTTATATATGGTTGGTGTATGTATCATATTATATGACATACACCTACGTTTGGGGGTAGACTTAATTACGAATGAATTTCAGAGAAAGCAAAATAATAAGACTGATATAATAAAACATAATAGTCAAATTTAAGAGCTAGAATATTCTATATATGTTACTTGCATGCCATATTCCGATCATATATTCCTGTTCAAAGTAAGATCTCATGGTTAGTTATTGCTTGGTTGTTTCTAAAGTGAATCAAAGAAAATTTTTCAAAGACCAACATATATATACTACTAAAGAAAAAAAAATGACCCGTGTCTATGTAATTGTGCCCTAATCTTGTTTACTACATGGTTTAGCGCACCATTTGACAAAATTCATACAGGTCCGATGAGAGCCCAGAAAATCTGAGGCCACGACTCGAGAGCAAATTTTTGAAGATCCATTAAATAAAATCGGAGGTCAAAGATGAATAGTGACCATCTTTGTTGGAAAAAAACCTGTGCTAAATCCGACATGAGAAAGACCCGGTCCGACCAGGACTGACCCTTCTAACTCATCGTTAACCCGCCACGAACCCGGTATAAGTCATCGTTACCCGTCATAAATCCGAGAATAATCTATCATAACCCGTCATAAGCTCGGAATATCCATTGTTAACCCATAATTAACCTGAAATAACCCCCTTCATTATACAAAATAAACCTCCAACCAATCCAAATTAAACCAATGTCCGAAAATTCAAAAAATCATATAAATTCAAAAAATCAGAAAATAGAATAAAAAATAAATAACCACTTTAATCAGATGAAGTTATTAAACCGCTTTAAAATATGAATTTTATCAAATCAGTGAAATTAAAAAAAGTTCATAAAAAAATCGATGAAACATTTGGATCCTAAGAATAACCACTTGAAGTCATATCAAATCGATGAAATAAAAAATTAAATAAATTCAAAAAAATTTAAAAAAAATATAAAATGATAAAAATCAGAAAAAAAAAACATATGGGGCCTGACAGCTTGGGAATAACCACTTTAAGTCATACCAGATCAGTGTAATTAAAAAACAAATAAAAAATAACTCAAACAGTTAAAAAAAATAAAAGAAAATTAATAAAATATCGATAAAAAAACAGAAAAGATATGTGGGGAATGAGAATAACCACTTAAAGTCATATCAAATCGATGAAACTAAAAGCAAATAAATTCATAACAATTAAAAAAATCGCAAAAATAAAAAAAATCATAAAAACTATACATATTAGAAAATACATGTGGGACCTAGGAATAATCACTTTTGTGTAGGATTTCATGATAATAATCGGGTAAAATAAAAAAAATTATTCGATGACATCTAGGATCTTTCATATTGTTAATTTTACTTCATTTGTCTGCATCACTAATCACAATCATATATGTTCTTTCAAAAGAGATTGTGATACCATACCTATGGTCTTTAACGTAGCTCTATTCCTCTTCGGTTCACCTTGAATCGAAACAAGAATGGCGTCGAGTCCATGCTAGCGTCATCTTCGTCCGTTCCTAGCTTTATCGCTCATTATGTAATCGATTGCTTAATCGATAACTATTTAGCAAATATTTAGAGGAAGAGAAAAATAACTAAGTGGAAGTAGTAACAATCATAATCTCTGGCTAGATATAATATTTATATGCTCTAAACATCATATCAATACATTTCAAATTTCTTTAGAAATTAAGGCATTAATGAAATTAAAACCGACACATTAATTGTTGACTTTTCAACACTAAAACTGTCATAACTTTCTCTGGAGAACTCTAAACGACCTCATATCTTCACCAGAGGATTCTACACTTCAAGGGATATAATTTGCATATGTCATTTGTCCAAATTGATTATTGTTTGAACTTTCAAATTCATGTTTAACAAAGCCTTAAAAGCTGACTCGAATTTGAGGTCATAATTATGAATGTCTTCTCTATCTCTTTATTTGTTAAATAAATTATATTGGATTTTGGACTTTAAATAAATTTATATCTCATAATAATATTATCATATTATTATAATATGAAATTTATATTATGCTTATAATATACACTTTTCAATAAAAAAAAATTTCTGCTAGGAACATAATATTTTAACACTTCCTATTTGTAACTTTATTTCACGCAACATAAAATCTCGTACATACAAAATATATTAAAATATTTGTTCATGTTTCTCGTTCAATTGGTTTGACCTATGTTGAGAATCTATGTTATGTTTGTTAGATTTGTGTTTTAAAAGTTATCTTTTGCTGATTACTTTTATGTTATATTTATGAATTGGATGTTATTTACATCTTGTTTCATGAGTTTATTCATATTTAGATGTGTTCAAGAAGATGCACTTGGTCTTGAACCTCAGAACTATAAATATAATGAATATATAACTCTAAAATATTTACAGGTCTTGAATATTAACATGAACACTAATATGCCATATAAGACTGTCGTGTTGATTAAAAGTGCATTGTAGTTCTGCAAACGTTGATAAAAGACTATCATTTAATAACACAAATATATGAAATGTTTCATATATTAAACATACATAATAAATAAAAGCATTATATGTATTGTGTTTGTCATTGATGTTTTTGTCGTGTCTTTGATTCTAAGATTGAGACATGTATCTTTTTCACATGAGGAATGTATAACGTGATTATTATTAAAAGTTACTTACAACAAGTAGTGATAAAAGTAATAATCCTTTATATATAACTTGTGTGGGAAAATGGTATATGTCAATAGCTTCATTGTCATTCATTAAAAATGAGAAATGATATTTTGTGGGCCCCTTGGTAAAGTAGAATTATAAATGAATCCAATATAACTGAAATGCAGTTATAATTTTATAATTTACTTAATGGAGACCAAGAAATAATTATAATACAAAGATGACACAATCCTACTTTATATAATAATTATAATATCATAAGGCATAAAATAGACACAAATAATGTTAATGATAATATTACTAGAAAGATCGTGTTTTGTAAAGATTTACTAAACATCTGTGTTATTTGGGTAACTGTAATGTATAGCTAGAATACCGCTTACAGTTTATGAAATAAAATGTTTTATCACATTGCCAACATAACATAAATTCTCAACATAGGTCACACCAACTGAACGGAAAATAAGAATAAATATTTTAATATATTTTTATGTACGAGATTTCATGTTGCATGAAATAAAGGTACATATTGGAATTATTAAAATATTATGTCACGTGATGTGACTTCCTAGCGGGAAAATAAATTTATTGAAAAGTGTATATTATTATAATAATATGAGAATATTATTATGATATATAAATTTATTTAAAGTCCAAAGCCCAATATAATTTATTTAACAAATAAAGAGATAAATAAGAGATCTATAATTATGGCCTCAAATTCGGGTCAGATTTTAAGGCTCCTTTAAACATGAATTTGAAAGGTCAATGATAACCAATATGGACAAATGACCTATGCAAATTGAAGCTCTTGAAGTGTAGAATCCAATGGTGAAGATTTGAGGTCGTTTGGAGTTTTCTAGAGAAAGTTATGGTCGTTTTAGTGCTAAAAGGTCAACAGTTAATGTGTCGGTTTAAATTTCATTAATGCCTTAATTTCTAAAGGAATTTGAAGAGTCTTGATATGATGTTTAGAGCCTATAAATATCATATTTAGCCAGAGATTATGAGGTTACAACTTCAACTAAGTTTTTTTTCTTCCTCTAAAGATTTGCTAAATATTTATCGATTAAGCAATCGATTACGTAACGGGCGATAAAGCTAGGAGCGAACGAAGAGGACGCTAGCACGAACTCGACGCCGTTCTTGTTTTGGATTCAAGGTGAACCGAAGAGGAATAGAGCTACGTTAAAGACCATATATATGGTATCACAATCCCTCTTGTAGGAACATATATGATGATGATTAGTGATGCAAACAAATGAGGTAAAATTAGCAATAATGAAACGATCCTAGATGTTATCGGATAATTTTTTTTAATTTTTACCCGATTCGCATCATGAAATCCTACAATGTTGGCAATGGGATAAAACATTTTATTCCATAAACTGTAAACGGTATTCTAGCTATACATTATAGTTACATAAATAACACAGATATTTTGTAAATCTCTACAAAACACGGTCCTTCTAGTAATGTTATAATTAACATCACTTGTGTCTATTTCTTGCCTTATGATATTATAATTATTATACAAAGTAAGACTGTGTGATCTTTGAATTATAATTGTTTCTTGATCTTCATTAAGTAAATTATAAAATTGTAACCGCACTTCATTTATATTGGATTCATTTATAATTCTACTTTACCAAGAGACCCACAAAATATTATTTCTCATTATTAATGAGTGGTAATGATGCTCTTGACATATATCATTTTTCCGCACAAGTTATATATAAAGAACTATTACTTTTATCACTATTTATTGTAAGTAACTTTTAATAATAATTACATTATACATCATTCATGTGAAAACTATACATGTCTCAATCTTAGAATCAAAAACACGATAAAACATCAATGACACAAACACAATCCATATAATATTTTTATCTATTAGGTCCATCTAATATATGAAACATTTCAAATATTCATGTTACTAAATGATAGTCTTTATCAACGTTTGCAGAACTACAACGTACTTTTAATTAACACGACAATCTTATTTGGTATATTAGTGTTCATGCTAATATTCAAGACCTGTAAATATTTTATAGTTGTATATTCATTACATTTAGAATTCTACGGTTAAATATCAAGTGCATCTTCTTGAACATATCTACATATGAATATATAACTCATGAAACAAGATGTGAATAACATCAAATTCATAAATATAACATAAAAGTATTCATCAAAAGATAACTTTTATAACATAAATCTAGCATTTATGTCATTTCAAACAGAGTTGAATTCAAATAAAAGTAAATAAATAAAAATTGAAAAAATTCATTCTTTTTTGAAACAAACGTTCAAATTTTCCTCCCAGATATTTGGTTATAAATATGCTCCCAACCCATTGCAAAAACACTCACAAAACTCATACTCTCTCTTCTTAATTGATTTAATATTCTCAAATTCTCAAAGTTAATTTCATTATAACAAAAAAAAAAACAAAATGTTCAAGTTTATTATTATCCAAATTCAAATTCTCAGAGTTATTATTCTCAACTTCAAGAAATGGTATTGCTCTCTTTGTCATCTCCCTACGTAAGAGTTCAGAGAATCAAAGGTTAGAATTTAATTTAATTAGTTCCAATTAGTTCTTATATTATTTAATTTAAATTAGTTGTACAATTATAATGTATTACATTATTTTTATTTATATGTTACACTCTTTTTTTGTAGATTTGTAGTTATATTTTAGTTTTTTTTGTAGTTAAATTTTTGTTCAATGTTATATTCTTTTTTAATAATACATTTTTATTTTTTCAATTACATATTTACATGTCAAAATTCCCTCCCAACTCCCAACTCTCAAGTATTTGACAATAAATATAGCCTTATTCATTACACAATTCACAAAAACTTAAATTCTTAATCTCTCACCTCTCTTCTCAATTGATTTGATATTCTCAAATTCTCAAACTTAATTTCATTATTTAAAAATTCGAAAAAAGTTTTGGTTTATTATTCTGAATTTGTCAAAGCTCAAAGGTTCGAATTTCATTTTTAATTACATTATTTTTTAATGTTAGTATGTAATAGTCTTTTTTAATTACATTTATTATTTTACATTTTTTTTTAAATTGTAGAATAACATCAAATGATCTAAATTCATTATGGTGGTATTATTATACGATGCCGAAGGCCACCCGTTTACGTAGAATATTGATGGCGTTATTACAAGCGAATGGAAGACGCCGACGTTAATTTGATAAGTGTAACTGTTAAGGTAGCCAATTGCACGATAGTTTACATTTACAAGGTCGAGCACGACAATGGCGTAATGAGAAGACATGTCGATTATCGCATAGCAAGAAATGAGGAATTCCAAGTTGAACTCGATAACCAATAACATCTTGCCATCTTAATATGTATTTCTAAGTTTTTTTTCATTCGGTCTTTAGATATTCTTTTTCAAGATTATTAACTAAAAAAAGTTAGAACACCACTTATGTCATTTTATATAGCTAGTTCTCAGCTCGAAATAAAAGAGGAGGATAACTTTTTATAATCTTGTATTATTTATTTTCATTTTTTACAATTTATTTGAAAATTTATAATATTTTTAATTATAAGTTGGCCCGTACGGATTTGGCCCGACAAGTCCCGATCCAGCCCGTTTGCAATTCACTAATTCGGCGTCGTGGATGTAGCTTTTTATTTAAATTTCAACTTTCTTCCCTAAAAGCAAATAAATTTTGTCCACTCTAGCTCCATATCCTTATATGCTGATTTTTTATGTGAACAAAATTAATGATAAAATTAAATTTCAAATATTCTAATATCAAATTGGAATAGGACGTAAAAAAAAAATGGAAAATTTGAATGGGACTGAAATAATTATAGGCTGAACTTGTTTTTAATTGTTCCTTAAAGATTGAAATGGCATGAATACTATTGTTTCAAAAAAAAAATCATAATTAAATTCAATGAAGAGAAACTTTTCAGATACATGCATATTATACATTTCTTGATCCTTAAAGACAAATGCAACATTTTTCCGAAATTACATTCTGATAATAACAACTCTTTGAAAGAGGGGATGGCATTATAATGGTCACTTAACAAAATATATATGTTTAAATAAAATAGACAGATGATATTTTAATCTTATATTATATAATGCCCCTGCAATTCAAATCTGGCAATGGATCACATGATTTTTTTTGGCAATTAGGTATTGTTTTGTTTGATTATTGTAATAGGATGAGTGTGCTTGTATCTTTTCGTTTTTACCCTTTTTATTTAAACTTTTATTGTTTGATTTAATAGAAATTTAGTAGTTTATCTACTACGCATAAAATTATGCAATTTATTGTTTATAGCTAAATTACCGAATGATGCGTACATTACTAATTTGAAACACACTCGATCCATCAATCTAATAATATATAGGTTTATAAAAAAATTATTTTATTTTTATTTTTTTCAAATTTATTTGAATTTCTTTATAGTATTACCACAACTGATTATTGTAATGTAACCCTCTCTTTTTATAGAAATAGATAATTTACCAGGCAAGCACTACCTCGTGGAGATAAATATGAAATTTACTGACAAATTTAAATTTTTTGCGTGCTAATAATAAATAATGCGCATACAAATTAAATACGTCATCTAGAAAAAAGACCTATGTAATATATATATTGACAACAAATCAACAAATGACAGTTCGTAGTCAAATGTTTTTTCCAAAATTTTGAGAAACTTAATTATGTATCAAATTAATTTTAGTGCAATTTGAAAATCGATTGGTCTTCATCAAATTGATTGAAATAAAAGCGTTCTATTTTATAGGCACTTAAATATTTTTGACCAAATAAAATTTAAAATATACAAAGGTAATAAATGATTAGATCGAGGTTTTGTAATTAAATCATTGCGAGATATATATGAGTTAAAATAATATTCCTGCAAAAGGTTGCAATTAAATAAGTAATTCTGATAGACTTTCAACGTTTTATCGTTTGAACTCTTAACGACATTAGTCCACTTTATATTTATTTATTGATTTTTTTGTGCTAAGTTTTAGATCGAAAAGATAATATATATTACGAGTAGGTGGCGCCAAAAAGTTGGCACTCGAAAACTCGAAGGTCCGGACAAATTGGCAAAATCCGATTCGATTCGAAAAATCACGAGAAATCAGATCACTCGATTTGATATTTGATAAAGTCAAATTAATACGACTCGGACTAATTTGATACGAGATAATTCATAACTCGAGACAAAGCGACACATAAGCGATTTGAGCTCGATCCGATTCGATTCAAGGCAACCCATAAACCGAGATGACGCGACACATGAGCACCCAAGCCCGACCCAATTCGAGGCAATTCGTAATCCGAGATGGAGCGACACATGAGGACCCGACCTGACTTAATCTGATACCACTTAGTAACACAATTCATTAACGCGGTCTGATCTTGTCCGATTGAACTTAAAATTCAAAATAATACTCGTAAGTTGTTGGTGCAACCTAATCCGAACCCGACCCGATCTTGTCCGACCAGTATCCCGACCCGATCTCACCCGACCTGATTCATTACTCGACATCCGACACGAGCTCACCCGATCCGATCCATGATCTGAAAGTTGTCAACACTTGATGACCCGAAACTTAACCCGACATCACCCAACCCGACTAACAACCCGACTTTTATCGACAATCAAATTAACCTGACTTGACCCAATCCAAATCCGGCTGACTCACCCGACTTGCCACCTCTAAACATGTATCAATATTTGATAATATAATAAATAAGTTTTCGTAAAAAGTAATTATTATAAGTGAGTTGGCACGGTTAGATCTCCATTGTTCACTTTGCAGTTTCCACGGAAGAAAAAGGTCTGTTCAAGTGTTTATACATACTAGACGTACGCGCTCGCGCTCCATGCAAAAAATTAATTTTAAACTTTCGTATTATAATAATAAGTTTAATTAATATAAAAATATCAAAAATCAATGACAGAATTTTTTGTAAAAAGCTACAGTGTTTTTTCGTAGCAGCTACAGCGAAAATACTGTTCATAAATCATATAGCAAGAACATGTTCATCCTTTATATACGTAAGATTAGTCGATGACTCATCTCTCGTTTTTCTTCCTTCAACGGCAATCTAAATCTTTGTCGTCGCTAACAACCGACAAAAAAGAAAAAGAAAATCAGAACAATCGCGCAAAATAATAAAGAAAAAAAGGAAAAAGAATGAAGCTGTCGTATACTCGTATGTGAATGTTAACCACAAATTGCGAAAGCCGCATTTATTTTATCAAACTTATTACTGCACTAATAAGCTCAGAAATGATAGACACGCATTTCAAAATCAATCAATACATTAATATCTTTTTATTAAAAAAAAGAGAGAGAACCTTTCCCACTAACTTAACTATTAGCACTTAAAAGCAAAAAAAAAAAACTATTTGCACTGAAATATTTGTGAAACCAATGCATCTATTTGAAGCAACCGCTGTTAAGACCAGTGACAGAGTTAAGGGTTTTAGGGGCCTCATGAATTATCAAAAAAAAAAAATTATTTAATAATAATATCAGAATTTTTTTATTTTTTTAGATGAGTAAATTATTTGAGTGATCTAACTTGTTTCTTGCATCATTATTAATCCGTCACTAGTTACGACAATTCTTACTTTGCTGAAGTTTAGAGAATCTTATTTGGTGAATGACTGCATCAAATTTTATGAACAGAAAAAAAAGCATTTGACTAAAGAAAAAATAGCATTCAAAGAAAAGAAATGTCACCATTACAACAGAGGCGTGATAAACTATGATCACTCTGCAAAGGCCTTCAATAAATTTTGTTCTAGTTAGTTGACTTGAACAAATGTCTAGGCATACACATCAGTTGAATATTGCCTTTTGTTAAATGTCAAGCAGTTGAGAAATTTCATGTAACCTTCCTTCATTGTCACAGAAAATAATAAATCTGTTAATAATTAAAAATTATATTGCTCAACGATTATGCATCTCTTGTTGTATAAGAAGTTGTTGAATCGTATAAAAAATTATTGACAAACGAGTGTTGTCGAAGAAAATACTAATTTATTATTAGAAATAAGACAACGTTTATTTAGTAAATAACTGTTGCCATAGAGAACGTCACGTAACAGTTATTTATTAAGTAACTGTTGCCGTAGGTCTATAACTTTTTTAAAACGTTTTATAATGGTTAACTCAAGATTTTGCTAGTCAACATATCATTTAAACTGTTATAGACATTTCAAGTCATATACAAAATATATAATATGTCACATTACAATCTATGATCACAATAAAGAAAAAAAAATAAACGAAATGTAAATAAGACACCTAACAAGAAAAAAAAATACAAAAAGATAGCTACAAAGATGCAATTGCTATCTTAGCATGGTAAATGATACAAATGTGAGTATCATGTTCGATTCTTTACCAAGAAATTGCATTAAAATAGAAATAAAGCAGTCATAAAATTGCGGACTTTTGTAAAACTTTCTAGACAAATTGCGCATTCATGTCTAGAGTTGGCTTCATTTGCACTCATTTTCTGATCACAAATGGCTCGCATGCTTTCTACGTATTAGCAACTCTGCCATGCAATAACCCCTACATAAACACAAATTCTTAGACAAATAACAAACAATTCAAACATTCATAGTGAATGCAAAAAGGAAAAGTATATTAAATAACCTCTTTTGTTAGAGTAAAAAACCGATCTCTCTCTTTAAGATGAAACACTTGAGTTTCATCAAGTGTCGTGATAGTGGTGAAATAAAATCAACATTTCTATTGTTGAATTTTCACCATATTAGTCGTGTTTTACCATGTCAATGCTATGCTACAATAATAATTTAACAGTTTAACTTAATTCTAACTATTATTAACAATTTTACTTATTTCTTTACAATTTAACTATTTCTTATAAAATCCTAAATTCTAAGCATCAATTTCTTATCAAACCCTAGACCCTAAATTCTAATAATTTAACTATTTCATAACTTTTTCTTATCAAACCCTAGACCCTAAATCCTTTTGCATAATAAATACAATGTTTTTCAGTCATTGTACCAATAACCTTTTCTAACTATTTATAGGAAATGTCAAAATAACGAAATAAAAAATTAACTTAAAGAAGAGAATGCAGACTGTGCGGTGAGAGGAGAAAAACACGACAAGGCTTATCGACGAGAGGAGAAAAGCAGGAAATTGTTGGTGGACATGGATGATATGGCAGAGTCAATCATTCCTTTGCCCAAGGCATCGACGATAGGTAGAAGAAACAAGAGGTGTGTGATATGTGAAATTAATATTCTCCACACCTCTAGCAGATCAGTTCAGCTAGAGGTGTGGAGGTGGCCAAGTGAGAAAGAGAGGGATTAAATCTAACAGAGAGATTTGAGAAGTTGTGAAGGCGGTCAAGGAGAGAGACATAGATAGAAAGAGTCACGGAGCGCTTTTTAGGCTAGGATTGAAGATAAGGCAACAATTATTTAAAATAATCGTTGGCGTAGGTTGAGCTACGACAACGGTTATTTTAAAGGACAATTGCCTTAAGATTATGAAAAAAAATCTGAAAAGATAAAGAGGTTGTATATAAATAACTATTGGATGGACAACGGTTATTCTAAATAATTGTTGCCTTAACCTCAGATTTTATTCACTTTCGTCAACGGTATTTAACAAATTCTTCCTTAATTGTTGTTTTATAGAGTTGCTAAATCTCCTTTCTTTTGTAGTGCTTGTAACGAACATGTACTAATATGTTACCAATGTATGCTGACCATTTGAGAAATTTTATATGTCCTTCTTTTGAATTGAAATTTATTCACAACTTATTCAGTAAACTAATATATGTCAAAAACAAAAAAATCTATAATTTTCAATTTTGCTCCGGAAAAATAGCGGGACTTAATAAATGTTCTATTGTGGAGCATTCTCTTGAGACATTCAAGTGCCTTTGAAATGTGGAGCATTCTCTTGAGACATTTCGATGAACTCCATGTCAATAGAAACAAAGCTAATAGATGTAGAATCTAGTGTTGACATTTGTAGTGTAAGAGAAGATGAATGCATGCACATTGTTGTGAGCACAACCACAAGCGATGAGCTAGCCTCGAAGGTGCAACAAGAGACGTGTTCTTCAAGAACTATGGGAAATGATTGGTGTTGCACGACTAAAGACATATCAAAATGAAAATATAAGGCAATAGAGCAAGGGGAAGAAATTAAATGCTCCACTTCCACTAGCCGAGCTAGTGAGATATATCTAACTTCTAATTTAAATTCTATAGAAAATGAAATCTTTATATATCACCAATAAATGAAATTGAAAATACAATTGAGGAGTTAGTGAATGATCGGTTCCACAAGATATAATATTTGTGAACTTGAGTTGAAATTGAAAGATTATGAATTAAAGTTACAAAAATTTAATGAATTAGAAAAGAATTGTCAAACACAAATAAAAAATTAGAATTATTAAAAGAAAATGTGCAAATTTTAGAAAAAAAAAATAAAACCTAAAAATCACCTAGCAGTAAATAGAAACACTAAGACAAAGTTGAGTAAAGTTTCAAAGGGGTAAAGATCTCATGATAAATCGGGTCTTGATTACAATAACTCATCTCATTTAGAATTCAAGAAATTTGAGGGTCACAAAAATAATGAAAAGAATACCTTCTCAATGACCAAGACCGATAATCACGAAGTCGAGCAGTGGCAGCTATTTTCTTCTGAGCACAACAGTAGAATTAAATGCAAAATATGTGAAGCCATGTGTTAAAACTGACAAGAATAACATATGTGATCTTAGTTTCAGAACTTTGACAGCAATGACCCTATTTAGTGTGCATTCACGTTCACATGTGTTGGCTAAATACGTGCGTTCAGAAACCAAAATCACTCGAGTTGACAAAGAAAAAAATTTATCAAGTAATTTGTGAGTCAGCGTTCAAGTCTGAACGCGCATCTAGACAATCGTTCACGTGTTGGTTGAACACAACGTTCATACGTGAATGCTGATATCAAATTTTGCATCATACTTAACCATTTTTTTAATTTAATTTCGTATCGTGAACACATGTGTTTATTCTGAACGTGAACGCAACTAAAATATGGTCATCACTCATCACTATCAAACTTTGAAATCAGATTTACAGATGTAGTTTTTTTTTTCAGGGCTAGGAAAAAAAAACTTTTCCACATAATTCATGTTATGAACAGAATTTGAGACTTCTCAGTTGGGTTTTCCAAGATGGGAATGGATTAGAGAGTCGAGTCAAATTTTGCACGGGGACGCTATAAAGGTAGCAGAATAAAAGAGATTTGGTTAAAAAGTGGCAGTTGAAAATCTAAAAAAAGAAGGTTACTTGGTTTAGTATTCGGTTTTAATTGTTCAAACTTGCTGATTCTCACTACCATTCTCTCTTTCTTTTTTTATTTGTCTGGCATTGAAGTTCTTCATTTTTATTTTCAATTACTCTTTGATACATCTCCTCTATTCATTTCTTCCCAAACAATCAATAATCATTTACAATTTTAATTGTTTATGACTTAAGTATCAAGATGACCATTTTTAATGCCTCTTATTATTTGAATTTCTAATAGTTGCACATGCAGATTTCCATTTTTAATGTAAATATATTTCTGCACAAGTCGATTTTTTCTGACAGTCGTGAAATTAGATAGATCATAGATGATATTCTAATATTCTATGAATACGGAATACAAATTTGTGATTTATGAGATTCCATTAGTATGAAAACGAGTAGGAAACCTTGGGAACGAACTATTTTTAGGGCGGATTCAGAATTTTCGTCAAGGATGCAACATTTATAAAAAAATTTCAAGGAGGCAAAATAACACAGATTGTCAAATATACATGTTATTTCGCAAAAAAATTGAAAAATCGCATGAATACACTAAATTATTTTGTAAATTTTTTTTTTTCAGGGGGCACTTGCCTCGCCCCGGGACTACCTGCATCCGCCCCTGACTATTCTGATGTATTGGAAGTCGAACACATGCCAAAATTTGTACATTAATCTATTTTAGATTATTGTTTGGATAGCTATTATTTCAAGCTAATGTTCATGCCATTGTTATTTTTCCAATAAAATTAAACAAAAAATAAATTGGTCAGATTTTATTTTATAAAATAAGTATAAGAGAATTAAAAAAAATGCTGTAACATCAAATTAGAAAAAAGAAATAATTATAAAAAAAACTAGAATGCAATTTGTACTAGGCATTACCTAACAAAATATGAAATTATTACATATATAAATCTCTACTTTAAATATGAATGAATTATAATATTTTGAATGACTTGAGTGAAATCATGACACTTGAAAAGTAATAAATACCATTGATAATGGGATCCCTCTCCAAAAAAGAAAAGAAAAGAAAGGAAAAGAGATATGAATTAATCAAAACACAAACTAGAATGCAATTTGTAATACACAATAATTAAAAGAATTAATTCGTTAGAAATATCAATCTTCAATTTTCTTGTAAATAAATATTATATTCGAGTTATTTTCTGCTTGCCCAAATAATTTTAAACGTTAATTGGTTGCTAACAAAGAGTGATTGGAAGTACCTAGCCATCTATGGAGGACCCAAGTTTTTTTTTCTTTTCTTATTCCATGATTTATTTATTATAGAATGATGATTGAGAATGTAAAATATCCAAATACAAGACTGATTTATATCAAAACATCTTAGGCAAATTATCTTTAACTAATTAATAAAAAAGGAGCTGATATGTCGATCCGTAATCGATCCCAACAGGACTGGTCCAGTTGGATTCAATTTGCATGTTGTTTTGTTATTATGCATCTAATTGAGTGGACGCTCGACTGAAAACAAAGATGAATACGTTCATCGATGCGGACTGGACGAATTTAGATGCATTTAATTTAAAATTTGTTATAGTTATTATGCATGTTATTTTAGTTATTATGAATGTTGTTTATTTATTTATTTTGCATGTAATTAGCATGCAAAGTAATATGAACAATATGCATAATAATACATTTATCTAATATAATTGACACGCACAACAACAATCTGAATATAAATATTGTCAAATGCATAATAATACAAATAACAATGCATAATAACACATTAACATGTACAAACAGAATTAATTAAGTTATTATGCACATTATTTGAATTGTTATGCATGTTATTAGATACATAATAAAAAAATAACATGCATAATAAACAAAAAATAACATGCATATATAATAACAACAATAATTTTTCTTCAGAAACATTCAGTGGCGACGGATAACGGAATGAATATTTTCCATAAATAAATATGAACCCCATTAAAACCTTATGAAAATGTTGCATATGAACACCCTCCTAGTTCCTTCAAACTTTATCCTGATAATAAAATGATAATACCCCATTATAACTTTTATCTTCGAATATATTTCCTACTGCCGTGATTTATTTAACCAGAATTAAACTTGAAAATTGATCTCTGTGCTCTTTGTTTTCACTGCGAATGAGTCGACTCGAGATAGAATAATAATTCGTGAAGTATTGGGTTTTGAAGTTAGTAGTAGTTTCCAGGCATTGACTGAGATTTTGGGTGATTATTGATTTCTCTCAAACAGGCTATGAATAAATATTTCTTCAAAATGTGCAACTCTTTCAATTTCCAGCCCATGACTATACGGCCCATCAGGCTTTTCAAGATGGGTACAAGAGTTTCTGATTTTTTTAATATTAGAAATTTAATAAATAAATTATAAATAGGAAAAAGATTGTTGTAGAAGTTTAAAAATAAAAAACACGGTCTTGCTAATATTGTGCTTTTGGAAAAAGCCAAAAGATCAGTGTTGATAATAATGGTCATTAAACTCTTTTACTTTTTGTGTGCAATTAGGTTTGTATTGCTTTTGTACTCATATTTTTTTATCAATAATAATATTAATAATTTAATTCATGAGTCGAATTATATTTATGTAATTTTTGTAACAACTCGACTACGCTCTTCGCGTAATTTATTTTTTATTATCGCAAGTCATCGAGCTGTAGATATTCAAGTCTACTTCCATCGCGTCGAATCTCATTTGTGATTAGAGTAACGAGCTATTCATGAATCTGACGCAAACTCGTGAAAAGATTAATAATTAAGACATAAGTTGAAGATGGAGTCAAATTTGAGATGCACATTTCTCCGACCGCAAATCAGACTCGACGCGATGAAAGTAGACTCGGGTATCTATAGCTCGATTGCTTCTGACGATAAAAAATAATTACAATTCAACGAGCATAGCCGAAGTTGCTACAAAAAAAGTACATAAATATAACCCAATTCATTAATTAAATTATTAATATTTTATTAATAAAATATTCGAGTACAAAAAACAATACATAGAAAATTGCATAGAAAAATTGAAGGGTTTAATGACCGGTGTTGCCAACACCAATCTTTTGTTTTTTTTTCAAAAGCATTATATTAGCAAAACTATGCTTTTCTATTTTTCGAACTTTCACAATAATTTTTCTTTCTATTTATTTGTTTATTAAATTACTAATATTAAAAAAATCGGCAAGAGTCTATCCTCTGTTCTCATATTTCTATTAAAGCAGGTTACATTGAAATCTATTTTTTTTTTCCAACAGTTTAAATATGCCAATCAAAACCAAAATTTCATACTTTGGAATCAGATAATAAAGAGGATGTTTCACACTAATTATTTCATAAAAAGTTACATCTTCAATAGATTTCTCTTATTTTTGTTTGTCCTTTTGGGTAACCATTTTTTATTTTGTTTTGTTTTGTTTATGAGAGTGAGAATCTTTAAACCACTGGAGTGCAGGATATTAGAGAATGAGATCGTCTTACGCGCGATATTATGCTGCACACTTTCGGAATCATTCGATTTTCTCGTGATTCATGTTTCAGATCTAAACCTTCTGATTGTCCATCTGACGGTCGAGATACGATACCGCGCAGCAGAAGAACATAGTCCGGATATTATATTTCTTACTAATGAATAACGATCTCTCATACTGGAAATAATATCTTAACAACTAAATTACACGCAATTGTCTAATGAGTAATGCTGACGAAAGAGATGACAGCATGATCTAAGTATCTAACTAGAACATTCGCTCTAGTTGAAATTTCAAATCTTTACATTACATAGCCAAGATTGTAAAATCTTATCCGTATGTATACCATTGGATAGGATCATAGGACAGAATCTTGATCGCTACCTGCTCGTAAATATCATATCAGGCGATTTTTTCTTTATTATTAGAAATTAAATAAATAAATTATTTTTAAATAGAAAGAATATTTGAAAAACTCAAAAAATAGAAAAGATCGATATTGTAAATACCACCCGAAAAAAGCAAAATGGGCGGTATTGCGAATACCGTCCATTTGATTTTTTTTATTTGATTATGAATTATTTTTATAACTAACCTGAAAAATAAAAAATAACATATATGACCATAAACTAAATCTTTCACAATAATGACCCTATTTTATAATTTATGTTCAGACGTATTATTTAGACACATGCATTCAGAGCACACTTAGAAATTCGAACAGAACAAAAAGAATTTCTAAGTACCTCTGAACGCATGCGTCTAGATGTTAACATGCGAAAGTGAACGTTTTAAATGGAGTCAATACTGTCAAAAATTTGAATCCAGGATTATAAATATTATTTATTTTTATTTTTTCAGGTTAGTTATAAAAATAATTCAACTTTGGTACATGAGTTGGGTTGTATTTAGGTAAGTTTTGTAACAACTTCAGTTGTTCTCGTCGGGACTGTAATTAAGGTTTTTTTATCGTCGCAAGTCATCGAGCTATAAACATTCGAGTCTACTTCCACCGCACCCCGTCTAATCTGATTTGCGATCGGAGAAACGAGCGATTTAAAATTAAATATGATGCAAACTCGTGATAAAAAATACTAATTAAGACATAAATTGAAGATGAAGCCAAATTTGAGATTCGCAATCCTCCGACCGCAAATCAGGCTCGACCTATGAAAGTAGACTCGGATATCTATAGCTCGATTACTTGTGATGATAAAAAAAATTAATTACGGTCCTGACAAGTGTAGCTGAAATTTGTAGAAAAAAATATTAATCATACTTAATATTTTTTGTAGCAACTTCAGTTGTGCTCGTCGAAATCGCAAGCCATCGACCTGTAGATATCTGAGTCTACTTCCACCTCGTCGAGTATGATTTGCGGTCGGAGGAATCTGCATATCAAATTTGGCTCCATCTTCAACTTATGTCTTAATTAGTCATGGGTTTGCATATGAATTTATTTTGAATTGCTCGTTTCTCCGATCGCAAATCAGACTCGACACGATGGAAGTAGACTCAAATATCTACAACTGGATGACTTGCAACAACAAAAATAAACTATTTACGATCTCGACGAGCGTAGCCGAAATTGTTACAAAGAATTACTTAAATATAACCTAACTCATATATTAAATTAATAATATTTTTATTAATAAAAAATTCAATTCAACTCTTTGCGCGTGGAAAAATTTAAAGAAATGAAAGGACGGTGTTATCAATATCGATCTTTTCTATTTTTGATGTTTTCTAGGTAATCTTTCTGTCTAAATATAATTAATTAATTTAATTTCTATTTTTAAAAAAAATCGGCATATTAGGAGCTTAGTTTTATTCCAAGTTATTTTTCTAGAAAAAGTCACAACGTCGTGTTCACCAGCTGTTTATATGGAAGCAGGGCCGGTCCTGAGAGATTTGAGGCCCGGGGCGAAATTTTTTTTTGTTAAAATATCGCTTAAAAATAAAGGAGAAAAAACATCACAAATTTTGGAGAAATAGTTCATAAATTAACTATTCAGAAAAATCTAATGCAACTTTCGGAGTAATTAACTCTATCCAGGGACCTCTAACAAAACCCAACAATTTTGGAGTGTCCCTGCATCAATTTTGAATCTTTTATGATTCAGTGAAACTATGAACTATTATACCAGATTGTGATGCCACAGCAGTTCAGTTGTTGTGCCCTTTACCATCATAAATGAAAGCGAATAACACAAGTACAAAAAAATGCTACACAGCAAATGAGCAAAAACAATAAGAACCTGGCGTGATATGTTATGTAACTTTGTTCAAAAAGTTAAAAAAGGTTTAAAAAAGAAAAAATCACCTGCCAAAAGCTGAAAAATACAATACCTTTAATGCACATGAACTTCGCAAGAGGCTTGTGTGGAGCCAACTCCTTGGCAAAAGCATGGTAAAATAGTACCAAAGCATACAGTGCTATAGAGACAGTCAGACATATATGTTTAGTATGATGCTCATGGTCCAATCGAGCCAAACCGGATACATCCCTACCAGAAACCATAAATCAGAAATGAGAAATCAGAAGTATGCAGCAAATTAGCAAATCAGTATGCAGCAATACCAGAAGCATTTATCGATTAAAGAAGCCTAAAACAGAAAGTCTAAAAAAGATTAACAGAAATGAGAAATCAAAAGTCAGAACTCACTACTCAGTCTTGGCGTCGGAGCGTCGGGCCACAGCCGCGTCGGGCGAGGCGAGCGTCAAAGCCTCAAAGACCGGTTGGGAGAGAACTGAGAAGGTCAGAAGGAAGGCGACTCAGAGGCGTCGTTCAGTCTGAACGGTTCAGTCTTTAGAGGCTATCTAGGAGAGAAGAGAAGGGAGGTTAGGGAGTCGACTGAGAGAGTGAGAGAGAAGGGAGTTAAGAGTTGGGAGTCGGCTGGGAGAGAAACAGAGGGGAGTCGGCTGGGTTTATGATGGGCCTGCCAGAAAAAAACGATTTTTTTGGCCCATAATTCAATAACCTTACCACAATTCAATAACCTTAGATTTCTGAAATGGGCCCTCTGATCCTGAGGCTCGGGGCGGTCGCCCAGCCTACCCTGGGTCAGGGCCGGCCCTGTATGGAAGTTCTAAAGAATTTAGCATCATAAATCCCGACAAATACGAATATTGTCTGATCTACGACAATATTTCATATATCAACGAAAATATTGCATATATCAACTGTGACATCTGACCGATCAGTAACGAAGCTAGACTAACAATGATGCAATAAATAAATTCAATTATTCAAATGATTTAGTTGTTTTGTGAAGTAAATGAGAAAATAATTCTGATATTAATACTAAAATATATAAAAAACAAATCACAAGGAATTAGTGCCCTCCTAAATCCCATTGACTTTGTCACAGTTGCCAACGTTTCCAAAGAATTCAAGAGTTCAATTTCTTATTGGCATAAATAAATAAAAAATAAAATGAAAAAATTTCCTTCCATTCAAAAAAATCAAGTGTGACCTCTTCATATATTTTGTCAAGGGTAGGTGCTGCACAAACTACAAAATTATCGTAAATAGTCAACAAAATTCAAAATCTATGTGTTGAATGAATGAATATATTCGTTTCTAATTGTAACTAGATAAAAATACGGTTTGTTTGGTGGGTATTTGACGCATGATTCAACGGACTATGCAATTGCTCCAACGTCAAGTTGATTAAATTATTGATCTAACGAACCTTATCTACTTAATATAATTCCACTTCAATATAGTGACGGATTCAGAGGTTCACTTAAACTCGGATATAACTAAGTTCGAGCATTGAGTCTAGATCAAGTCCGGACACAGATATACTAAAACACACTAAAATATCATTAAAAATTCATTTTTCACTACAAAAATAACAAAAAATACATTAAATTTCGAGTTTTTTTAAAAATCAAGTCCGGACACTTGCCCTAAAGTGGATCCGCCACTGCTTCAATAACGGATTAAGGTTTAAGACATTTAACATCCGCCATACGAAATGCAACACTTCTGAGCAATAGACAATCGGTCAGTGTGGTTTTCACGGTGCATTCCATAACATTAAATTTGTTTTCTTTAATAATTTTAACGAATGATGATGATAGAAAGAGGCAAAAGGCAAATTTCTGTTCTAGTAGCTAGAAAGGCGTGTCATGGTTGACTAACTCCATGGCGGCCGCAATGGATTAGTGCAATTAAATCTCTCCATTTTATTATAGTGTTAATAAAATCTCTCCATTTCAAGCAATAAAGCATCTCGTTCTAGTAGCTAGAATGAAGTCGTGTTATAATTTATTTTCATTTTTCTTTACAAATTTCCAAGTTTGAACATATAATATATAGATAAATACGAAAATACAACAAATAAAAATAGAATAATTAAAAACATGCACAAACATACGAGAGGAATACTTTCGCACATACATGATGTGTTTCGTCAAGTCTAGCGTTGTCAAACGCACAAAACGATCACGCAAGTACTTTTTGTGTGTTATGTTGCGTTTTAAGAGCGTAAGGGTTTTGTTGTTGAGTCTTACGTTACGTTTAAGAAGATTTCTTGCGTTTGCGTTTGCTTTTGCGTTTGCGTTTGCGTTTGCGTTTACGTTTAGTTAAACATAAAAAACGTGCAAAACGTTAATTTTTTTTACATATTTAACTTGCTACTAACAGTGCATAACAGAGCCAAAAAATAAGAGAAAAACTCGGAAAATCACAAAAAAAATATTTCATGAAACTTAGTAAAAATAAAAAGGACCTATGAAAAAAGTTGCATACAACTTTAAAATAGAGTAAGAGAAATTTGTTATATGATGGAATTCTGTACAAATCTCTTCATAAAATTCATATCTTACCAACTTTATATCCCAAAGATGCTAAAATTAGAAAAGTTCGTCAAGTCGGGCCACTTTTGCAAGAACAAATGGTTGTGATTGGATCATAAAATAATACTTTTATGTTGTATTCAATCAATGCGAGATAATAGATTCTCTCATGTGCATGTGAACGCAAAAATCATTATTAGTCATCTCCATCTGCAAAAGCATTTAAGTCTCTACAAAATACTCATATTTCTACTCTGCACTGCAAATTATTTCAGACTTGTACGATTTTGAACATAGGATGCAATAAACGTAACGTAAGTGACCACTTACGTTTATGTTGCGTTTAACTGAACGCAACCAAAACCGTTTGCGCTTACGTTTCGCTTAACAAACGCAACAAAATTTTCTTGTGTTTAATGTTGCGTCATGACGCAACAAAACGTAAAAACGTGCAAACAGTGTTGCGTTGGCAGCCCTAGTCAAGCCTTTAAAAAACTAATTCGTTACATCACGCACAAGTTTTTCAGCATGCTAATACCGTCACGAGAGCAACGACCTCTGTGTGGCTAAGAGAAACGATCTCTGTGTGAGAGGTCTGGAGTTTTGAAATTCAGATAAGAGACTTAAAGTCATTTAAATTTGAGTAATTTGACTCTTATCTTTATCTAAAAAAATTACCGTCAAGAGATCAATACACAAAGCGTACTGTACACCACTGAAGGCCTGTTCGATACACATTTCTTTTCTTTTTTTGTAGGAATGGAGATATTTGGTTTTGGATTCTCTGGTTTTGCTTGTTCTGTTTCCAACTTTCGTGAAAAAAAAACAATACCTTTTAGTTAACTTTGCCACATAAGGATTTACATTACAAAGGGAAACAATAGATCATATTTTTATAAATTGTGATATTGGGAATTTTTTTTGGAGAATGGTACACACTGTCACACAGAATAATATATTGAATGTGAATAGCTTAGAGGAATTATGAGTTGGTATATTAACTTTGCCACATAAGGATTTTTTAAAATGGAGACATATTTTATCAGCTTTGATATGGGTAATATGGACAGAGCGAAATAATATAATATTTAAGGAAGAAAAAATTAAGGATAAATATATAATATATAATAACATTATAAACTTAGTAAATTATTGGCCAGGAAAAAGGGAGCCTCTGTTAGCTGAAGCATTTCGGCAGCAACAATTGAGGGAAAGGAGTCAATTGGTGATTCATCAACAGGAGACAAATGAAGGACATGAGGATATGGCAAATAGTGAAATAGAAGATGAGGATTTGTTGTTAGAATCCAGTGATGATAGTGAGATGTAGTGAGAAGAGTATTTGCAAAGAGTAGATGGAAGTAATATTTGATGTTATTTGGTTATGATCATTAGATTGAACTATGTAAGCAAACTAGGTAATATTAGGTAGATTTTACTTTGCTGTTTTGAAGATAGTATATTGCTCATATACTATCAAATATCAGCTTATATCTCATATGCTGATGCACATACAATGTTTGTTAATTTTGCTTTCTTTTTAATGGAAGTCGGCACCTTAATTTGAGGTAGCTATTTTGTCAAAAAAACCTTTTAGTTAACTTTGTATCATTTTCATTCCCAAAATTGTTATGTATGTTGCCGAACAGACGATGAAAATGTTATTCAATTCCTTGCTCATTAGTCATTTCCAAAAATTTCAAGACTCCAAACAACGCGCGAGAAAAAAATATATGACATGTATAACACTGAAAAAATATATATACATCTAACACTGAGCACGTATGATATTAGTTAATGCTTTTATTTAGATAAATTGGAAAATTTTAAATTAAATATGACTTATATATGTCTGATTCCTAAAAAACTGAAGCAGTTCTAATGAAATTTTTTAGACCAATTAGTCTTATTAATTATAGCTTTAAAATTATAATCAAATTGTTAGCATCTATGCTAGCCCCTTAAATGAATCATCTTATAGATCAATTTCAAACTGTTTATATTAAAGATAGGTTTATACTTGATAATGTAGTATCAGCTCATGAAATATTACATAAGATTAAAATTACTAAAACCAAAGACATTCTTTTCAAAATTAATTTTGAAAAAGTCTTTGATAGAGTTAATTGGAACTTCCTTTTTGAGGTATTAGCTAATAGAGATTTCAATACAAAATAGATACAATGGATAAGATTAATATTCCAAGGTACCAAAACATGTGTTGATTTCACTGGTTACTTAGGAGAATACTTCTTTTGTAAAAGAGAAGTGAGACAAGGGGATCTTTTATCTCTTTTCTTATTTGATTTGGTTGCTGATTAAATATAATAAATCAAATGCTAGAAATGTAGGTTACTTAGATGGTATAGAAAACTTTGAACAAATAGATAATATCTTAAACTTACATTTTGCTGATTATACTCTTCTTTTCTTAAAGGCTGAATTTAAAGAAATTAGTATCTTGAAATGGTTATTAATAAACTTTGAAAATTTATCATGTTTAAAAATCAACATTGAGAAATGTGAGATGATATCATTAAACATTAATGATAATTTAGGCAAAGATTTAGCTAAGATATTAGAATGCAATATAGTATCATTACCTATTAAATACTTAAGGGTACCATTAAATTGAAAGTCCCTGAATGAAACAGACTTGGATACTCTTGTTGGGAAAATAGAAAAACAACTCAAATGCTGGCAAGGTAGTTTTCTTTCATTAGGAGGGGGATTAACTTTGCTTAATTCAGTTTTTACAGCTATATCATTATACTGGTTATCCTTATATAGGCTGCCAATTAATGTTAGAATTAGGATAGATAGATAGAATTAGAAAAAAAAATCTTTTGGTTTGGTGGAAATACCACTAGGAAAAAATTGTTTCTTGTAGCTTGAAAAATAGTATGCAAAAGTACGAATTAGGGTGGGCTTGGTGTATTAGATCTAAATATAATGAATAAAGATCTACTAGCTAAGTGGTGGTTTAAATACCATTATCATGCAATTGAAGGTCTATAAAAAGATATTCTAGTAAATAAATATAGGAACAAAAATAATACTACTCTATTTTTTTCAGTATGGAAACATGTAAACTCATTACAATATGAGATGTCAACCAGTGTCAATAAAAAATTAGGTGATGGATCTAGTATAAGCTTTTGGCAAGATAGATGGAAAGAAGAATTATCTTTTTCCTTCTATTCCCTAATCTATTCATGACTTGCTCTGATCTCAATACTAACATTATTAGTGTTTTTTTTCTGATGGAATAATTAATTTAAGGTTTAATAGACAACTAGTAGGAATACTTAAAATTGAATGAAATAAGTTAGAAGCTTTACTGGCAGATGTTCGTATTATTCCTTTAGTCAAAGATTTCATTATATGGAGATGGAGCACAAATGAAAATTTCTCAGTTTATGCTATGTATAATTGGTTAGAGTTTGGAGAATATAAGAATCATATTTATGATGTTATATGGCAATCCAAACTACTTATAAAAATAAGGTGTTTATGTGGCTTGTTACAAGAAAAATAATCTTTACTAAAAAGAATCTTGTAAAGAAAGGATGGCAAGGAGAGACCAAATGTATTTTTTTGTGATCAAGAAGAGGATACTGATCACCATTTTGTTACATGTTCATTTATTAGACAATTATGATTATGGATATGTAACCATAATAATTTTGATTTTATAGTGATACTCTTGAAGATCTATGAAAAATTGATGCAAAAATTTCACTTAAAAATGCTATATTAGTTGAACTAATTAGAGGAGCTATTATTTGAAATGTTTGGCTAGAAATTAATAAGTTATGCTTTACTAATAAAAAACCTAGAACCATTACCAACTTAGCAGCTCACATTATCCATATATTACAATATTGGTGTAAGAATAATAATGATTCATCATATTTAAAATTTAATCATCATGCCACAAGATGTTCAGGAGTTACAAAAATATACTCAAGACACATGAAACAAGATGATGGTGATGGAACAAGTGGAGGACTTAGCAGCTTTGCCAACAGAGCGTTTGTGTGGAAGAGCCCTGTGTCTTGATTTGTAATGACTTCTGTAGAGTTTTGAGTATCATGGTTTGTTTTGAAGTACAATTTGAAAATATGGGTGATTTGTGTATGTTTTGAAACTATTTGGTTTTGTTGATGTAAGAAAGTAATAAGTTGTTGGTGATTTTGTAAGTGGTAATCAGGGTTAGTTGCAAAACTCTTTAGGTAGGCAGGTGATTTTTGATACCGATGATGGTAACAAAGATGAACTTTTTAGACAAAACGTTGATGTATTCTTAAAAGACATTGAAGATAGGATATTTTGTACTAAGTACTACTTTGTTTTAATGAAACGGATGGGGTCACCCCTCACTCTTTAGTAAAAAACACTGAGCACGTATGTACATGGGCGCAACCAATTGTGGGGGGCAGGGTGGGCCCTATCTCCTCTTTGGTCCACAAAAGTTTGAATCTCTTGTTTGTTTTTCTAATTAAATTTAATTAAATAACAAAATTTTAGTTAAAAATTTTATTAAAATTTTATATAATTGATAATTTTGACATCTTTATAACATTAAAATTAGACTATACTTATAAATCGACCCTCTAGCTCGGTATTCTGATTCTGCCACTGCGTATGTACGACACATCGATACATGTTCCAGCATATCTCCAGACTTCACAGTTCAGAATTAAGAGGAAAATTTTATAGAAGCCTTAATATGAGCACAAAATGTAATAGTAAGATTCTTTAAAATTTTATAAATGACCGAGAACATTATTAACAATACTACTCATAATTTTTTCGATTATTTTATCATTTTTGTTTGTTTTCTCAGTTTGTAGAATAGATACGTGATTAATAATATCGCCTTTAGATGAATTTCAACTAAAACTTCTCTGGTAGTTCCAAAATCAACTCAACTTCTTAGAGATGTTAGCAAGTGAGGGTTCCACAACTTTATACCCAAATTTAAGCTCAAAGCCTTTTGGAGGCAATTCAATTGCATCAAAATTCACACTATTTATTGATAAAGAATTATTTTTTTTTTTGAGGGGGGAAATTTTTTTTTTGAGGGGGATTGATAAAGAATTATTCCTCGACCATTTATAAAACTTTTTAGTAATAGATCATTACATATGATCCGACCCATTATAGAATTCTTTATGCAAAATTTCCAACTTCAGAAAGCGGAAAATTTTCATAAAGGATCAAAGAACAAATTTATATAACAGCTAACATCAATGACCTTCTTAAAATTTTACAAACGATCAAAGACACAAATAGTACTTGCATCTCTAAATCGTAAATTTTGTTCTGAAATTTAAAAAAAATGCACAGAATTGAAAAAAAATAGAGGTACTTGCATCCGTGATCTTTTGTAATTTTTTTAGAAAGACATTAGCCCTGTTGAAGTTTTTTTTTTTTTTTTTTTTGCCCTTTATGAAAATTTTCCTCAGACAGCACTGCTCGACTTATAACTCCATTTTCAAAACAAAATGGACAGGCTGAGTCAGTGTCATGTGCTTTTCTTTTTTGAACCTCTTGACAGAAGCTGTCAAGTCAGTGTCATGTGCTTTTCACTATTATTTTTTTTACGGAAACGGGAAGAAGGAAGCATCAGATTGCCTTCCTAACACGCTCCCTTTTTCTTCCTTTCGACCCTTCTGTTGCGACCTCGTCAATATCTTCCCATTTTCGTAGTCAATCTATGTTGGTGTATATATACCACAAAAGCACAAACTAATCCACTCATACCCCCACTTACACTTCTTCCCATTCTCCCCATTCTCCTTCCTTCTTCCAGACGGTTCCTTTAAAATTTGAATCTCTGTTTAAATTATAATCTCTCTGTACCAGATTTGATTCTGTTTTCGAGATCTTTCTACTGAGGAAACATGCCGGAGATGAAGGTATTATTTATTTTCTTTATTTTGGTTTTAGATGATTTGGCAGATCAATTTTTTTTTTCAAATTAGGCGGTTGGAGGCACAGAAGTATCAGAATTGATTGAGCGTGCTTTCTCCAAGCGCACAGAAACTAATTTGATTATAATGCTAGCACCTAGCAGTATGCACTATGCAGTATATGCTATCTCACGTAAATTCCATATTTGGAAACTTAATTTGGAATTTTCTAATGTTATATGCTTTCATCTTTTGAGCAGATTGTGTTGAAATTGGATTTACACGATGACAGAGAAAAGAAGAAGGCACTGAAAGCTGTATCTGGTCTTCAAGGTATGAATCGCCTTCCTTTGATGTTTTTATAGCTTCTAAAAAAAGGATTTAAAACACTAATCTTAGAAAATACGCAAATTTCTATTGTTGTTTGAGATATGAAGTTAGAATAAATCAATTAGCTCTGTAGATTCCTTACTGATTAACTGAGGTATAATTCAAGTGTACTGGTCAAAAGCTAAATGTAGCATGCTGATTAACAGTAATTGAAACCAACTTCTGTTGAATAAATTAATTTGAGATGTCCTAACTACATCACCTTTAGTTGGATCAATGAGTAAGGCTTTTCCTTGCAATAATTCTGTTTCTCTAAATTAAATGAAAAATCATTAATGCAATTTGACTGATAAAATTTTGGCCTCCAATTCTGACAGGAATTGACTCAATTTCAATGGACATGAAAGACAAGAAACTCACAGTGATTGGCTCTGTTGACCCGGTTGATATAGTTTCGAAATTAAAAAAACATTGGTACCCTGAGATCCTTACAGTGGGACCAGCAAAAGAGCCAGAGAAAAAGAAAGACGACAAGAAAGATGACAAAAAAGAAGATTCCAAAAAAGATGGTGATAAAAAGGATGATCCTAATAAACAAATTGCTGAGCTGATCAATGCTTACAAGGCATACAATCCATACATGACCACTCAGTACTATGTGCACAGCATGGAGGAAAACCCTAATGCTTGTGTTATTTGCTAAGAGATGACACATGTTGAATCGAAATTGTACATAGGGGTTGTTGAGCTAGAGGAGCATGGTTGGAACAAAGTGCTGAGGTGGCGGGCTTTACAAATGGGCTGTTGACTATATTTGGGTAACAGCTATATATTGGTTCTAGTTATTATGGTTACATATTCATAGGGATTGTAAAAATATGAAGTTTTTATTTTTTATACTACTTTTTTATGGCATTTATTAATTGCATGTTAAACTGTATGAGGGAGCTTTTTTGGTATAAGAAAAATATTACAAGAGTATTATACTATATGTATTGTCTTTTGAATTTATATGTTGATAAAATATGGAACTCCCAATGATCTACTGGAAAGTGGCCCCAGGTAAATGATAAATTGAATCTCTGCCAGGCATACAGAGGGCAATCACAGCTAAGAAGCTGCATACAGGCTTTGAACCAATTTTGGATTCAAAGCTTTGCGGACCTACCCTGCTCCCTTCTAGAATTAATTACTCAAAAATGTAAAACACATTATGTCAACAAGCAAATATTCATTCCAAGCATACTAAATTTCTACAAATTTGAGGTTTATTCATCTAGAAAACTTAAATAGTATGCAAACAACAAATATTAAAAAGAGTACTCGAAAGTGTTAATAAATACTGTAAAGTGTAAATGGATGAAGGTAAAGATGTACTTAAAATTTTAAGTTTAAAGCACTAGATTGTATACTGTTGCTTTACCTGAAAACTGCTAGTGAACAAACTCCACAGTTTTTCACAGCCACCTGGGATGTAATGTCAAGCTTCTTCATGGGGGATGCAAACAGACCAGTCCTAGAATAGATCAAGATCACATTTTCTGAAGCAGAAAAAGCCGTGGGAGTGATGGGTTCTGTTCAAGTTTGCACCAAACAATAGTTATGGCACTGTGATTCTCTCCTGAATTCATTCTGGGTGCTTCCAGACAAAGTGTTACCAGATTGGAGTTAAAAATATGCCACACAAAACCTCATTCTTGGGCCGATATTTCAGTAATTTTCCAACATATTGTCATTCCATCACCTATCGGAACCTGTAAAATAACCATCGTCAATCTTTAATACAGAAACTGTAAATTAACCATTGTCTATATTTCAGCACATCTGTGTGCTTTGATCCATTTATGTGACTGAGAGAAAGAGAGAGGAGAGAGGAGAGAGATATTAGCTTACCATACTGATGCTGATACGTTTATCTTCTAAAATTTTCCTGTTGAAGTTTCTTATACTGGCAGTTTTCGGGTCATTAACCTGGAGAGAAATGCACACTTTTACTTCACAACAAAAGAAATTATTACAATTAGAAATGATATATTTAACTACTAAACAACAAGCCTCAATTGCTTACATCAGGATCAGCAACTTTTCCATGCCAAAGAACATTATCCATGATTATTAGACCACCAGGTCTCACCTGTGCAATATTTTTATATTAACATGAGCACCAGTACAGGTAAGATCGAGTACAATTACAATGATGAGTAATAACATGTACAGAATATTCGCTTAGGTAACAAATATTTGCTTCTAGAAAGCTTGTCAACCTTCATACGAAAGTGTCATGTACCAGGTATCAAATAGAACTTACTAACTGGAATAGAAGTTCGAAATATTCATTGTACACTCTCTTATCAGCATCAACAAATGCAAAATCATAACTAAAAAAAAAGAACAAGCATTTGGTTATTAAGCAATTCAGAAAGAGAGTTTAAACTTTAAAGCAATCCAGAAATAAACCTGTTGGCTTCACCAGAAAGGATCAATGAATTTAGTGTATCAACTGCTAAGGCATGCCTTACATCGACCTGAAGACAATACAAATCAAACAATGAATTATCTTTGTAAATAGACCCACTAAAAGACATGGCACCAGCCATCAGACCTAAATTTCTAATACATTGAAAGAGCCAAAAAAATAAGACTAACCAATTAAAGAGAACTATGAATAACAAAATTTATTTTAATAGAAGATCTATATCTATACAATACCGAACCAATAAAACAGATAAAAGTAAACATATCATGGAAACTTCAACCAACCTTGTGAGAGACTCCTGCTCGCTTATAAAATTTCTTTGCAACTTCAAGGCATCTTGCATCTCTTTCACAAGCAACTAACCTGCCTGAATCAGGAAGAGCTAGTGCAACAGCTAATGAAGAGTAACCCTAAAATTAGTAGAAAGATAGGACATATGTTACCAAATATTGGCAGCTCGAGTGGTGGGAGTGAATTCTTATATAAGTTGAATAAGTGGGTCCAAAAAGCTGTAAGGTTGAGCGTGAAGTGATAATGAGCGAAAATTTTAGGGTTATAGTACAACTGTACATTAGATGCTAAGTAAAAGTCTGTGAAAAAAATATTTTTTTTGTATATCCAATCAATTAGGTCTGAATTGGCATAATAAAGTTTCTTGATTAAGCAATACAATCTATACAACAGTTGCAGTATAACATGAGGTTATTATTGCCACATGCTGGGGTATTGAAGTTCATACTGCGCTAAATAAAGCCTGCCCAGGTGTGTACATTGTTAATGCCAGAACTAAGTTGCAGCATCTTTTGTTCCTGTCTTTCTGTTTTTTTAAGTTCTAAACAAAAACATAAATTATGAACAACATAGCTTAGCAGGCCGGGTACTGATTTATGCTTGTTACAGCATAATTAAGTACCAGGATTAAGCAATAAGGTAACAAAATCATACTGTGTAAATGCCAACTTCAATGCACTTTTTGGCCCCCATTATCTGCACCAGCATTGCTAGTAGTTGTGCCTGATCGGGCGACACCTAATAGAGAAGTCAAAGCCAAACTTTTAATTTGTCTTTTTATAATTCAAATCAAAGTAAATTATTACACGGATCGCATAAGTACAACTATTTTACAACCCCAACTTCTTTGTGACAAAGTACCACAGAAAGGAAAGAAAGAGGTAAAGAAAAAGAAAATAAGTCATACTTGCATTTGGCTCCCGCACATAGTCGATGTCTCTTCCCTCAGCTCACGTAGGATCTAACTTTAAATTAAGAAATGCAATCAGAATTCCAGAAAATAAAAAAACAAAAATTTAATCAACACCTAAATAACAAGATAAACAATGCTTTACATTAACTAATTAATTAATTAATTACTAAGGTCACGTACATCCACACAGAATCAAAATCCACAATCAGATAAAATGAAAACAATGAATCTGACCTGAGGCTCACGGACATTAGACAAGACATAGTCGTACAACTGAGGAGTGAGGCTTATCACCTTCTTCCTCCCGTATTTCCCGTCATCTTTCACCACTACTGGGGCCCCCGTGTCAGTGGAGACACTTCTACAAAGGCGCTTGGGGCGACAGATAACGAATGGAGGGAACGGGATAGAAACCTTACTGGAGGGGATTGGAGGCCGGAACACTGGAGAGAGACCGACGGAGAGCGAATCGGCCATGCCACTGAACTTTGCGAGCATTGGAGCAAGGAGGTTCTCTCTTCAAGTTAGGAAGGAGTGAACCAAGGAAGCACAAACATACAGTAACAGATGTCGTCGCATAACCGTATCCTCTGCTGCACTGTGCAGCAAGAGAAGAGAGCTGCATTTCAATCTGTATCATCAGATCAAAGATCAACGCTATATCGTCACTAATATAATTCAGAAGATTTTGGTATTATTAAATCAAAATCGTTTATTTTAAACTGACGGTTCAAATTAAGGTGCAGCTTATGCTGTAAAAAGAGTGTAGCACAGGATCCCGTTAAATGTGTTGCTTGTTATATTCGGTAATAAATTTATTTGGGCCGTTGGTATTTACTACATTATTTTCGAATTCATATCAGGCCTTCGTTTGAGACCGCATTTTGGGCTTTTGACGGCCTTTGGTATTTAATTTCTTGTTATGATGCGCTGATGCGACGGACTCGTCTGTCGGATTAGAAACTGACGTTCGACCGTCACCGATATGATTCGGTTGAAAGTTTCATAATATTAAATCAGGACCGTTAAATTCTGATCTGACGGTCTTAATTAAAAGACAGCTTTCTGCTGCATAAAAAAATGCGACAAGGTACGGTATGGACTTTTAGGTTATTCACTTTGGGTCCGTTTGACAAATTAATGAATAGCACTAGTATAGTGGTAAAAGGATAATAGTTTTTAGAATAGTGTAATTTTGGAAGAGTGGTATTCTTGATTATTCCGAAGAGCAAAATTGTCGTATGGCAAGTGTTAATTGGAATAGTAGAAATATTGATAATTATGATAATAATAATGATTATGATATAATATAGTAATGATGATGATATATATAATAATAATAAAAATAAAATAAAATAATAATAAAATAATAATAATAATTATTATTATCATAAATAATAATAATGATGAAATATTATAATACTAATAATAAATAATAAATAATAATGAATAATGAATAAAATAATAATAATAATTATGATGAAATATTATAATACTAATAAAATAATAATAATAATAATAAATAAGAATAATAATAAAATATATAATAATAATTATCATAAATAATAATAAAATAATAATGATGATGAAATATTATAATACTAATAATAAATAATATTAATAATATTATTATTAATAAAAATAATAATAATAATAATATTATTATTAATAAAAATAATAATAATAGTAATGATGAAATATTAAAATACAATAAAATAATAAAAAAAATAAAAAATAATAACAATAATAACAATAATAAATAATAACATAATAATATGTGTTATATTCAGTAATAATAAAATTAAATAATAATCATGGTGATATATATAATAAAATATTATTAATTACTAAATATAATACCACACAATCAAATACTAATTGCTAAACTGCTAAACCACCTATTGGTTGGTTTAGTGGAATAGCAAAATTTTGCACTATTTCGAAAACTTAAAAGATTGTTTGGCACCCTATTCCACTAAATTGGATGTGCCAAACAGACTCTTTATGTTTGTTTATTTTGCAAATATTAAATATTTAAATTAAATGAAAATGTTGTTATTTATTGTATGCAAGCTTTTAAAAAACGTTTAACGGCCCTTAACGGTGAGGTGGTCGCTTAACGGTTTAACGTTAAAACGAAATTATACGGAAGTTAAATTAAAAAACGGCCAACCATTTTTTGTCTATTATTTATTTATTTTAGACCAAATTATGGTGCAAACATACACACTTTTGTCATATGTATGACTCTATGTAACTATATATTATATAATATATTTAACATTATTATTAGCATTGCTGCCTTTTTTATTATTTAAAAATATGAATGATGTTATATGATATGTTTAATAATTAGAATTTAGAATGTATTTTATTTTGAATGTGTATTTTTTATAACCTCCACTATCTAATTGCGTAAGTCGTACCAACATAATAATATCTCATGCCAGCATCAATATAACACACAAGACCAGTGTACCCAAACAATCAACACATCATCATAACACTAGTAACTATCCGACTAAGCTCACAATAACTAATCCCAAGTTAATAAAATAGTAAACAAAAATAGAAAAACTAAATTAATTCAACAACTTGACAAATCACCAAGTACATTACAGTAAGCATTCAGCAAAAACACAAAGAAAAAATAAAAATGGCGTTAAAACGGCCTAATTTTAACAGATTTTAATGGATTTACACGGTTTAAACGGAGTTAAAATCGTTAAACTGCAGAAAACTAGTAAAAACGTTTTTTTCCTGAAAACTTAACGCCATGACAAATTTTTCCCGTTAAAACGGTTAAACTGAAGTTTAAACTCCGTTTTTTAAAAGCTTGATTTTATGCATATATAACTACGCAAGTATTCTTTATTTTTAAAAATTATTGTATCAAATACATTACCCGCATTCATATGTTTGTTTATTTTGGAAATATTGTATCCTTAAAAACACAAACATATGACTAATGTTTTTTTCCATATATATCTTTTAACAGAACATACACGGATTTTTAATAAACAACTATTGTTTTTTACTTACTATTGAATTTAATGATAATTTTTTAGGTTGTGACGAATAGTTTAATTTTTATTATTATTAGTTAATTATTCTTACTATTTAGTCGAATGTTACGAGCAACAAAAAATATTTTATTATTACTACTGGACAGTAGTGGTGAACCCACTAAGACTCGAGATGGATCAGCTGAACTATTTTGAATTTTTTTTCAAATTTACCGTACAATTGAATTTTTTTTCTAAAAAATATATTTATAATTTAAAAAATAAAATAAAAATATGTATCATTTTTAACTACGTAAACAAATCTTAAATTTTGACCATCGTTAAAAAAAATCCTTAGTCACATCATGTGCTACTGTAGATTTTTACACCGGAATATACTTTAAAATTAAAACAAAGTCAGTGCACTATCACTCTATCAGGATCAGGAAAGAGACAAATTCAAACCCGTTCACTTCTGTTTGCAAAAAAGAAAGGAAAAAAAAAAAAAAACAGTTCGTCAACTTCTGGATTCTTCCCAACGTGCGTAGAAAACAATATCCGCATATCATTTAAGTCAACTCGAGAAAAGAAAAAAAGATACTCTGTTGATATATTATCCTCTTCTTTGGTTAGTTTTCATGTAGCGACTCAATTTCTACCTTCTCTTTTTATACTACTCACACAAGAAAAGTTGAAATGAATGCTCAGTTGACTTGTTACACCGTTTTTATTTCTGAAAAGCTCTGTTACACCTGCACAGTTTACGGAAGGAAGATCAGCAGTGACGTAATAAGGGCCTACGGGCATCTTTTATTCTTTGACTTGAAAATTCAAAACACGGCAAGTAATTATTCATAGTAAATAATGTAAATAATGTATTGATTTTAGTAAATGATGTAAATTTGAAAACGCACGTAAACACGGCAAGTAAACTTTCATTCATTTATTTTATTTTATTTTATTCACTTCCAATTCTCAACCGAGATTGATCAACTTTCATTTTGGTCAAGTTCGCACACGTTTTGTTAGGATCAATTTTTTATTATATTTCCTGATTATTTTAATTAATTTGAGAAAAAAACATAAAAATAAATGTGTTAACTTGTGAAAATAAGTTGCAAAATATTATAAGGGTGAAAATAAAAATATGTTGAGAAACATTTTTTAGATAAAAAAATATAAACTTATATCTAGATTTTATTAAAATAATCAATGTTGATTAGAGAATTGAGAAAAAAAATATAAACATGCATATACACTAACATAAAATTTGGCATCGAGTCACGTGATCTGTTGTTATTATGCCTCGCGTGTCATAGTTAGCGTTTGTGTTTGATCTTAAGTCGCTCAAATTCACCGTTAAACTTTGATTTCGGAGAATTCAGTGGTACTATTTTAATTTCAGAGAGAAAAATTTACAATGATTTTATAAAACAACTAGAAAGTTCTACAAACTTGAAAAATAGAAAATAATGAAACATGCCAGATCAAACATGATAAGATAATTTCATCGTATTTTATTGATTTCATTGAGCTTTTCTTTATAGCATTATCAGGTAATAGCATGCTTCACATCTTAAACTACTATCCATATGAAGACTTACTTAGTCATCATTAGAACACCAAATGCAAAGAAGATAAAATGTATTTGTTCTTTAGTTATGGAAAATACTTGTTGTGAGTCTTGACATTGCTTCAAGTCACCCTCTTAATGTATTGTCTAATTTAAAGCTGTTAGTTTATATACAGTCATTGACTTGATTTGATTTTGTGGATGTTACTATATTTTATCTATATTTATTTTTTATATATAAAACATACTCATTTATATGGTATTCAAAATTTTAGATGAAATTTATATTTTTGTATGTAATTTGTGTCCATCTCTGACACAAATTCTGCATCTGCCACAGATAGTTAGTCACTACATGTCACTTTGAGGACATTACTTCTCTGTACTCGGAGAGAAAAAAGAACACGTCAAATGATTTTATTTAGGGATGTGATTTTATATGAGTTGCGCTAAAATACTATATAAAGCATCAAATTGTATATACTTTAGACTCGTATGTCTAAATACGTACAAATGATCGATCTAGATCGTTAAAGCTATTCTTCATATTAAAATCTACTTAGAGATCAAATTTTATATTTTTAGAACTTTGTACTATTTTATTGGATGATTGAAAAATTTACTAATCTAATGATTTACAGACCTCCAATTTAACAAACTCCCCCTGCAATAAAATAGTAAAAAAAGTTGGTCTAAAAATATTTTTTACTATGGAGAATATTTTCAACGAACCGAATCGATCATTTGCACTTTGCATCTCGAGATATGAGTCTAAAACATATGTATTTTGGTATTTTATAAAGTATTTTAGCACTAAAAATGTGGAACTCGTAAAATTTAAGTTGCTTAAATCATATAACAATTTGTACCAACTTTAAGAATTTCAAATTAATACAATAAGAGTGTCACACTCATACAATTAAATAATCAAAATAACATTAAAATAAAATAAATATATGATTTGTACTGAGCTAAAACAAAATAATGATTAATAAATTTTAAAATTTATACAAATCTCCTCAAATTTTATTCAATTAATAAAACCATCAAAAAATTTATAGTAATTGAATACCTAAATAATAATAGAATGACATAAATAATGAAGAAAATGAAATTAGAAAATCTTTACAATAAAAACATGACATAATATTAATAAAACATGAACTTTTCAGGACTGTTTTAAAAAAATATTAAAAATATAACTAGAAAGCTCTAAAATTACAAAATTTGATATGAAGAATTTATTGAGCAACTTGAATTTAAATTTTGATCAAAAAATTTGGCTAATGTGCAAACGTTTTCTATATATATATATATATATATATATGAGAGGGGGATCTGTGGCCTCTTTCTCGTAGCCTCCTGCACAATTTTCCACCAAAATCAATGAATATAGACGATCCAGACCATTCAAAACATTACTCATATTAATATAGACTTGGAGACTAAATTTGATATTTTTTTGAATTATTTTACTATTTTATCGGACGGGTTGAAATTTGAATGTCTATAAGTCGTTAGATAAATCCAATTTTCAACCCGTCCGATAAAATAGTAAAATAAATAAAAAATATATAAAATTTGGTATCTAAGTCTATATTAGTATGAATAATGTTTTCAACGGTCCGGATCGACCATTTTCATTAACGTTGATGAAGAGGCTACAAGAGGCTAGGAAAATGGAGGCTAATGGATCCCCCTCTCACTCTATATATATAGTGAGGCAATGATGTTCCATGAAGTACAAAATCTCTTGTGCTTCGCATGCATATCTCGAATTTCAAAGTCCAAACGATCCGTCCAAATCGTTGAACATGGTATCTATATTAAAATCTCGTTGAAAATCAAATTTTACATTTTTTTAGAAACTTTTTGCTATTTTTTTAGAGAGGTGAAAAATCACTTATAACGGATGGTCGAGAAATCGTTCAATCAATATTTTTTCTATCTATCTAAAAAATAGCAAAAATAAAAAATAGAAAAATGAAAAATTTGATTTCTAAGGAGATTTCAACATGAAGATCATGTTCAACGATTTGGATCCTTCATGCAGACTTTAAAACTACAGATATAGATGCAAAGCACAAGAGGCTTTGTACTTCGAGGAACACCATAGCCCCACTCTCTCTCTCTCTCTACATATATATATATATAGAGCAAGGCTATTGTACTTTGCAAAGCACGCATTTTGTGATTCTCGACTGTTGAATTTCTTGTCAAAATTATTTTTATTGCAAAAGATCCAAAATCTAATAGTCTAAAATCACAAAGTGCGTGCTTTGCAAAGTAAAATAACCTTGATTTATATATATATATATATAGAGAGAGAGAGAGATAGGTTAGGGTGCTCCATGGAGCACCAAACAGTTCGTGCTCCACATCAATTATTTCCAATTTGAAAACTTCAATGACCGAGCTGAATCGTTGAAAATGATCTACATATTGAAATCTACTTGGAGATTGAATTTTACATTTTTTTCGAATTTTTTTGCTATTTTTTGAGGAGGTAGAAAACTTGCAGATCAAACGGTTTCTGGACCAACAAAAGTTGTGATTTTCCTACCTCTCTAAAAAATAGCAAAAAATTCAAAAAAAAATGTAAAATTCAATATCCAATTAGATTTCAATATGTAAATCATTTTCAACGGTTTAGATCGGTCATTGGAGTTTTCAAATTGGATATATGATGTTGAGCATGAGCGGTTTGGTGCTCTATGGAGGACCCTAGCCTATATATATATATAAAAAACTGAGCTATGGTGCTTGATCAGTGCTTGATCATAAAATCTCACAAATGGACGTTTAAAATTTTAATTTATCATGCTCATTAATTTCTTTGTATCAAAATCTTGTGGGATACCAAAATTTTCTATTTTTTGAATCTTGTAAGTATTTGTTTTGAATTTTGAAAGTGACCAATTTTATGTATAATCATTGATTATTTTTATTACTATTTTTTAGTCATTTTAAAAAATGCAAAATAAATACTTACAAAATTCTAAAAATAGAAATTTTTGGTATCCCATAAGATATTGATATAAAGAAATTATTAAGCATGATAAATCGAAATTCTAATCACTCTTTTGTGTAATTTGATGATCAAGCACCGACCCCTTGGTGCTTGATCACGCACCATAGCCCAGTTATATATATATATATATATATATATATATATATATATATATATGAGGAGGGATCCGTAGCCGCCAAACTTCCAACCCCTCGCAACCGCTCCATGGTAGCAAATGTAAATGACCAATCCGGACCGTTGAAATCATTTTCCATATTAATATAGACTTGGGAACCAAATTTTATATTTTTTTTACTATTTTATCAGATGGATTGAAAATTTATTTATCTAACGATTTACAAACATCCAATTTTCAACCCTTTCGATAAAAGAGTAAAAAATTTCCAAAAAATATAAAATTTGGTCTCCATGTCTACATTAGTATGGAGAATGTTTTCAACGGTTTGGATCGACCATTTACACTTGGTATGATGGAGCGGTTGCGAGCGGCTACGAAATGGATGGCGGATACGGATCCCTCCTCTCTCTCTATATATATATAGAGTCAGGCTATGGTACTTACGTAAGCATCAGGCTCTACCATACTTACGATTATATCTCAAGTATCAAAATACAAATAGACGATCTGAACCGTTGAAAATGTTGTCCATACTAAAATCTACTTGGAAACCAAATTTTTTATATTTTGCAATTTTTTTAATTTTTTTATCGAATGGGTAGAACATTGAGTAATCTGACGATATATAGATCTCAAATTTAACCAATTTCTACCCATCCGATAAAATAGTAAAAAAAATTCAAAAATAAAAAATCGGTTTTCAAGTAGATTTTAGTATGGACAATATTTTCAACAGTTCAGATCGTCCATTTGCATGTTGATATTCAAGATATGATCGTAAGTACAGTGGAGCTTGGTGCTTACGTAAGTACCGTAGCCTAACTCTATATATATATATACTAGTAATTGTACCCGTGCACAACAACGGGAGAAAATAATATAGACAAAAATCATCCGCATATTAATACATATTAATAAATCACAATTTTATATTATAAATATGTATTATAAGGATATATATATAATACATAAGTTATTATATCAAAAATGAATGAATGGCTTAGTGGTTAAGTGCTTGGGAGGTATTAGGTTTGACTCAACAGGGAATTTTTACTTTAATCACAAATTCAACGGGATCTTCTATGGCGAATCCCTAAGAACGGGATCTTCTGAAATTTGATCAGATGGCTCTTATACGATCCGCCGAAAAACCATTAAATCAGGACCCTTGAGTGTTTTGTCATCCAAGCTCCTTAATAAGGAGGAGAGATATATATAGACTAATGTAGACTTAGAGACCAAATTTTACATTTTTTTATTTTTTTACTATTTTATCGGATGAGTTGAAAATTTATTTATCCAACAATCTATAAACATCCAACTTTCAACCGATCCGATAAAATAATAACAAAATAAAAAAAATGTAAAATTTGGTCTCCAAGTCTATATTATTATGAATAATGTTTTCAACGATCCAAATCGACCATTTTCATTAGTTTTGATGATGGAGGCTGCTGGAGGCTACAAAAAAAAAGAAGGCTACGAATTCCTTCTCATATATATATATATATATATATATATATAGAGTTGTGCTAAAATGCTTTATAAAGCACCAACATGCATTTACTTTAGACTCGTATCTCGAGATATAAAGTGCAAACAACCAATCAAGACCGTTGAAAATGTTCTCCATACTAACAAAAATTTGGAAACCAAATTTTACATTTTTAAATTTTTTTTTACTATTTTATCGGATGGGTGCAAAGTTGGTTAAATTGAAGGTCTGTAAATCGTTAGATTAATGAATTTTTCACATACCCGATAAAATAGTAAAAAAATTCCAAAAAATACGAAATTTGGTCTCCAAATAGATGTTAATATAGAGAACATTTTCAACGGTCTTGATCGGCCGTTTGCATTTTGTATCTCGAGATACGAATCTAAAGTATTTAAATGTTGGTGCTTTATAAAGTATTTTAGCACAACTCTATATATATATATATATATACACACGCGATAATTTCTTGAGCATAACATGTTAATTAATTAAGAACAATTCTTCTTATAAAAAAATAGTCATAGTTGAAGCATCTAAAGTTCTTCAGTCCCAAATTTTACATCCGTCGTACGTCTAGCACTAATTGAATTCACGAAGCTTTGAAAGTCTAATATTTTATCATTTACAACTGTAATAAAGCTAGTTGTCGGATAAGAATCTATCTAATTTTTTTTTTAAGAATAAAGAGTGATATGTTCAAATGTTATTAAAATGATCTAGAGTTTTTCGATGACTTTTAACGTTTATTGAATTTCGAATTCGAAACTTTCACTTGAAATCGTTGCTCTTTTACTACTAGATCAAGAACGATTTTTGAATCTCTTTTTTCTTTAAAAAAACTTGACAGTAGCTGTCAAGACCAAGTGACGGTTCTTGAATCTCAATAAATTACAATAACCTACCATTCATTGCATCTATAGGAGACTTGGAGTACACATTTCAGGTTTGTTTAAACGGAGACGTATCAAACTATCAATAAAGTAATCAGGTTGACTTAGAAAACAGGTCGCATGCAAGTACGTAACTACTTGCCTTAAGAGAACGCCGTTATAAAAAGGATTCGTTGTCACCCCTTTGCTTTAATTTGTGTTAATATATGATGGATAAAAAAGACTTAGACATTGTTTTGGTTCCTTTAGGACTTGCTTTGGTGGCAGGCTACAACTTATGGCTACTTCACCGCATAATCCATCATCCGACGAAGACGGTGATCGGCATCAACGCCATCAATCGTCGAATCTGGGTCGAAAGGATAATGGAGGTAATTTTCAAAATCTTTTGTATATTTAACATAAGAATTTATATATTTTTTTTCTTTTTTCAGACAGATGGAGTCAACTTTAAAAAATATTTTGTCCATGCAATTACATAAGAAGGTGATCCTGAAGCAAAGAATAAAAAATATCTTAATTTATCATCGTCATCATGATCGTCATCATCATCCTGAAGCAAAGAATAAAAAATATCTTAATTTCTTTGTATGGTGAAATTTTGTGATAAATTAATAATGAAGTGATATTCTACGGGTCATTTCTTTGTTAAATTTACAACTCAGTGGCCTAAAGGAGGCCATATTTTGAAAATGGAGTATTTAGCAGAATATTAATCACAACTAAGTACAAATTTTTTGAATTCAGAGAGACCATGATCCACCTTGACCCTCACTAAGCTCCGCCAGTGGTCGGGTTTGAACGGATTTAATTGTCTTGTATATCCAATCAAATTTTAAATTACTCCAAATTTAATATATGTCATTATCTAAATAATAATAGGAATCTAAGATTTAACCTTTTTAAATGCTTCTAAAATATTAAAGGATGTATATATTAAAGGATCTAAATATATGCAAGAGTAATTCAAATTATTAATATGATTATACAAGGTCGTATGAAGAAATCTAATATATTTATTTTTGGTATATGAACATTGAACAGGACCCATTTAAAAATGGAATCTTGGCGGTACAGACACTGAGGAACAATATAATGGCATCAACTCTTCTAGCTACTGCAGCTGTAATGCTATGCACTCTAATAGTAGTATTAATGAGCAGCAACAATAGCAACAATGGCAATAACAACAAAGATTTTCTACGAGGTCAAACACTTGTTTTGGCGATCTTAGGAAACCGGAGCTACCATTTACTACCACTCAAGTTTTTCGCCATAATTCTTTGCTTCACGCTCGCCTTCTTCTTTAATCTGCAATCTGTTCGATTGTACAGCCATGGTAGCATGCTGATCAGTGTGCCGAATTTGCGTCAATGCGGTCTTGAAGCTGCATCGACACAAAAGTATGTGGCTCGAGTCCTGAATAGAGCTGCTTATTTTTGGTCTCTTGGCACACACACCTTCTATTTCTCCATTCCGATGTTCCTTTGGTTGTTCGGCCCGGTACCGATGGTTGTGTGCTCGTTTGTTTTAGTTGTTGTGCTGTATTTTCTGGATTTGCATTCAGGATATAGCGTGATTGGTGAAGGATCAACAAGTGGCATGGTAAACCCTGTATGAGTTGTTAAAAGTTATTATAAAGACATCCAAACTCAAATCTAATTCAATGATCGTTGAATTTGATTTGGGGCAGGTTTTTATTTGTAAGGTAACATGGATATTATATGAATAAATTCAAGACAAGAAAGAAATTTGGTTTTGTTTCTTGCCATTTGTTTCTGTGGTTACTTTGGTGAGATTGTAATTAATATAGCCAATGTATTAAAACTGCATTATTTAGGTTGGGAATTTGGGATTGATACGTTGTCTAAGATAGTAAATTTGTATGATCTCTAGCAGATTTCAATACGAACATCGCAGTTTGAATTTTGAATGTGTGTGTGTGCGCGTGTGTCTGACAGTACGGCACAAGTGCGTCCATATCCTGATATCCATACATCCATAATCAATGCTTATTACGGTGAGCCAGCAGACACAGAGTGATACGGCCCAATTCTCTGCATCGGTTAGCCGAGTCGAACAAAAGCAATAACGTCACCCGATGAGGCCAGCAAGGATATATTCTTCACTAACGATAATTACCGGACAAAGGGTGTACCACCTGATAATTACATCAGCAGAGGGTAACCCCCATAAGTATGGACCCAGCACCTCAGAAAAAGGGGCCGAACCTAGGACTGAAATACTCTGCATACTGTGTTTTACAGCATAAAAACATAGGTCCTAATCCTTGAAATCACCAGGTATAAACCTCATACTGGACCCAATACCAGTGACTGAAGGTCCTAACACAGTGCAATGGTCTTAAATAGTACTGAGATGTAAACCAGAGAGTCAGTTTCTTTACCAGACAATCCGTATCAACACCTTCACATCAACATTGTAGAATGGGATATTTTTTCTGATCTGAGTCATCCACTATTAACTGGATTGAAGTTCTTGGATAATAACAGATCAGTTCACGTATTGACAGTACAAAACAGTTCCAATTCAGATACCACTATGGGGGTCTTTTTAACTCCCTACTGTTTTCGTTTATGTTTTTCAAATGTTTCCCTTTTTTCTTTTTCTCTTTTCTGTTTTTAAAATGTATCTTTCTGGTATAACCAATTCTCAGTTGGAAGTATCAGAGGTTACAGTAAACCTTGTAATTCGTTTCGGTGAATGATAAAGGGGAGGTCAAGAATTCCACCTTATATTTAAAGAAATAAATACCACTTTATATGCTCATTGCTCTGCACTGATATTTTACATAAATGTCCAATATTACTATAATCACAGGTCAAGTACAAGAACTGGAATTTCAGCGGTCACTGAACAAACAGCTCTAACACTTGACACCATTATAACCTTCTATTCTGCATTATTCCCATTTCTCAAAGATAATTAGTGCTATACTTAGCATCAAACTAGCATGCATCATTCTCAGCACAAGTGCTACTGCTACCAGTATCATACTCGGAGTAGACATCTAGGAAATAAAATATTGAAACCAGCACCAAGCAGCAAGTCAACATAGGTATAGGGCCAAAGATCCATAAAAATAGTGGCAGCGAAAAGTAGAGAGCTCTAAGGCCTAGTGACCAGAAGTAGCTCCCTCGATTAAGCACACTCGCCACATACGTTGCTGCACGACCTGCAGGCAGAGAACCTGATGTCGGGTGCTGGTTGAATGGTACATTTATGAGTATGCTAGCTGTTATGAAATTATGAAAACAAATTTCATCAGAAAAATTTCCACATATATTGACTAAAATATTCTTACAATTTAGGTACTATGTACATACGTCATACGTGTAATATCCACAATGGAAGTTTTTAGGTTTATCAATTTTTCTTGTGGGGATGAAATCAATCAAATCTATCAATAAATGAAACAAAACAAGAGGCATGGTAGATTTTTCCTAGATTATATTAATTAAACTCTTGAAAATGATAAAAGAATGAATTACTGGTGATCAATTTTCCTGCTTCATGGCAACTTGAACCTTGAGATCGACTACTTAATAATAATATCCAGGTGCAGATTCTATGTATTATAATTATTCTTCTTATACTAGTCGATCCGCTGTTATTTATGAGGTGTGAAGTGAGAAAACATTACGAAAATTTCATTGAATCTTTGTGTAATGCATCAAGTACCGTGGCTATAGTAGCGGATGGATTGCAAGTTCAAGAAGAAAGCCAGCAGAAAGCATACAAGTATGGCAAGGCACTTCACTGAGAGACCTAATTCAGTCTTGTTTCCCAATATAAGGGCACCACCTCGGATGCCACCCATAGTGGCACTATTGCTGTTCGTCATGATGATGGCTATGATCGAGCTCAGCATAATTGCCGTGGAGGCAAGGAGAGTTGATGCCATTATATTATTGCGCAGACTCTGCACTGCTAGCACACCATATTTGGCTGGATCCTGAAAACATGAAAATTGTTTAGCAGTATATATAGGATTAAAATGAACAGTATTGCAAAAGTAATAGAGAAAAGGTTCAATCCTAAAAAACATCAAGCTTCAATGTGAACCGTTGATTTTAATCAGATCAGATGAACCAAATCGTTAAGATAGATCACTGTCATCACAACACTGAATTACTGCTATTTCCAATATCAAAAGACAAATAACAAATTCCCTATTTCTAGCATTACCTAAAGATAACATCATATTTTTTTTTCGTTTTCTAGTTTGCACATGTATTAACAAATCACAGGAAGAGCTAAATGAAACGACAGCTATTTCATTGGATGAGTGACTTCGTATCAAGTTTATAACATAAAATGCAAGAAAATAAAAGGTAGAACATGAAATTAATTAAGGAGACACCACACAAGAGTTTATTAACCTGCATTATAAATTGAACCCACAGGCCACGATTCATGGAATTGATCCCAATAACAGTAGTCCTTGGATGCTTGATAACGCGATAAAGAAGCCATAAATGGTAACCCAAAAGAGTCAAGACACCAAAAGGGACCATCACGTAATCCAGTTCTTGTTTCTTCATGGTTGTGATTTTTTGATGCTCTGCCTCTACGTTCCGAAAAATTGAATTATTATCGATGGATTTAAATTTGGGAAGAGAAGATGCTTGGGGAGTAGGGTTTTTGGTTTTCACAAATTGGGAATACAATTAAGAAGGTGAATTAATAGAGTTCAGAAACTTTTGGAGAGAGAATTTATGAGTGGTGAGCGACAGATGTCAAACACAAGTGTACAATTTTCGCGGCTTAAAAATAGGAAAGGAGAACGGTGCCAGGATACTCTGTTTTATCATCTTAAAAAATTCTTTTGTTGGTGGTATGTTATGTATAATCAGTAACAAATTTGGAATTCATCAATGATTTGAAATTTTAATCTCTGCTCTGACATGATATTTATGTTTTCCATATATGCGTTAATATATCGTATTATATAATTAGCATTATCTTGTCAATTTTTTCTTCTGCAATATTTTTTGTGTTTATCAGTATTATTATATCATAAATGTTAAGACGACCTGTAGTATTTGTGAAACACGCTGTTAATCGCGAATCCGAAGCCGGGTTATATTAAATTGTAATTTAGACATAATGTAAATATAAATCAAGAATAATTCTTTATTTTATATATAAAAATATGAGATAAATATGTACGTTCAAATAATTCATCAAATTCGAAAATTATTCATCAAATATTGAGCATCTAATTAATATGGAATAATTGTTGGAATATTCTTTTAATTGTGAGGGCTTTAAACTAAGATAATAATTTTATAAACAAAAATTCTAAAATATAAATCAACTAAATTCTATGTATTAGTTGAATAAAAAATAAAATAAGTTTGTAACAAGATTGATGTTTATTTAATAATTAGTAGGCCAAGTAATCGATCCGCGTTTGAGATATAACCAATGTTTTTTACTCCTATATGTTTTTAATTATTATTTACTGTTGAATTCTAGTGATAAATTTTGAGGCGCTGATGAACTTTTTTTCCAATTGGTAATTATTGTTAATATTATTGTTAATATTAAGCAATATTTATCATAATTCAGAGCACTATCGGCATCATGCCATCAGGATTCAAGGTAGAGACTAGGACTGTACGCGGGTGGATTAATGTATTTTGGTCAAAATTTTATATTTCCAACTCAACTATATTGGTTTGAAAAAAATTCGAGCCAATCCATTTAGTTTTTTATATGCGGATTTTACGAGTTATACGGGTTGCAATTTTTATTGAACTTCTATGATAATATTTTTATTAATCTTATTTTATATTAACAAATTAAAATAATTGAAACTAAAGAAAAAATAATAAATAAATTCTCATAACGATATTGGAATATTAACGTATGGATAAAAAAAAATTTATAATCATGTTGTTTGTAAGAAAAAACATAGAACTATATCAATGAAAAAATATTAGATATAAATATAATATAAATAAACACTATATTTGTTATTGATTAAATTTTATTCAGCCCATTTTGTTCATGAACCGTCCTGTTCATTAGCAGCCCTAATACATATATAACATACTCATATATAGCCACATCAACTCCATGTTTGTGCGTACTCTTTCTTGATCTTGTTCTTGTTTTTAATTTATCAGGTGATACGTCATCAATGGTGAACAATTAACAACCTCAAGTTTACCACTGCTATCAATATCTTTAATCAGTGGCGGATTTAGCACTTGTTAGGAGTGGATATGTGCTCTAAAAGCAAAGAGAGTGCTGAATTGCGACAGAGAAGTAAAGAAAATGAAATTGATTCTGTTGTCTGTTCTTGATACACAACATATCTATTTATAGCTAATACAACATAGTGACCAGCTAACTAACTAACTATTGATCTTGTAAATACATTGAATATAGACTTACACTTATGTACAGTTGAGGATCAGAAAATAGGACATCGTCGTGTTGAGACAGGATTTGACTAGATGCCATATGAGATGAGCATGGTTTAATGTTGTGCATATTGATTCTCTGAAGCAGGTCCTTCAGATATTTGGTCTGAGAGATGAAGAGGCCAGTTGATGAAGACAGTGCTTCAATTCCTAAAAAATAGTGAATAGTATCGAGATCCCTGATGGAGAATTGAGATCCCAATTGATGAATACAAGTGTTGATTTGAGTAGAATCACTTCCCGTGACTAATATGTCATCAACATAGATTAAAACCAAGAGGATGTGTCCTTGAGAATGTAAGAGGAACAGTGAGGGATCATAGCAAGATGCTTTGAATTTGAGGTGTAGTAGAGTATTGCTCAACTTTTCAAACCAAGCCCTTGCTGTCTGTTTGAGGCCATACAATGATTTATGAAGTAAACACACATAATTAGGATGAGAAGCATCTATAAAACCTTGGGGTTGAGACATGTATACCGTTTCAGATAGATCACCATTGAGAGAGGCGTTTGAAACATCAAGCTGTCGAATAGGCCAAATGGACGAGACATCAAGGGACAAAATTACTCGAATTGTTGTAGCACGAATCACAGGGCTATAGGTTTCTCCAAAATCAATCTCATGTTCTTGATTGTAGCCCTTGGCAACTAAATGGGCTTTGTACCAATCGATGGAACCATTGGAGTTTCGTTTAATTTTGAAGACCCATTTACATCCAATGACTTTGTGTTGAGGAGAAGGAGGAACCAAAGTCCACGTGTTGTTCTTAGCCAAGAAAGTAATTTCATTTGACATTGCTTCTCTCCAGTGATGTGATTTATTGGCTTGATTGAATGTATGAGGCTCGATCTTAGAGGAAGTATTGAGAGCAACAAATTCTGGAAAATTTCGTTGTTTTATAGTATTATCCTTTGATCTTGTGACCATAGTATGAGTATTGGTGCGGTGAGAAGAAGAATCATTGTGGAGAGCAGGATGATCGAAAATTGTTTGTTGAAATGCAGAAGATGAAGGTTGGTTGTCTGTGGGGAGAGAGATATTTGAATCTAGAGAGACGTTGGAATGGAGGGAGGGGGAAGAGTTGGACGGTTCAATTGAAGTTGGGCTAGATTCATCTATCGATTCAGACGAAAGGAGACTGTTATTGTGAGAAGGAGTGTTTGACGGGTGCAGAGAGGAAGTTAGGTTTTGGGCCTGAGATGTATCGGTGTAAGAAAAGGGTCTGGCGACAGAAGGCCTGTTAGCAGATCTGAGTAAAATAGACTGGATATGCATTGATGTTGGGCTATGATTGTTGGTAGCAGATGAAGGTGACTGGGAAGGTGCAGCAGCCAAGATGTGGAGCATTGTTTGGTCCGAATCTTGATGTAATTCAGCTTGTGAATTAATAGAAAAATCTTGAAAGGAAAAGTTTGTTCATCAAATTGTACATTGCGTGAAATAAATAGTTTGTTAGTTGATCGTTGTAAACAATGATAACATTTTTGTGTTGAGCTATAACCAACAAAAACACATGGTTGAGAGCGTAGTTCAAGTTTATGTTTATTATAAGGACGAGTTAAAGGGAAGCAAAGACAACCTAAAACCCTTAACATTTTATAATTTGGATCTTTATTAAAAAAAAGTTTTATATGGAATAAGTTGTTGAGATGGTAAACCATTTATAAGATAAACAATACTTGAGAAGATTTCATCCCAAAATTTAAGAGGCATAGAAGCTTGAGACATTGTTGTAAGTAAAAGTTCAACTATATGCCTATGTTTTCTTTCAGCAATTTCATTTTGTTGTGGGGTATAAGAGCACGTAGTTTGATGTATAATTTGAGGAAATTTTGTTGATTAAGGTTTGTATTCAGTCCCTCAATCTGTTCTTAGAATTTTAATTGTAGTATTAAGAAAATTTTCTACTTGTTCTTTAAATAAAGAGAATATTTGACAAGTTTCACTCTTTTGTTTCATAAAATAAATCCAAGTGAAATGTGAGAAATCATCAACAAATGTAATGTAGTATTTATATCCATGAGAATATACAATTGGAGAAGGTCCCCATACATCTGAATGAATTAATTGTAAAGGAGAGGAGGAAGAAGAAGATGAATGTGAAAATGGTAAAACATGAGCTTTTGCTTGCATACAATCATGACAAGAAGAAAAAGAGGTTCTAATACAAGGAAGATCATTTGAAGAAATAACTTTTGAAGTTGTAGGAATGAAAGATGGCCAAATCTTGCATGCCAAATGTTGGTGGTTGTTTTGTTGCCAAGAAAAGCACAAGGATTGCTATCTTGAGAAGAATTTGTGAAATGCTTCATCTTGAGACAATAAAGTTCATTGGAGCTAGGAATCTGAAGGAGAGGGATCTTGATGTGGAGGTTCTTTATTGTACAAAAGGAAATGGAGAAATTAATATAATTGATGGGTTATGAAGGAGTAACCTTGATAAACTTATGAGATTAGTAGAAAAATTAGGAACATGAAAAATATTAGTGAGTTTAATAGAATTATTAGATAGAGAAAGAGAAGTTGATCCAATATGAGAAATAGGGATACCAATTCCATTACCTATTTGTAACTTGTCGGATCCATTGTAAGCAAAGAATGAAGAAATGTTATTAATGTCGTTTGTGACGTGATTATTTGCTCCTGAATCGATTACCCAATTACTTGAATCATGATTTGGAGAAATTGCTTGTACATTGTATGCTTTGAATCTTGGATTTGGCTTCCATTCATTATCTTTATTATACCTTCTATAGCATATATTTGCACTATGGCCCATTTTTGAACAAATTTGACAAATGAGGGCCTCAGTCGAGTTTCTTGGTATATGGCCCAATAGGCCAATATTGAGTTGTTTGCTGTCGATTGTGAATAAAAGGAGTTGGGCTTTCGATTTAAGTTGTCAAGTTGTGGCCTGTTTTGAGAAAAGGTGTTAGATTCTCCCTGTTTATATCGGTTTCCTCTTCTTGCATAGAAAGCCAGCGACGACGAAGAAGAGTTCTCTTGAGATTTCAGCAAGGCTTCATGACTCAGTAGTAATCCACGTAAATCAGAGAAGGAAAATGAACTGTGACACCGTGCGATAGATAATGCTGCAACGATGGAGTTATATTCTGTTCTGAGGCCATTGATGATGGTCGTGACCAAATCTTCATCAAGAATCAGAACTCCGACAAAGGCTAGCTCATCGGTTGTTCGTCGTAGAAGAGAGAGATACTCAGAGCAAGATAGATCTCCATTGGTTGTTGTTTGAATTTGCCTCTTGAGTTCGTTAATTTTAGCTCGAGAAGAAGATGAGTAATAGTCTTCAAGAGATTTCCAAAATTCTCTTGTAGTGTTGCAAGAAATGACTTGAGCAAGAAGGGGTTCTGTCAGTAATGAGAGAAGCCAACCTAAGATGAGTTGGTCTTGTCTTCTCCATGCAAGAAGGATGGATTGAACTCAATTTGGCCATTTGTGTTTTGCAATGTAGCTTTCGACGGAAAGGAATCAAGAAACTTGGAAAGATCGTATCCATGGATGAGTGGTAAAATTTGGGATTTCCAAGTCAGAAAATTGTTTTCATTGAGTTTAATGGCTATCGGCAAATTGAGGGATACTATCGAGTTCATGCAGTGATTGAGGGAGATGGAACCGATGTCGGTGGAAATTGGAGAAGAAGAGGTGAAATTGGGAACAAGGTTTGAAGCTTCCATGTGTTGAATGAGGAAGAGCAAAGCTCTGATACAATAAAAGCAAAGATAGTGTGCTGAATTGAGACAGAGAAGTAAAGAAAATGAAATTGAATCTGTTGTCTGTTCTTGATACATAGCATACCTATTTATAGCTAATACAACATAGTGACCAGCTAACTAACTAACTGCTGATCTTGTAAATACATTGAATATAGACTTGGTCTAAACACAATGTACTCCTTAATATGCTCTACTTTGAAAAAAAAATCAAAATGTATCCGTTCATATTATAATGTTTTTGAAAATATACTTATAATTTGAAAATTTTAAAAATATGTCCTATCTTGATTTTTTTACAAAAATACACATCTACAATTATAATTTAAGAGAAAAAATTAAAAAATATACATATAACTCAAAATAATTAAAATAATACGTCTAATATTAAAACCGTGCCCTAGCCTACCGAAAATTATGAATCTACCCCTGTCTTTAATTGTATTAGAAGATAAAATTTCTTATTGCCATTCCTTGAAACTGACTTTTGTCTTAACACTGCTGCCAATATGAACAGTTGATTATAATCAAAGAATCAGATTTAGAAAAAACATGCACTCTCAGACTCTCAGTTCAAATCGATGGTCCATTCTAATCCGACGATCCATTTTAATAGTAGTGTCCTCCTTTTCTCATCAACATAATAGCTGATTCGGACACCATTATACTTTATTACTTTGCCGATGCTAGAGATTTGACAATAGGCTGGTTCAAACCCGCCCGATCCAACAGGTTGGACGGTCCACGGGTTGGCCGGGCCGGATTTAGACGGGTTGAAATTTTGTATGTCGGCTGCGACTCGTCTTAGGCCCATGGGTCGGCAGGCTGGTGGGTTTGAGGCGAGTTCGGGTAGGTTGGGTCGCTGGATTTTTGTGGAGCTTTTTTGAGTTTTTTTTTTTGAATTTTTTAGTGAGTTTTTTTTTAGTTTAAATTGTTTACTTTTGTTTTTCTGATTTTATTTTCAGTTTTTTCTTATTTGTTTTGAATCTTTTGATTTTATTTGAATTTCTTTAAATTTTTCTAATTAAAGACGACAGGACGGGTTATACCGGATTAGTGACGGGCCAATGACGGGTTAGCGTTGGGTTATTGGCGGGTTAAGACGGGCTAAACGAGTCGGATCGGTCCGGGTCGGTCCAATAAATTTGGAACGAGTTTTTCCAAAAAAAAGTTGGCCGCAACACGTCTTAGGACCTCCGTTTTTTTTGGGACGGGTCCGTACGAATTGGATCTCGGGTTGGACCGGACCCGGTCGGATTTTGTCAATTCCTGAATTAAGCATGAGCAAAAAGAAATAATAATAATAATATAATTAACCTATCGTACGGTGGAGAAAGAGCTTTAGGATTTGGGACTAGTACAATGTGGGCTTCATTGATCGCAGTAAGGTCCATTTGCTCATTATAAAAAAGCTCGAAAGAGCCGCATAATATTTTAGTACAGGATCTCACAAGTCCCAAATCCCATTGATGGTTTACTAAATTCGTTGGGCAAGGCTTGCTTGTTCTTTCTATTTAAGCGCGTACTTGTCGAAATTGTATTCTCTGTGCGCAATTTTCTCGGTTCACTATGCGCAGGTTAATAGAAACCGTCAGATTAACGATCCACGACTTCTTCTGTATCATATCAACATCGATCAAGCGTTAATCATTAATCTGACGATCTAAATTAACATCCACAGAGAAGCAGAGAAAAATGAGCTAGAAACGATCGTGATTGTCAATTATCACTATACCTGCGCCAATTGCTAAACAGGGCTTAAACTCATCGTCTCTAGCCCATTAGGTTAGATTTCTTGCGGGCCTTAGAATAGCATCAATTAATCAATACTTGCAGAGTTGCAGGGTTCAGAATTTATGCTTAAACTAATTTAAAAAAAATACTTTTGGGAGGGGTGTATTTTTGTAAGAACTGAAAAAAAATCACCAGTACTTTGGTGTCGTTTTCAGAAGAATTGTTACGAGCTACTATCACTACGTATCACTAGATATTTCGTGCTGTCGTTATCGTCTTTTTTAAGAGAGTTGCTATATATGGCCTATGTGGGGGGTGGGGGTGTGTGTGGGTGTGGGTGTGGGTGTGCGGGGAAGCAGCGTATTATTGACGGACGGTTCAGATTTTCTGCATTGTATGTTACGAACGACTGAGATTTAATTCAGAGAGTGATATTATAAAATTTAGCTTGTACGAATATCGATGCAAATCAAAAATTGAAATTTACTGCGCAGCATGCACAGTATTTTTGCTGCGCACTAGAAGATCTCGTTCGGGGGACAAGGTTCGATTCCTCGCATCGCATCGCATCCACTAGTATTCTAGCACAAACAGCAAGAGCAAACAGACAAAATGTTAATAAATAACTTGAGCACACTTTGTGGAGTTTGTGGTGTAACTATTTCTGGAGCCGATTTTTTGCTTTAAATTAGGTGTTAAAAGCGCAACAAATGAGAATCCGAAATAATTCAAAGATCTGGAATTGATGATAGAAATATAAACTAAAAAAAATGAAAATAGCATTTAATGTCCATTTTTATATAAAAGTTGAAAAAACTTGAATAATTTATGATTAATTTAGAAACAATTTGTTTAATTCTTACAAGATTATCAATGTTGAATTGGCTTAGTGAATTTGCAAAAACTGAACATAACGCCTTTGTAGATCTATTGAAATCAAGTTGTGGAGATTATATGTATATCCATCTATGTGAGGAGTGCTCAGCAGGGTACAAAGGGTTAAATTAATGCCAGTTCGGGGTACTTACTAGGAAAAACTGTTAGATTTGGTTTTATTGCGTAATGAAGTAATTGATACCATGCATAATATTAAGAGAGCAGTTGAGACTGAATGAAGTAAATTAATGGTTTTCTCTGAATATGATACGAAATAAATTTTCAAATTTTCAGTGTCCCATTTTATTATAAAGAACTTTGTCGGATTGTCAAGTCCGGGCCTCTGTCAATTCGGGTTATGGATCGTCTCTGGTTTGATCGGATCGGGTCGGGTTTTGGGTCATCTAGTGTCGCCTCGAATTGGGTTATGGATCGTCTCAAATCGGGTCGGGTTGGGTTTCGGGTCATCAAGTGTCGCCTCGAATCGGGTTATGGATCGTCTTGGGTCTGGTCGGGTCGGGTTTGGATCATCAGGTGTCGCCTCGAATCGAGTTATGGATCGTCTCGGATCGGGCCGGGTCGGGTTCGAATTAGTTTGACTTCAATAAAAAATTGTTTACTGAAATTATGAAAGCACACCAGAATCAGCACTAGAGTATCACTCATCTTAGATCGTCTCTGGTCTGGTCGGGTCGGGTTTGGATTAGGGTTTTAAAAAGATCCGGGCGGGTCTACCCGCCCGTGGACCCGCCCATGCCCGACCCGTGCCCGGATCCGCCCGACCCGTGCCCGGATCCGCCCGACCCGTGCCCGGATCCGCCCGACCCGTGCCCGGATCCGCCCGGATCCACGGATCTATCACGGGTCGGGTTGGCCCCTAATCCTCCAAACCCGTCTAAACCCGTGCCCGTGTAGACCCGTGCCCGTGTAGACCCGTGCCCGACCCGTCCCAAGACCCGTCCGTGCCCGACCCGTCCGTGCCCGACCCGTCCGTGCCCGACCCGTGGACTCGTGGACCCGACCCGTAGATCCGTGCAAAAATTCAAAAAAATTAAAAAAAAAAATCAGAAAAATTCGAAATATATATATATATATTAAAATAATGTGCAGTTTTAAATTCAAAAATTCGAAAAAATTCAAAAAAATAAAAAAATTCGAAAAAAATTCAAAATTTTGGACGGATCCGACCCGACCCGCCCGGGTTTATTACGGGTCGAGTTGGGGGTTTTGGGTTCGGACCCGTGCATACCCGCCCCGTCGTACCCGTGGATCCGGACGGGTCGGATCCACGGGTACCCGACCCCCCTCGTTTTGAGAACCCTAGTTTGGATCATCATGTGTCGCTTCGAATCGAGTTATGGATCGTCTTGGATCGGACCGGTTCGGGTTCGAATTAGTTTGACTTCAATAAAAAATTGCTTACTGAAATTATGAAAGCACACCAGAATCAGCACTAGAGTATCACTCGTCTTATCCACCCACCCACCCACCCACAAATAGTGCGCTTGTTAATTGTCATTTTCTGAATTATGGAAAAAGAACTTGAATTAATATGATCATATGCAGTGGCGGAGATGGGGATGATTGATTGGGGGATCATGGTCCCATAATAAGAAAGCTGAAATATCAATTTCGTTTCAATCCGTTATTGATGCCCGTATCGTTTTATATGTTAAAAAAGTTATTATACATGTTATTTTTTACTAAAAAATAATTATAGATGTTATTTTTTAAAATGCATAATAATTTTCAGTACAAAATAGCATGCATAATAACTCAAATAATATGCATAACTTTTTTAACATGCAGAACGATATGTATATCGATGACGATCTCAAAATCGATGAAACATTTTCCATCATAAAAAATGAGCATCGCCTAGTGCTAAATTGTGATTGGTGTTCTCAATACACAAGCAAAATCCGTCCACAATTTAATTCAATAGAACTGAAATTATAAAGATCATTAGCTTTTGTATAATTTAATATTTAGTACAGATGCATTTTCTTACACCCTCTCAATTACTTTTTTATTAATGAATATTTTCATTTAGACAAATAAATTACGAGGTGCATCATTCTGGTGTATGTATTTGATTCCAAGAATTGCATTAGAATATATTATACTCATTCTCTCTGCGGTTAAATTTTTTATGTTTATATCTTATTTTTCTATCACTAAAAAACTATTTTAAAGAGAGAATATAGTAGAAGAAATTTAAAAACTATTTTAAAGAGAGAATATAGTAGAAGAAATTTAAAAACTATTTTAAAGAGAGAATATAGTAGAAGAAAATGCATAAAGTGCCATCGTAATATAAGAAAAATCACTAGTGATTGATACTAATGCGACGATGTTGTTTATATTATGTTTTTGAAGGACAAACTAACGTTTTCGCTTAATGATTTTTGTTTTTCCAAATTATTAATTCATTTCTCTTATGATTTGTTATCTTATATGAATTACGCATTCTTGAGCTATAATTTAATAGTAAATAAATAATGATTGAACGCATTTTTATATCATTTTATTCATGTATTGTTGCTGAAATTTGATGTCTTATTATGTATGCTAATATTACATATTCATTTTGTTTCAAAATAGGTTAAAGGGAACTCTACATCGTGCACACATTAATTTATGAAATTTATATTGATTAAGGTTTGTAGGTGTTTTTTACCAGCTTTTTAATTTCTTACTGCATATTTGAGCAATGGG
>CAXKVX010001164.1:0-74870 GCA_964058865.1 Eleocharis quinqueflora
GAGCAATGATCAAAATTTAATCTACTAATTTTGCTCTTCAATATATCCAAGTGTTGTAATTTCGTCACAAATAATCCTCTCATATTCAATTGCAAGGAAAATATGTTAATGTAAATAAGATTTCTGTTCGTGTATAATTAATTTTCATTAATTATATTTTTGTTATTGTAATTTTTTATTATAATACTTATATTTACTAATAAAATGTTATCACAATTTTATTAAATAAGATCCATAATAACGTACGGGTCCGATACTAGCACATTGATAATGCGCCCTTGGTACTTTCCAAAATATTACAAAATGAAACTGGTCGAAAGATTTCGAGCATAAAGTTAAGGAATATTATATATAGATATTGAAATTTAAACACGGTTTATTCAAATTGTTCACCAAGATATTGTTGAATTTTTTTTTTGATATAACGAATTAGTGAATTACGAATCATCTAGAAGTAGTGAGTTTTCATTCATATGAAAAAATAGTAAACATGTCAAAAAGATATACACTTTGATTTCTATGGATATTTCAATATAAAATCAGAATGAACGTTTTGAATTAATAATTTGAACATTGAAATTAGAAATATGAATGCTTTGCGATATAATCTTTATAAGATTTTGCGTTGTATTTGTAAGTGGCATAATTGTTATCGCTCCCAGCTTTTGTGATGAGTCTATTATTAATAGATCAGTGTGAATAGTTCTTCAAACTTTTCCAATTATGTCTCCACCTGATCTGAAGGCGTACTGACAAGTTATAATTCCATAATTTCAAACTTGGTTGTTAGAATGTTAGGCTTTGCTCGAAGTTTATCCTACGGGGTCTAAACATGTTGGTCGTTTTTTATTTTTGTAATCTCTGACCTCTTTTTGATCGATTCTTTCAGTCAAACTCCATGTTTAGTCGAATTTTGATCACCATGGCCCTATCGTACCAGATCTGACTCAGGATCTCACCTTGGTCTGACTAGATCCTGACTAGATGTTGTCGGTTGTCCTACGGATCTCATCTCTGCTCACGATCCATCACCCTCCGCGACTCTACAATCTCGCAATCGGAACTAGGGAGGGGGGAGGGGGGAGGGGGGAGGAGAAGAAAGGCTAAAGGGAGGGAGGCCGGAGGCGACCTCCCCCGCCAAATCTAAAATCGCTCGGTTTTCGTCGAGAGAGAAAGAGCTTGCAAGGCCTAAACTCATGTTAGATACTAATCTGACAAAGCTGGGATAGTGCTGAGGTTATTGATAGCGAGTGGGACAATGATGATCAAATATTAGGAGTGAAAAGAATGGGCCAAGGCAATTTTCAGAGAGTTGATATGATCTTTGTCAAAATGATAGATCAGCACTGATCTGTGTCATAGGATGGATTTGTTGTGATTGTTATTGCGACTGATTTGTGTCACATGTGTATGGTAATGTTGAATACTAATCTGGTAGATGGGTTTGGTAGATGATGGATACTGACAAAAGATCGGGATTGATAGTGAGTAGTGAGAGAGGTGACACAAGTGTTCAAAATTGATCGTATTTGCTGGGAAGGATGAGTGTCTGGCGATTTGCTCGTGGATAGATCCGAAAATTGTGAGGCAGAGATATAACTCGAGCAATCTTGGGACGAATTTCGCTTTTGTTCGGGTGCAATGGCTGGTTAAACAACAACCACGACGGTTGGCAGAGTACAAGATGCATTGCTGGCAAATGCAGGATATGTCGATATCGAGATGTCAATCATTTAGATAGGGTTGGAAAATGATAGAAGATAATCGTATGGAACCAGGAGATTACACTAGTTATGTTTCTGTGTTTTGATTTAATCAAAGGGTAGTTTAGGATATAGATTGTTAGTGTGTGTTGGTTGATGATATGTGATAGTTATATGTTGGGTGTAACTTAGTTTTTGTTATGAAAATGGTGAACGGCTCTCTACTTATTTAAAAAAAATACATCACATCTGGTGCTTCCAGGTTTTTATATACCCTTATATACCTGATTTTCTCAAGCCTTTACCGGCCTGACATTATTACCACAATTCTTTCACCTCAATGAAAATGAGAGTATTGCTAACTGACCCAGTATTATATACTGGTACGGTTTAAAAAGCTTTCACGTTTTATTGTTGTGGAAATGCTACTGGTACGCTTTTAAGTGTTGGCGTTCATGAATAATTGTAGCGCATACTCACATATAACTGAATATGTTTGTAACTGGTTGTGTGAAACTATTTCTTGGAATTATTCATCCTCTCTAGACTCTAAATCCACAAATAAATTATATCTGAAAAATTATTCTGGAAATAGCTCTTATTCTGCATCTAATAAGGAACTAATTAAAGAAGCAATCTTCTAACCTCACAACCACCAAAACCTAACAAACCGGCCAGTACCACCCCAGGTCCCTATTGGTACTGCTGCAAGTACTATAGAAATCACTACAATACGAACAAACTGGCACATGGCACAGATACATTACAAATCAACTATACTTACTAAGAGAAAACATAGCCTCTGCAACATTTAAAGGTCATCAAATTGGCAGCTTTAGGTTGGTACTAGACTCCACATTGATTTCCTCCTAGCAGATCAATATCAGTCAACTTTAGTGGAAGCGCCTCAATATCTCTTTACATCAGTTCCCACATTCTTCTTTCTTGAGCGCCCTTAAATGGATCAACTTATTTTGAGTATTTTCTTCTTCTTTTGATTCAAACTGCCCCAATTACAGTACTACAAAATACAAATATATCATAACAAAGTCTAGCAGTATATTACAGTAATGCCCTAAATCCAATAAATTAGATAGAAGGGAAACAGTAAAAGGAACTTCAATAATTTGTACTATCCATCTCCTTTCTCTTTTCGATTTTTATCTTTACTGCAACAAAATGATTCAGTTGCAGTGTGTTTTTAGATAAATTTTTGTAAGAATTGTGCGAGAAAGGGGAAGTGGTGATGAACTGGTAAAGAGAAAGCCTATTTTGCAGCAAACAACTACGAATTTTTTATTAAAAACATAATGAAAATGTCTTACAGAGATAGCCCTTTTTATAGGCTTAATACATCTCAAAAGAAATTAAAATTGCAATTATTCAAATAAAACAAAGTTCGTTTGAACAGCTGAATATGTTGTCGGGATCATTCTCGATCAGCAACTAACTCTTGTCTGCTATTGGTTCCCCAGCCTTCCTTCTCGACCGTTGGATCATTAGTAGTTATTTAGGGACGCTTCAGATCTTGTCTTCGATTAAAAGATTAATGCCCAGCTGGCCCAATGCTTCTCGAGGCCCAATTATCCTTAGCCATGTAATCTGTATCGTTAGGCTCCTCTCCTAAAATAACGATAGAAGCAACGAAATTCTCCGTTGAAATGATTGACAACTGAACTACTTCCCGTCGCATTGTCCCCTCCTCTAAGAAATTTGTGGCATCACGAATAAATTTAGGATATTGAGCAGCAAATTCTTCATAGTTTTCCCAGGTTGCATCTTCAGGTGACTGGTTTGACCATTGTACCAGTAACTGGGATTGTGCTGCATTGTTTCTTGGTACGATACGACGCCCAATTACTAAGAAGGGGTTCGATTTTTTTGACGGTACAGGCCCTTGTAATGGTTTCAAAGGGGAAGATAGGTGGTTATAGCCGAGCTTGCCTTTGAGTTGAGACACATGGAAGACAAGATGAACTTGTGAACCTTCTGGCAACTTCAAGTGATAAGCCACCTGCCCAATTCTCTTTAAAACTTCAAATGGACCATAGAACTTTAGGCTTAAATTCTGATTACGAATACCACTCACTGAAATTTGCCTGTATGGTTGAAGTTTAAGATATACCCAATCACCTTTCGAAAATGACCTTTCTACACCATGTTTGTCTTCATTCTTCTTCATGTGTTCTTGTGCCTTTCTAAGGTTTGCCTTGAGTTGCTGCATTGTAATGTGTCTGTCTCTCAAAAGAACATTCACACTTTCTACTTGGCTTCGAGGATCACTCCCTAATGCCAACATGGGTGGTGGGTAGCCATATAATGCTTCAAAGGGGGTTGATTTAATGGTACTGTGCCAAGAAGTGTTGTACCACCATTCAGCTAAGGCTAAGTATTGGAACCATTTTGAGTTTTTGTCATAGACCATAGCTCTAAGATAATGTTCCAGACACTGATTAACCTTTTCGGTTTGTCCATCAGTTTGTGGGTGGAAGGAAGTGCTCATGTTCAACTTCACTTCAAGCTTAGCCATTAACTCCCTCCAAAATTTGCTAGTGAAAATAGGATCTCTGTCAGATATGATGGTGTTGGGTAGTCCATGTAACTTGTAAATGTTATTCAAGAAGGTTTGAGCCACTGTTGCAGCTGTGTAAGGGTGTAACAATGAAATAAAGTGGCTATATTTTGTTAGTCTGTCTACTACTACCATAATGACTTCATACCCTTTGGATTTTGGCAAACCATTGATAAAGTCCATCCCAATGCTAGACCAAGCTTTTACTGGTATGGGAAGAGGTTGCAAAAGCCCCGAGCTAGCTGTGTGTTCCCCTTTATTCATTTGACAGTTAAGGCAGTGTTGCACAAACTGATGGACACTCTCTTTGAGTGAGGGCCAGTAGAAATCCCTCTTAATTATGTGGTATGTGGTTGTGATGCCAGAGTGCCCTCCTTGGGTAGAAGCATGTAACTCAGCCATGATCTTATTTCTCCAATTTTCTGTAGCTCCAACACAAATTTTTCCCTTGTACCTTACTAGACCCATGTACTCAGTAATGGTAATGGGTTGTTGATGAATCTGTTGGGTGAGCATCTTTTCCTTCAAGCTATTTATCCAAGCATCATTGATATAGCTGTCTTTGATATCATGTATCCATTGAGGAATGAGCTCACTAACCACCATAAGCCCTTGCTCCTCAGTGGTGTTTGGTAATCGAGACAATGCATCAGCTACTTTATTTTCAGAACCCTTCTTGTACTCAATTTTGTAGTTAAGTCCCAGTAGTTTGCTTAACCCCCTATGTTGCATTGGTGTGTTAATGCGTTGCTCCAAAAGATATTTGAGACTTATCTGTTCTGTCTTGATTACAAACTCACTCCCAAGCAGATAATGTCTCCATTTAGTGACAGCAATACAAATAGCCAAAAGTTCCTTCTCATATGTTGATAATGTTTGGTTTCTAAGTCCCAACTTCTTGCTTAAAAATGCAATGGGCCTTTGATGTTGCATCAGTACAACCCCAACACCATCCATGCATGCATCAGTCTCCACTACAAATGGCTCATTGAAGTTTGGTAGTTTCAATACAGGGGTAGTGCTCATGGCTACTTTCAACTTGTCAAAAGCCAGCTGAGCCTCAGATTGCCAATGAAAATTGTTTCTTTTCAAAAGGTTTGTCAAAGGTCTAGCAATAATACCATACCCTTGCACAAATTTTCTGTAATAGCCTGTTAACCCTAGGAATCCTCTTAATTCCCTGATGTTTTTGGGTACTGGCCAATTCAACATCACCTGGACCTTCTGTGGGTCTGTAGCAACTCCCTCTTTTGAAATAAGATGACATAGGTATTCAATGGTCTGAACTCCAAAAGAGCATTTGGAAAGTTTGACATATAATTGATGCTTAGCCAAAGTTTGCAACACAAGTTTGAGATGATCTCTATGTGCCAACATGGTCTTGCTATACACCAATATATCATCAAAGAAACAATCACATATTTTCTGAGAAAGGGTTTAAATACTGTGTTCATGAGAGATTAAAATGTGGCTGGTGCATTGGTCAACCCAAATGGCATCACAAGGAACTCAAATAACCCCTCATGTGTTTGGAAGGCTGTTTTGTGAATGTCATTGGAAGCCATTCGAATCTGATGTCATGGTAACCAGACCTGAGATCCAGCTTAGAAAAGTAATTCATACCTTCCAGTTCATCCAGTAAGTCTTCAACCAAGGGTATGGGGTATTTTTATTTCATTGTGTTCTCATTCAACCTTCTATAGTCAACACACATTCTCCAAGAGCCATCTTTCTTTTTTACCAAAAGAACTGGTGCTTGGCTGTATGAAGCCTTGGTAGATCAGTTCTTGAGTGATTTTCTCGATTTCTAGCTTTTGAAAGTAAGAAAATCTATAGGGTCTGAGATTGATGGGCTTTGAATCAGATATGAGTTGTATTTTATGGTCAATTGTTCTCTGAGGAGGCAAAGAAGAAGGTTCAGAGAAAACCTGAGGAAATTCATCCAGAATATGCTGTATTTGGGGTGATATTGGTGTCTGAGATTTAATCGAATCTTCTTCTACTTGAAAGAGGTGAGCAAAGAAGAGTTGACTACCTTTTTTCTGCTCTTGTATCAAATCAATACAATCATCCATAACCCTTACTTCAGCCTTGACAGATTCAGTACAAAAATTGACCTTTTTGCCCTTTACCTCAACACCCATGATGCCCTGTAGCATATTGATGGTTACCTCACCCTTTGTTGCTAGCCAATCACACCGTAGGATTATATCATATCTAGGGACATGTAGAACCTTTAAATCTGCTGTGAATGGTTGGTCTTGTAGAGAGAATTGTACTTGAGGGCAAACCTGTGTGGAAATTAACTTCTCTCCACCAGCACTGCGAAATATCTTAGGTGTAAGAGGCTCCACCTTTAAATTCAGTGCTGACACCATGTTGAGATTGATAAATGAGTGAGTTGCCCCAATATCAATAAGAATACAAATGGGTATTGTTTGTAAATATCCCTTCTATTTCAAGGCCCTATGACTTGCAGTATTAGGAGCACCACTTAGGGTAATCAATTGTTCTTCCAAGGTTTCTTCAATATCCTCCACCTCCTGCTCATTGTGGTCATGGTAATCTTCCTGCTCTAAAGGGTTTGTATGGTCTTCTTCAATTGTATGAATAGTCTTTCCACATTTATGGCCTTGGTGCCATTTCTCACTGCATTTGTAGCAAAGCCCTAAGGCTCTCTTTTGCTCACTGGTTAAAGCATTACTAGGTCTAGTAAAGAGGGTGGGATTCTTTAAATTCATGTTGAGCCTGGGAACTGGTTGTACTTCTCTTTGTGGTTTGGCCATGGTCTCCATAGGTTTTGGTTGTTTATAAGTCAAGGAGAGGGGTTGTCTATTGACTACCAGGGGTGTGTGCCTTTGGTGATCCACCTTTACATCCATGGGGCTGAGAGCATTTTCAATTTCTAAGGCAGTATTGAAAGCTGCATTCAGTGTGTTTGGCTTGAACAAGTTGATGGATTTCTGGATTTCATCTTTCAATCCCCCAATGAAATCCAAACATAGTGATACTCACTTTTGATACATGTTTGGATTAGTAATCGAGATTTTGCCCTTTGAAAATTCCTGATGTACTCCTCTACAGAACCCAGTTGTTGTACATGCTTGAATTGTACCACTGCGTTCAAATGGGTGCGTTCTTGGAAACGATCAAGCACAACATCCACAAAAATCAACCATGGTGGATCAGGGTGTTTGAGTCGGTAATAATTCTTCCATTCTTCAGCATCACCCGAAAAGTTCAATGCAGATAGCTGAACTTTGTACTGTTTTGGTGTCTGATAGTACTCAAAATAGAAACGACAGTTATCAAGCCATATTACTGGGTTGGTGACAAGAGTTAGTTGCTGATCGAGAATGATCCCGACAGCATATTCAGCTATTCAAACGAACTTTTTTTATTTGAATAATTACAATTTTAATTTCTTTTGAGATGTATTAAGCCTATATAAAAAGGGCTATCTCTGTAAGACATTTTCATTATGTTTTTAATAAAAAATTCGTAGTTGTTTGCTGCAAAATAGGCTTTCTCTTTACCAGTTCATCACCATTTTCCCTTTCTCGCACAATTCTTACAAAATTTCTCTAAAAACACACTGCAACCGAATCATTTCATTGCAAAGTGGTATCAGAGCCATTCCCTCATACTATTACAGCTCAATTATGCCTCCAACACGTTCTCAAGTGACTGATTTTTCTCCTGAGATCCAATCACTAAACGAACGCATTGATTTGCTGGCTCGTGAGATGCAAGCCAGAGATGAGCAGATCCAAACTTCCAATCGCCTATAGGATGATCGTTTTAACCAGATGATGATGATGATGGAAAAACTTCATTCCACCATTACTCACAAAAATCCTGAAGGGACTCAAAGTTGTGGCACGTCAGCTGACTCAGGAGCTGATATTCCACCTGAGGTCTTGCACGATAAACTCACAGATCCATAACCTCACCAAAAGGGTTTCCTTCCCAGACTTGATCTATCGTCTTTCGACGGAACCTCCCCAGCCTTCCTTCCCAGACTTGGATCATTAGTAGTTATTTAGGGACGCTTCAGATCTTGTCTTCGATTAAAAGATTAATGCCCAGCTGGCCCAATGCTTCTCAAGGCCCAATTATCCTTAGCCATGTAATCCCTTTTGTACCGTTAGGCTCCTCTCCCAAAATAACGATAGAAGCAACGGAATTCTCCTTTGAAATGACTGACAGCTGAACTACTTCCCGTCGCATTTACCCCTCTACCCAAAATCACATTTCACAGCCTACGGGCATAATCTTTTCAAAAAAAAAAAAATCACCTTTCACAACTGGTAAAAGAGAATACACCATTCTTGTAAATTTTTAAGAATTCAGATGTTTTCTTATTTATCCCTATGACAAAATTGCTACTGTTAAGTAGAAAAGATAGTTGTAATAAGCTGGTGCTGTTGGGAGGTTTTGTATTCTGATAATTGACATGGAATGGTCAGTTCTTGACCATAATGGTTTGCTATTTTTTGTTCCTCCTTTATTTGATTTTCCTGATTGTAACATTGTTTCCTGCATACCTATATACTTCAAGAAGAAGTTTTTGCTGCTCAAAATCTCCAAAGAAGCATTTTCAAATCTCTAACAGGGTTCAAGAAAAGAAAGAAAAGAGCTTTTATTTTTAACTTTAAAGAAAATAAACATAGAACTTGCACGTTTACTCTTTTAACAGGTTTAACAGCAAAGCAACAGAAAATGCAACAATTTAAAATTAGAGTGTAGTACAAGGTTGCAATTTCAAAATAAGGCAATTGTAAAAAATTAAGACTGATCATTGTAACTCTAGAGAGAGAGAGTGAGATGGCAGCCCAAGAGAAAGAGCGAAAAAATGAGCGATCCGCAGGCGATTCGAGTGGGCTTGATCCTGGCCCGAGAGAGATCGAATCGTGCCTCGCGCTGATAGCAGAGAAATCGAAGATCGATGATCAAGATGAGATCCCCTTGCAAAACACAATCTCAATTCTCCATCGAACGATCGTGGATCTGGTCACCTCCAATCGAGATTTGGTATAATCGTTCCACAAGGCTAATCGAGTGTCATACAAGGAGGCTCTAGTCTCTGGATATGAGGTGCTAAACATTAAGAGTACACCGAGTGGAGGCGATGAGGGAAGAAAAGCGGTTAAGGTAAGATCCTCACCTCTCTTACAAATCAGGCCAGATCAATGTTTTAGGTGTAGAGAGAGAGGGCACAGAGCTAGGAATTGTCGCAATCCTCTGATTTGCTTCGAGTGCGGGGGGGGGGGGGGGTTGGACACAGATCTTGGCAGTGTAAGTAGGGGAGAAGGGAAAAGGGAAAGTGAAAGTACAGAAATCGATCGAAGATTTGTGCAGTAAGATTGCGAGGGGGGCGAGAGAAGGGAGACAGCTGATCTGAATCTAGATATCCAAACCGATTTGATAATGACAGAGAAGAAGATAATGTTCTTCGACAATACTCCTGAGCCTCGCCAGATCGAGGATCGGCTCATGAGGTGCCTAATTGTACACACGAATCAAGAGGTCACTAGGGAGAAAGTGGAGAACAGTCTGCGAAGATTGGCTCCTACCTTCCCATGGCAGGTGACAGAGGTGGAAGAGTATCGTCTATTAGTAGAGGGGCCTGGTTGGTGGAGAGATAGGGCTGTAAGGCAAGGGGCTGTAAGAATCGATGATCACAATCTAAGAACATGCCCCTGTGACCCCTCTTTTGAGAACGGGGAGAGAATGAAGAGTGTCTGGATCTCTATCCATGGATTCCCCAGAAAGCTGTGGTACAAAAAGGAATTCGAGAAATTGACAAATGACTTTGGGATGATAGTGGAAATTGAAAAAGCTACACTAAACAGATATGATCTCAAAGTAGCAAAGCTAAGGCTAGTAGTGTGCAATCTCAAAGACATACCTCAGTCCAAACAGGTGGTGTTCAGGAATAGTAGAGGGGAGTATTGCTGGGTTAAGGTTACATTTGAATTTGATAGAGCGTTAGATCAGAGAGGAGGTGGTTTCAATGGCAAGAGGAGAAGGGTCTGGGTCCCTAAGGATCACCCCCCTCAAGATCCATCAGATCAATCAAACACACTAAATCCAGATGACAAAGAGGGAGATGATTACTTTGAAGAAGATTATGAAACTGAGGCAGGTCATGATGATACAGTAGCAGAATGTGTAGAGGATGATAAGGGTGAAAGTAATACAGAGCCTCAAGAAAGAGACATACAACATGGTGAGATGCTGGATATGATAATGGTAATGGGGGATTATAAAGGAAGTGAGGGAAGTGACAGAGAGGATCTAGAAGTATTAAGGAGTGTACAGACTAATGAGATTGTGAGGGTGATTGAAAATGATAACAAATACATGGAAAAGGGCAAAGAAAGGTTCAAGGAACAAGAGAGAGATGAGGTGGGGAGTGAAAAGACTGATTGGGACAAAATGTTGGTAGTTCATCAAGAGATTGGTGAATCCTCAGGGGTTAACTTAGAACAAGAGATAATTAGTGATGTTCAACCAATTGTCCAACTTCCACCCCTCACAAGGCAGAGCCTGAGGCAGAAATTCCTAAATCCAGAGAACTCAGTTGTCGATAAAGCTGTCCAGATCAAGCACAAATCACTAAAGGAAATACAAGAGAAAGGTACAAAATCTATGGCTGAATTTTTTTCCTTTTAGTGACTTTACAGATGAACAAGTTGTATAACTTTTTGCTTGCATAGGAATAAGTTTAGCAGATGATCTAGGAAAAAGTATTGAGATTGTGCAATTCTTGAGATCCATCTCAAAAAAAACAATTTCAAAGTGTTGTTGATCAGATGGAATATAAGATCTCACATGGGGTAAATTTTTTGAAAAAAGATAGTGACAAGAAAAAGAAATTAGAACAGATAATAGCATGGGTGAGTACACTATCAGTAGTATGATAGTGATCAATTTGAACATTAGAGGCCTTCATAAGGCAGTGAAAAGGAGATATCTCAAAGAGTTAATAGATACAAATAAGGTAGATATAATAGGGGTGCAGGAAACTAAACTGTCTAAGATGTCAAAAAGAATAGCTCTCAGTATATTTCCAGATAAATTTGGGTGGATTCATAAGGATGCAGTTGGAACTGCAGGGGGGGTTCTAGTGGGATTTGACAATGAAAAATATCAGCTTCTTTCTTCTTATATAGCTGAATTATCTATATCTGTGATACTTAAAGACCTAAACAAGAGGGTAAACTTGGGGGTAACAATAGTATATGGACCTACAAGATATGTTTTGAAAAAAAAGTTCTTCAAGGAATTAGGTAACTTACAATCTATATGGGAAGGGCCTTGGATACTAATGGGTTACTTTAATACCCTCAGATTTTCACATGAGAAAAACAATTCTAAATTCAACATCTCAGGTGCTAACATGTTCAATGAATTTATTTCTAATAGTCAGCTGATGGAATACAGTTTAAGTAATCACAAATACTCATGGTCTAATCAAAGAAAGATATCATACTTAGCTTTGCTAGATAGAGTGCTTTATAATAAAACATGGGAAGAGATATACCCAAACTTAACAGCAAGTGGCCTACCTAGATATATATCTGATCATAACCCTATCTTGATCAAAGAGGAAACAAATATAAAATTTAGAAATGATATGTTTAGAATAGAAAAAAGTTGAATTAATAATGAGGAATTTATCAAACTGTTACCTAAATGATGGAATGAGATAGGGAGAGGTACATATATAGCATCTTCCTGGTGTAAGAAAATTAAACACCTAAGAAAGAGAATTAGGAGTTGGGCTAGGAATCATCAGAGTGAAATAAAGAGAAAGAAGAAAGAGATGCTAACAAATATAGATATCTTACAAATAATACATGAACACAGAGAATGGTCTGCTGAGGAAACCTCAGCTTACCTAAACTGTAGTAAGATCTTAGATGAAATATATGATGATGAACAGTATTACTGGTATATAAGATCAAAACAGGACTGAATAGCAAAAGGTGACAGAAATACTGCTTACTTTCATAAACAAGCCACTACAAAACAAAAAAGATAAAAGATAAACAAATTGAAAATTAATGAAGCTGAGGAATCTGATCCAAAGATAATAGAGGGTCATGTATTGGACTTCTATAAGAGTCTATTTGGGGTGCCAGGAGAGATATATGCCAAAATGAATAATAATTTCTGGAGAGAGAAATATAAAATTTCTCCAGAAGATGCAGAAAAACTGGTACAACCATTTACTGAAGAAGAGATAAAAAATGCCCTTTTCACATCAGCAGGAGATAAGGCCCCAGGCCCTGATGGGGTATCTTTTCTTTTATACCAAAATTTCTAGGATACTGTGAAAGAGGATATTTTAGAAATGTTTGAGAATTTTTACAGAGGGGATTTGAATGTATCAAAATTGAATAAGGCAATGATTTGCCTTATTCCAAAAACACAAAAACCTGAGGAGATAAAAACAATTTAGACCCATATCATTACTAAATTGCAGTTATAAATTGATATCCAAAGTACTTACCTCTAGATTAGAACCAATAGTTAACAAGATTTTGGAACCATCATAATCTGCTTTTATGAAACACAGGTTTATATTAGACAATGTGATTTGTACATCTGAAATTGTTCACTCTACCAAAATAATGAAAGAGGAAGGAATAATCTTGAAAATAGATTTTGAAAAGGCCTGTGACAGGGTCAATTGGACCTTTTTGATAGAGTTGTTGTAGCAAAGAGGATTCCCCTCTAAATGGGTAATTTGGATAGTAAACCTATTAGAGGGGGGAAAGTCTGTGTTAATATAAATGGGCAGTTATCCTCATATTTTGAAACCAAGAGAGGGCTAAAACAAGGATACCCCTTGTCTCCCCTGTTATTTAATTTGGTTGCAGATGCTTTTAATCTCATGATGATAAAAGCAAGGAACAGTGGATTGATCAAGGGGTTAGGACCTGTGCTAGAAGAGGGGAGACAGATAACTCACCTCCAATATGCTGACGACACCATAATTTTCTGCCAAGCTGAGAAAAAGATGACAATGACAATCAAATGGATTTTTGTGGCATATGAGGCTCTTACTGGTATGAAAGTTAACTTTGAAAAATGTGAGATATACCCAATTAAAATAAAAAATGATAAGGTGAATAAACTGTCTCAGATATTTGGGTGTAAAGTGGCTAAGTGGCCATTGGCTTACTTAGGCATACTCATTCATTGGAAGAGAACAAAACCTAAAGATTAGGAGCTCCTAATTGAAAGGTTTCAAAGTAAACTACAGGGTTGGAAGGGTTCATTATTATCCATTGGGGGGGAGATTAATTTTGCTGAATAGTGTATTATCATCTCTTCCCATTTATCTGATGAGTGTTCATATGATGCCAGCAAAAATGAGACAACAGGTTGATAAAATGAGAAGGAAATTTATGTGGCAATCAAAAATTCATCTCAGTAATTGGGAAGGGATATGTAGACCTAAGGATCAAGGAGAGTGGGGGGTAGTTAATCTCTTAGATATGAATATTTCCTTGATGTACAAGTGGCTTTGGAAATTGAAGGACCCCAATTATACAGGTTGGTGGAAGATTATTTTAGATATAAAATATAAGAATAAAACCAATAAAGCTAACTGGTCTCCATTTTGGAAGAATCTAAAAAAGTATGAAGACATAATAAACATAAACAGAACCTTGGTGATAGGGAATGGGGAACATACTCAATTCTGGCAAGACTGCTGGTGCGGATCATGTGCTTTACAGGTTCAATTTAGTGAACTATACATGATATGTACAACCACCAACATCACTGTAGCTGAGATAGCAACAAAGGGTTTTCAGATACTCAAATTTAAAAGACAATTATCATGTAGGCTAAGAGAATTATATAGTGATTTACAGATCTTAGTATATACAAAATTTCCTCTCAGCTCAGTTAATGATAGGGTCAGATGGCAAGACAAGGAGATAGGCCATTTTAAATGCAGAGATGTATACTGTTGGCTAACTAACATGGGAGTAAGATGCAAAATCTCAGCTTATATATGGAAATTGCATATCCCATTGAAAATCCAGGTTTTTACATGGCTAGTATATAAGAGGAAGATTTTAGTCAAGTCAAATCTTAGAAAAAAAAGGCTGGGATGGGTGCATGAAATGTGAATTTTGTGATGAGAATGAAAGCATAGATCACTTGTTCTTTAGATGTGTAAACATGCAGAGAATTTGGGAGTGGGTTATGATTCAATTTGAAATTCACAAATGTCCCCATTCTATGGAGGATTTACTGAAAATCATAGATACACAAAACCAGTTGAGGAGAGAACCAATGATCATAATGGGCATAGCTATTATTTGGGTGTGTTGGCTCAATAGAAATGATTGTTGTTTCCAAAATGGTAAACAACTGTCAATTGAAACGTTCTATGCAAAAGCTAAGAATTTAATTGATTATTGGTCAGGTGTTTGGAGTGACAAACTAAAATGTGATATGATGCATTGGCTGAAAAATCAAGCTGCTGATCAGAATTGGCAAGGGACATGCAGGGAGCAAGCTAGGGGACGAGACACACAGATGGAAAAAGAGATAGAGAAGACTGATGAAGATAGGTTGCTACTGATGACTGGAGATGCTACAAGAAGGGTGCTGGACATGATCATATGATTATGATGTTCATTTTTTATACTTTACATTCATGTAATAAAACAGGTACGATGAGCTTAGATAGACTCAAAAATATAGTGTTAATAGTGCTGAATGTGTTAGTAAGCACAGATATACATGGGGATTTTTGGGTTATACAGGGGTTGCTGGTACAGAGGGGAGTTAGTTTCGGGAAAGGAACTAATCCTGGTTCATATAGAGTAAATAGATAATAATGGGGCGCGAGGGTCAGAGATGCATGGCACTGGCGCCGGTACAGACAGTGCTGGGTTGGGTGATTTGGGAAAACGGGTGTATACTTCGTTTTTATGTTAATGAAAATGGAGTGGTGGGGCTGATCCTCACTTGTTTCAAAAAAAAAATTAAGACTGATAAAAGCAAATCTTGGTTCTTTCGACCGTATATTATGATAGTTCTGGTCAAAGTGATCAATTGACAATTTAAAACCAGTAACCAATCCCAGGCACTATTGTATCATTCGATCAAATTTCAAATCTACATGATTGATCTTTGATGAAATTTCCGTTAAAGAAAATTAAATTACATGCTAGATCTTCCCTATCATGAGTAAATGTTTCTTGGATTTAAATTTAGTCAATTTTAATTATCATATCATGCAATTCGTGCGCCCGTACCCTTGTAACTTCTAATATGCTATAAATCCTTAATTTCAAAATTCAAATTTGTACAGTCAGTTTTTCTAATAAATACCCTCCATGTAGAAAATAATACAAAAATTGATGCAATGAATAATCCACTCTCAGTCCTTGCAATAAAAGGAAATACATATGAATTGAATGCAAGCTATCAAAAACAATAATAAAACAGAAGAAAAATATCTCTCCTTTTACACTCTCGAAATATTTACCACAGGACATAAAAAACAACTCCCATTCAAAGTATCCACCAAGCAATAACTGAAAGTGAACCAGCAAAAGCTACTCTCATGACAGACTGATCTATTCTGGGTTTAGTTGCCGAGTTAGTTGTAGTGTCTGTATCATCACTTGTGGCTGGTGCATCTGATTCTGATGCTGGCTTCGACTTTTCCTTCTTTGCTTCGACAGGAGCTGGTGCCGGTGCTGGTGGGTGAGGTCCAAAAAGGCTTAGAGGGAGCAATACCTGGTTGACCTGGTACACTGCCAGCTGTCCATCAGAGTATAATGTGTTGTCAACTGTTGCATTCACCACTCCAGTTGATATATTCACCTGATTGTCTGCATAGTTATTCCAATGTTAGATATGGAATTGTTTGATGATTCAATCTAGTTATGTTAAAGTGACATTAATTTATTTGTGAGGTAAAAAAAAGACATTAATTTATTTGGCAGGAAGATATGAAGCAACGAAAGTTTGTGATGCTTAACAAAAGGAGTCAGATCAAGGCTAAGATACCATGGTAGTAAGAAAAATCATGCTTTTTGCTTGCTTAAAATGTTACTTCAAGGGGACTTCTTTTGCTGGAGCATTATTTATTAGGCAAATTTTGTTATGGATCAAAATTAATTTGATTTCACTGTTATTGATGCAAAATCGACTTAATTGCACTAATATCGATGACAATCAATTGTTGTAATTGTTTTGTGTTTAAATTTTTTGTCCATCGCAAACTCACTCTGTTTATTATTATTATTATTTTAGACATTCTAATGAACTATAGATGGGCATCTATATAAAGGATAACTATCATGCGTGAGAAAATATTTTTTTTGTCATGTTAGCTAACTACTTACTTGCCGAAGACACATTTAGGGGGAACTCGCCGTTGTCGGAATTTCCTGCTTGCGTCCTGAGTGGATTGCTTACAGTCTGAAACTGTGTAGATGGTATGTAAGTAGGTACGACATGAAATTGAATAAGAGAGACCTTTTTTTGGTCATTGAGGGAATTCAGGGTTCCGGCAGGGACATTATTGAATGCATTGTCAGTCGGGGCGAAAATGGTTATACCGGAATTCGAGTTGTTGAGCTGGTTGTTTATTTGATCAGCAACTTGAGTTGATTTCATTAAACGGAGCAATGTAGTGAATTGGCCACCTTTTGTTAAGATTGCACTGATGTTTGTTGGCCCTGCGGGTCCCGGTGCGGCAGCTGTCTGTGCCGAGACAAGGTTAATGATGGAACAGAGAAGAGGGAGGAGAAGAATGGTGAGATAGCCTTTGGTCATTGTTGTAGCTAAATTTGAAATGCTCAAGTTGCCAAGGAGCTTTTGTTTGTATAATGCTAGTTAAAACGGTAGAGTGATGAGGCTTTGTAAAAGAAAGAGATAAAGGGGATGGTGAATTCAAGAGTGTGTGAGATTTATGGGTTTTATTATGGAAAGAGAGAGAGAGAGAGAGAGAAAGGTGGTTGGAGAGGGGATCTCATGCACCAAACTTGAATAAGGTGGTAACAACTAACAACTAACAACTAGATTGCTTGGCAAGGCAGCAAAAACAGTGAAAATAAATCATGTTATGTTTCTCGCTAATTGATTACCGGGTTGGGTTGGAATATATTGATTGAACCACTCCAAACAAGAATTTATTTGATCACAAGTTTACAACTCCAAAATTGAAGCACAAAAAGTAAGTGTTTTTGTGTTGTAAAGTAACTAATGTAGTTGAAAGTTTATTTTGTCGTGTGTGTTGAAAAAGTAGTTTTTTAAAAAAAAATTTCGACAAAACATACATAGAAAGAAAAAAGAGTCTTATTAAAAATTACTCTATTAAAAAACTTCTAAAAATATTCTGTAAAGGGAGATTTCTGTTAATCTTCTCAGGAATCTAGTAATTATTACTAATTTAGCTTACCTTTTTAGTATTTGTTGGCTTTTTTATACTAAGCTAAGCTTTTATAATGTTAGTTAACAAGCCTTCTACTTTTAGACAAAAAAAAAATATTCAAGTTTGTCTTCAACATATACAGACTTTTGCCATCCTTTTTTTCTTCTTTTGTAATTGGCGTGAGAACGATTTGCATATTTTATAAGTTTTTGTACGGTACTATATTTTCTAGGATCCCAAGATTTGACATTACATTGAAATGACACAGATAATACAAAAGACTTCTTTTCGACCTTTACACTTCATACTTTTACTAACTTGGGGTAAAAGGAAATAAATAGATTCTTTTTCCAAGAAGTCCATACACTTTTACTAAGATCGACACCCCTCAATTTTCATTGAATGCTCATTGAGACCTATTTCCCCCTCTTTCTATCAAGGATGCATCAAACCCCCAAGGAAAATAATTACGGACATCCTATTGAAAAATACAGCGATAGACCAACTTATTACATAAAATCTCGCCACAGCAATTTATTTTGTCTCAAGTGAAGCAAAACATAGTATTAACTTATTTCATTTGCCCTGTGCCAATTCTAAAGCACATAGTTGTGCAGAGGACAATTGAGAGATGCTTATTTCCAGCAATCCAACCTAAAATTAAAGGCGGCTTCGAGTTGATTTTGCTAAAATTGCGGGTTTAAAACTCGCAATGCCTGTAATTTCTCTTGCAGTGACCAGGCTGTTTATGTCATATGTGCCTTCGTATGAGTAAATTGGCTCCAAATCACAGAATGCCTAATTAGAGAGGTGCATGTTAGAAGTGAGTTGTTTTTCTATTTTGAAAGTGTTAAACAGTGAGTTGTCTGAATATCATATAGCAAACCAATTAAGTGAATAAAACTGTGTCCAAAACCAACCTAAAGGCTAATGCACACTTAAAGTGCTGTAGAACAAAAGCAAGAAATATTTTACCAGTTTCCAGTCCAGTAATGGTCTATAAGGCACAAAGTGTACAGGACAAAATTGTTAATGCTGTTATGTTCATTTATTAAGTAAACTGCTTTTACCTATTTTACTTTCTTATTTACTTCTACTGAAACGCAACTGGAAAAAAAAAATCATTGTATTACCTTGGCAACTAAAAAATCAGCCAAAATTCCATTTCCACCCATCAACTCTCGGCCAAGAGAAACAACCTCCCTTGCTTTTGAAGATGTCCATGCCTACAAACACCAAAGTTTGGGAAAGTAAACTAAATTAAAGAAAAGAGACAAACACAGGAAAAAAAGGTGGGTATTTAAATGCCCTGACAATAGTATCAACTTATTCTTATCAATGTTTCTGACATCTCAAACATTGTTTATGGACAGCCGGAAGTAATTAACATATTTGTACAATTACGAAATAACTCGAACAGCATCACCTCTCAGGATGTTGCAATAAGTGCAGTGACCTAAGATCTTGTAGGTTGGTTTTGAGTGATAAATAGATCCAATCATTTGATCAGCAAAGCATCAAATAATTAAGTTGCATATAAACTTAGACAACTATTATTCTTTTTACATTATAAATTACAATATTTTTATTGCAGGATACAGATATACCTATGAAAAAAGTTTTCCTGGGTAATCTTCCTAATTAACCAAATATTGACATTGGCCAAATTAGTATCTTATCAAACTCAGACGAGGTATCTGGTCCAATCAGAAGGGATCAACAGTTTGAACCCCACCAGACAAGGATTCAATTCAAAGTATTGATACACTCATTATTCTTCTTTTAATTTAACATTTTAAGTCCCTAGTCAGACATCACTGCTCTCCAAGGGTGCAGATATGTGTGTGTGCAAATGCATCTGTTTGATTGATCTACCCATTCAAAGCAATTTACACGAATGGTCTGAGATCGAAGTCTGTATAAATCGCTAGCATTGTAGTGAGCTTGACCAAAATGGCCTACTAGTCCAGTGGCAGCTAACTAGGACGACTTCCAAGAGATTATGAATTCAAGCTTCCGTGAGCATAAAGGCGAGAATCCCGTTAAGAGACACTCAAGCACATATACAAAATCATGTTTACTAGGAAAGTATTAGTAATCTGGTAAAACCATGGAAATGAGGTACCTTCCCTAAACTTGCATGGCCAGGAGTCATTTTGCCAGATTCATACAACTTACAAAGTCTCCATCCAACTAACAACATGGCTTGTATATTTCCAAGCATCCTGACAAGTTTCTCTTGGTTAAGTTGAAATGCTGCTAATGGAGCCCCGAATTGCTTCCGCTCCTTCAAGTACCTGTAATTTTTTGAAGCTTAATGCAAGCATGAACATGATATTATTTAAGAAAACTACTAATCTTCTTTACATCTCTAGAAGCTGGCAGAGATCTATAATCTTTTTAAAAAGTCCATATCTTTTTTATGCCCGTTTACACAGTAAAATAATCTTGTCATCAGTATGTCCCTCATTTTCTAAATTTTCATGAGAGAAAAATAATGCCAAAGGGAGATAAATTATTCCATTCAATTCTTACCATTTTTCCTATTTACCTCCAAATTCTTAAAAAATGTTCTATAAAAAAGGTTGCACCAATAAATCAGACTTATGAAGAATAAACACTGATCATTCTAGTACCTGTGGCACATATCAAAAACTCCCATTGCTATACCTATTGGTTGCCATGCAACCATAACACGTGAAACTGCTAATACCTGCATCATGCAAGAAAAAAGTTAATTTGGTACATAATAAATTGCAATAATACTTGTTGCCAGTTCTTGACAGTGGTATATATTGTAACAATGCCATTATCGATGCACTGGTAATTCAGTAAGGCTGGTTTGTCAGATACATCATTGATATACAGGTCAAGCTCAGCAGTAGAGATAGTGGCAAGTGGGATAGTTGTTTAATTTTAGTTGTAACCTTGTTGGTATCTTGAAAAGAGTTGACACCAGCTAATTTATCTTCGTCTGGTACAAAAACATCTTTCATGAGAATATCTCCATTTTGTACCATCCTAAGCCCAATTTTATTCTCAATTTTTGTGACCTTCAATCCAGGAGAACCTTTTTTCACAATAAATCTGTAAAAGAAAAGGTCGATCAGAGAGCAATTGTATGAAGAAGTATGGTCCTGTAATGCATCTCGTACAATGGACAAAAATTTCAATATCTAATACGGTATCCTCACAAGTTTTATACATTAATAAGTAAGATCTGATTCTTGCCAGTTAATCAGGTTTATAGGGGGCTCTTTGAAATTTGTTCCTATCATACAAAAATTTCTCTGTACGAGAGCATAGATGATATTCAGGCTTTGTAGCAGTTTTAGGTACAACAATCTTTTTTGTCAGAGAAAGGAACTTAATGTAGTACATACCCTAGGCTCTCTTACAAAATTTCTTTTGCTTAAGGAACAAAAAAAACAAAATTAAATGCTTTCAAAAAAGTATTGAAACAAAAGAGTTGTAAAAGAAAATAAAGGTTCAATGTAAATATACCCATTGATTTGGTTTGTGCTAGTATTTCGCACAAAGATAACAAGTAAGTCAGCAAAGGTACTATTTCCAATCCATCTCTTTTGTCCATTTAACACCCATCCCCCTGCTACCTAAATCATTACGAACAAATAAAATGTGTAATTAAAATATGATATCAATAGATAATCTGATATTAGGTATACATTTTCTGGTTGTTTTCAACAAAAAAGAACTGATGGTTGAAATCATCACTAGGTGTTTATATTCTCCAATTTTTATGAAGAAAAAGAAACAAAAAGAACTATAAGAGTATACAACCTTAGTGGCAGTCGTTTTTAAAGAGCTTGCATCACTTCCATAATCAGGTTCTGTTAAAGCCTGTAAAGAAACAACAAAAATACAGTTAATTCAACAAAATATCTTTCTTCTTGTTATTAATAAATTTTTTTTTTTTTTTTGTGGGGGGGGGGGGGGGTGTACAGGGTCACACAAAACTTCTCATTGCTGTGATCTCAGTAACATCCTACAACTTATAAAAATCCCTGACCTGATTTTTTAATGCACCCAACTTTGCGATAACTGAAGTACCACAAAGCAAATATGTTTATCTTTTAGAAGAAAGAAAATAAAAAGTGCATCTTATTTCTTTCTTTTTAGAAGAAAGAAAATAAGAAGTACAAAAGGGAAGTACAACTAACCCAACATGCAATAGTATTTAATTTAGCCAATGACGGCAAGTACTTCTGTTTTTGTGCTTCTGATCCACATAGAGCTAGAGAATAAGAGAAAAAATTGTGTGAGCCATATATGAAAAAATAAGCAAAGGAAAAGTAGGAAAAGATGCAACAATAACAACAAAGCTTTAGTTCCAAAAAAGTTGGGGAAGGCTAGAGATGAAACCCAATAAATTGGTTTTCATTTCCATGAGGATGGCTAATTTTTATGTTGGCTCGCCAAATTGATATCAAGGCACACAAATTGATCTTTGATTGGACTAGTGTGATGCATCCAACTCCACAAAGACCGAACTTATATAGGTAAAAAGGAATGTTACCTATTGTAAGCATAGCAAGGGAAGAATGAACTAAAATGAAAGTAGAACAGCTAGCATCAACCCGTGCAATCTCAGCAGTTGCAATAGCACTTCCCATAATAGATAGTCCCGGACAACCAAAACCCTGTATGGACCAACAGAAAGAAACTTCTAGATACAAAATTGAGGGAGCATTTATAAATTTCTGAAAAAAATACAGTCATACAGTCATACCTTAATTGTACCTCCAGCAACAGCAAGTTCAGCAAGTTTTGGAACTAAATGGAATGGAAACTCAGCCTTCTCCCAGTACTGCACAGAAATTTAACCTTATTCGATCATAATAAAAAATCTGACTGTTTAAAAGATGCACAGGAAGTGTTGAAAGAAATTGACAGGAACCTCAGCCATAGAAGGGGCAACTTCTCTCTCCATGACTTCTCGAACCTTCATGCGAAGATTTCTTTCTTCAGCACTCAAAAGATCATCGAATTGATAATAGTCCGAAGCTGCATACAAGAAGAGACTTGAACTCGGCATAATATTTTAAAGAAAGCAGGGAAAAAAAGAACAAATCAGTGAAGTGCAGGACTTGATCATTTTTTCTTTGTGGTTCTATTGTTCAGAATACTTGTGCTCTCTGTTATTAATTAAGTTAATGGGTACTGCAGTGATAAAAAAATCTCTCTATAATTAGAAATAACACAAGGAAATGGGGAAATAGGACCTCAGATGGCTGTTTCAGGCTACAATTCTAATCGAACTATCCAAATGTTTCATTATTCGATCAAACGAAGATATTGAAAACTTTATTTATCCGTAATAAACCCTTATTTTTCTAAATACAAATATTAAAAAGAAAATAAACTCCTTTAAACTATCCAATCCCCGTTGATCCAATACAGAAGTCGAAAAGCTAGATAGAAGAAATATCAGAAGTAGTTGGCACCTGAGGCCGGAAAAACTGAAGCTGGCGTGGCTTGAGGAAAGGCAATGGAGAGGTCCAGTGCAGGAAGCCCAATCTTTTGAGCGTTTATACCTGAATTGAAAAGATCAACCATGCATTTTTTGCAATGTCAATTACTCAATTCCACATTCAAAACATAATAGGAATTCGAAAAAAAAAAAGATATTAGATGTATGATACTTACGAACTGAGCTAGTCATTTTCTCCAGTTAATCGGAGGTCTCAATTCTCAACAAATCGCTATTTAATGGCGAAAAGAGGAACTCTTAGAGCAGGAGAGCGCGCAGCGATGCCAGCGAAATAAATGGAACAAACAAGAGAGTTGGAGAGAATAAAATAATCTCTTATTTAGATGTCCCATTGTGACCGTCCGATTAATATATGATATTTAATCGGACCGATCAGCAGGGTCCAGCTGGAACGCTTTCTATGCTGACGTGTCAGTCAGAGAGGATTAATTTGTGGGTCCAAAATTCAGTCGAACAAAATAACAGGTAGCGACCCTCCGTCGCGTATAGACCGCGTCTACTGTAAGAGTTTTTGAAAGGAGAGAGACTGGTTTACGCAACCTTTTATTATAAAAGGAACACCGAATACGCACGCTACACGAGGTGGATAAACACGATTTGGAAAAAAGAGAGGTGTTGAGTTAGTTACACTCACTCAGCGATCAAACCAAATTCGCTGTTTGTCAAGTTCCTCTTTGTTTCTTGCTTTTTCTATCTAAATCGTTTAAAATTCATCTAACGATCAAAGCATTTGCTTCTGAATCAAATTACAGTCGTCCGTGACGGTCGGATCGAGACAAGTAGGATACTGCTTACCTCTCAAATACAAGCAGCAGATTCGGATCCCTCAGCGATAGGGGCGTCGATACGGGTCGGGTGTACCCGTTAAAATTTAACGTACTCTTATTTTATTTTTACTCTCTAAAATTAACCGACGATATGAATAATATTAATATAATATTTTCAGTTTTATAAATAAATCTTCTTTTACATGAATACATCAAAAATCAATATTTTTCATAAACTCAAGCAAAATACGAGAGCAAGTAGAGCATATATATTAATGAAAAAAATAATATATAATACAAAATATTAGACTAGAGTTATAACTGTTAGAATGAAGTCCTAAGGTCAAGTGCTAGTGCGAAAGCGTTTTTAACAATTACAATTCAAATTTTTGGATCTTAATCACCTAGCTAAAATCACAATCAAGAAAGTACTAATAGCAATTGAACAAATCAAACAATAAAATGCAAAGGTAGTAAAAAAAGAGAGAGTAAAAAACAAGAGAGATCAAGAAAGAGCAAGAGAACACAAGAACACACTATGTAATGCAGTTCGACCTACAAACAAACTAGGTCTACATTCACGGAACCTTCGAAACCAAAACTTTCTTCCGGGATCGGTTGCACTAGATCACAAGTGTTCTTACAATTGCGTAAGTTATCATTGGTTTCTTCTCAACAAAGCAATCAATCTTAGATTCCTAAACCTATGCAATTAATCAGTCTGTTACAGAACCCGTTGTAACGGGTTGGAGCCTTTCCCAAAATTTCCTTCAATGCTTGGCTGACTGACTTATGGGCCTTCCTGGACAGAAACCCGTTGTGACGGGTTGGCAAATCGTTATAACGTGTTTGTGATGCGTTATGGTAACACATGTCTGTGCCAAACATGCAGAAATCCCCTATCTTCAACTCTTCTCCTCTTCAATCTGATACAACGGATTGGTGACCCGTTGTGATGGGTGGACAACCCATTATGACAGATAGGAAACCCGTTGTGACGGGTTCTTCGTACGTTATGGTAATGCATGACTCTGACAGAACTATGTTTCTGTCCAAGTTGTTTATTTTTAATATCAATGTGATCGTCATGACTTGTACATGCATGTTTGTGCCTTTGCATCATCAGAATGTACTTATATAAACATGTAACTCACCAAACTCAATTGTGCAAGGTTAGTACTGATTTGTTTTTCAAATTGTTAAACAAGAGAAGAGTTTAATCTAACAATAATTATACGATCATTTTTTAAAAGGATTAAACGAGATTATGATAACATCAAATAAATAATTAGTTGGATGAAATTGATTTTGATAGAATTCAAGAGACAAACTTTATTATTCTGTTAAAATTACGAGTTTTATTGAAAATAAGAAAATTAATAAGATGGTCTCCTAGAAAACTTAAATTACTAATAGATTAAATATTTTTATAGATTTTAAAATATGACATATATATTTATTTACATTTTATATATTATTTTATATTTATCCTATATGATAACGGGTACGAAATAGTTTTTACCCGTATCCTTATCCGTTTAGCTAACGAAAAAAATCTTATCCATACCCAAATTCGATAAGATAACGAAAAAAAATCTTACCCATACCCATCTTGTCGAATACGATACGGGTCAGGTAAAAGAGTTTTGTTGACAGTCCTACTCAGTGAGGTGACTAATCTTCATGTAGGAAACAAATTCAATCAAAAAAAAAAAAATTCAATCACCTAAATAATTTATACATCTTCTGAGGTGAAAGAAGAGACAATTTTGATATTACTACTAAATAAAATATTTTTGGCAAATCATGAGAGGGTCAGTACCCCCTAAACCCCTCTTGGCTCTGTCACTGCGCTCACTAGGTACTATTTGATCGTGGATTTAAATTATAGAATCATTAAATAACTCTTTTTTCTTATAATTTATTTATATTTTTCTCTCCTCGTGTAATTTAAGAAGAGAGATGATACAATTCATTGATTCAACAAATTAAATCATAAGTATACAACTAAGTGATACACTCATGAATGTATCTAACTCCCTCCTGAAAAAAAAATATTCAAGAGATCGTTAGAATGCACAAAACAAAATTTTAAGTATTAAAGTTCTATAGTATAGCAATTTATATCGTAAAGCAGATGCCGAGCTCTATCTAGTGTAGGGGTAAGGCATAAGACTTTCATGGGCAGATCTGGGATTCAAGTTTCCGTGGAAGTTATTTCTAGGAGATTTTTCAAGTTTATTTTCTAATTTCTTTGTGGTTGTGTGTATTGTAAGCATACAGACAATGAATTAAAAAATATTGTAAAACAGAAAATCATAAATAAATAAAGATTTTTAATTTTGAATATCTCCGATAAATTATGTCGTTTTAATGAATGTTTTGCATCGTTGATTAATAGAGGCGGAGTCAAATATTCAGTGAATGAGATCAAAATGTTGCAAATAAATTATTTAATTTTTAATTTTGAAAATATGGAATCCAATTGTACAAATTATTTGAAAAAAATACGAGAGTCGCACGCAAGCATTTTAGTATAAAATATATAAAAAATACACGTAACATAGAATTTCGAGAAAGAAAAGAGAGAACCCTTTTCATACACACGTAAAATATATAACGAGTAATTACATGACAATATTTTTTAATTTGATTATAAAATTATAAATAGAAAAATTTTAACATACAAATTTAATAGTTACATTTTTATGTTATAGATCTTTTTTTTTTCAATTTGAAGAGATTTGAATTTCATTTCATATTTTAAAAAAATCATCAATTTTTACGTGATTTTTAGTAATTAATATTTAACAATTCAAGCTACAATATTAAATACACTCAAATTACATTAAACACAACCAATGTGTAAGCTCAAAAATATATTTATAAATTTATTTAAATTTTTTTGTAATAAATCTAAAAGTAACAAGTGATTCTTCTTCGTAAATATTTTAAATCTAAAAGTAACAAGTGATTCTTCTTCGTAAATATTTTAAAAAATTAATGCTCAATACGTTTTTTATTTTTTATATATATCTATTTTATTTTTTTTGCATACTATAATATATTTTATTTTTGTCAATTTATTGAAACTTATTAAATTAAGAGATCACGAGTTCAAATCAAATTTTATGCACCAATATCCGATATAGCTTTATACGAAGAAAGAAAAAAATACATGGAAAGAAAGAAAGTTATCTTTGTCCTAAAAAAAATGCTTAAAGTTCAACCGGCGAAATAAACTCTGCTAAAACAGTACAGATTAAAAATTTAAAATATACACTTAAACGGAATTTATGATGATCTAGTTAAAAAGAAAATAAAATATTTTTTCAGATCAAATTTTATATTTTTAGTATTATTTATTTATTAAAATGAATATAAATTTCAACGGTTTGGATTTAACTAGTGTTGGTATTCGTCATCTTAATAAATAATAAAAAAATTAAAACATATAAAATTTGATTAGCAAACATATTTTATCGTAAGAACAAGATAAACTATTTAGATCAACAATGTAAAAAATAGTTGGTGTAATAACAATGAAGTCAATTCAAAATTATTGTAATAATCTGATCCCTCAAATAAAATCAGATTTGATTTCGCACATAGCCAATTATCCACTACATGTAACGTCATGCATCATGACATATTAAGTGACATCATCTATAGACAAGATTAGACTACCACGCCATACATACACGTTGGCATGTGGCAGATGCAACAAGCAAGAAACTATTGCAACTTGAGGAGGATCCCAAATTGTTTCTTTTTACAAAATCGTTGTAGCACAAGAGAATATATGTTAAGTTGGAACGAGATCGTCTGATGCGCGACACCGTGCAGTACGTTTTCGAGATCGTTCGATTTTCTCGTGGTTCGTATTTCAGATCTAAAATCCTCTATAATTGTCATCTGGACGGTCGAGGCGCGGTACTGTACGGTACCGCGCGGTAGAAGAACACGGTCCATGTTAAGTTTGGCTTAATAAAGAATCTTGAGGCAGAACTCGGGATCATTTGTAGTATCAATTGAATAAGCGATCTCAAATTCTATCCTATATCTGTAGTAGGGCTATCAGATTCATGAAACGATTACGTATATATTTTTTTGTATTTATGTTGCGTTTTTTCGAGTTAAGCAAGAACTTAAATACTAGTTTCAAGAAGACTGAAATTAAGAATTATATTAGCAATTTGATTTAAATGAGTTAGTTGATCAGTTGCATTTAATGCAACTGTGTTCTATAAATAACACTTGTTGTGCACCTATTAGAAGATACAAGATACTGGGATTACAACACATGATCAAAGAATTGGGGATCAAATTATCCTCAACACCTACACTTTGGTGTGATAATATAGGGGCAACCTTCTTGGCAGCTAACCCTCAATATCACAAAAGAACCAAGCACATTGAAATCGACTTTCAGTTTGTAAGAGAACAAGTTCAGTCGAATAAGCTTCTGGTGTGTTTCATTTGTTCAAATGATCAATTGGCAGACGCTCTAACAAAACCCCTACCATTACCTCGCTTTCTTTGTTTAAGGAACAAGCTTGCTGTCCTTGACACTCCATCCGCTTGAGGGGGCTGTATTAGAAGATACAAGATACTGTCAAGACAACTGCTTCGGTTCAATTCAAGATTTACAAACAAGGGCATTTCAGTAATTATTAGTACACAGAATGTATTAACTTCTAGATTGTAATTAGTTACCGTATTAATTACTCTCTTGTACTTAGCCTATTTAAGGACATGTACGATATAGAAAACACAAGGAAGGAAATACAATTTTCACTAGCTTTACAATTCATTTCTTCTCTCAGTTCCAATCTCCTCTCTTCTCTTCTCATCGTTCATAGTTCCAATCTTTTGGCATCTTTCAGCACCATTTCAAACTAATATTTCCTCTGCTTAATAAAATTACTGCTTAGTTCAACTTTGCCTCTCTCGAATTTAAATCTGTTTGTGTTTTAAGTTTAGCCACCATTGTTAAGTGAATTGTGAAAGGAGTGAACTTCACCTGTGATAAAATAATCGAACAAGAGTGCAAAGCACCCGGGTATGAGTGGTTTAGACAAGTTTTAAATCAACATTCCATGGTCTAATTATTTGTTACTGATAAGATGTTATATTTGTCTACTAATGTCAGTTGGTTTAAGCTATGTTTCGCTTAAAATTAACATTCTGCTATGTTTATTGTATTGTAGTATATTCCTTTTTTCTAAAGAGCCATTTAAATAAAAATAAAAATTCAAACTTGAATTGTCCTTTTTTTTGTAAACAAAAATGACAGAATAATTCTTCTTTCAATAAAGAATTATTCTTTCCTTTTGGATTTCAAATCTTCTTGTCTTTATTATCTATTGACAAGACAATTAAGTGATTATCAGTCTGAACTATTTAGGTTCAGGTTTTGGGCCATTTAGGTTGACCGAAAACGGTTTCGCTGTCATTATTTCGATGGCAGGGAGCTGCCATTGAGAGGCTGACAGGTGTGACTCACAAAATAATGAAATCTCCCTGAATCAAATTAACAACGTTGAAATTTAAGGCAGCGGTCCGAATCTGCTGCCATACTTACGCTGCCATCGAAATAATGACAACAGATACGGATCCTAGGTTGACCTATTTAGGTTCATGTCATTAGAGTTGGAGTGGTATTATAGGTTTTAGGTTCTAAGGATTTTGTTCAGAATTAAAGACGTATGACACAATTTTGAACTCTTGTGATCTATATTGTAGTTGTTACTATTATTGCTATAATTAGTTATTATTATTATTTTCATTATTAGTGTTATTACTATTATTATTGTTAGGCAAAAATTTGAGTATTTTAAAAGATGGATACACTGAATATTCTAGCTCATATGAATCGTTCAATTCATCGAAATTAATGAAAATTGATTTACTTTAACTTTTATTGTGTTTTCTAATAAAATACTTTTTACTGATATCGATGAATTAAACAATTCAAATATGCTAAAGTACGTAGTGTACCTATCATTTTTATTAATAAGTTTTTGCTTATTTGTTATATTATTATATCTACGCTGCCACGCTGGTTTGTTGTTGTTGTTATTTTGGGTTCCATTTATTTTGAATTTTGAGTCCTTGATGATCAGGCTGAGAGAGGTGTCTTTTAGGGTTAACAAATTCTTACAAGTTAAAGTTTGATTTAGTCACATTTGGCACCCATGTTAGCTTGTATTAATCATTGTCCCATTTATTTGTTCTTCTTTTACTTTTATGGTTTCAGAAACATTAGATTTGAAGTTTCTACTGAAACCAAAGCACGGTGCCATCCCATTGGCCATTTGTAGTTGAGGAGGGGCCAAATCGGCTATTAACTGGAGGATTGTTGGGAGGTGAAGCGAGACATGCACTATTCAAGTTAAATGGAGAGGAGAGGTGCTGGAGTACCAGGTATTTATAATTTATTAAGGCTGACATTGTTTCTCGGGTGCGTGGTACTCCAGATGTCAGTATCAATGTGGCACCAGATGGAGCTGTTGAGGTTGTTTTGTTTAATATTATCAACCATAGTATTTCTGCTTTTATTTTTGTAACCTTTTTAATAAGACTGATTATAAGTATTCAAAGTCCAGTTCTAAATGAGGTGCATACTGATATTCTGGTGCTAATGTACTGTCAAATAGATATCATAGGTACCCAGGTGGTTATTTAGCATTTTACAGCATGAATGTACTGTTAACAGAGTGATATTGTGGTACCAGTATGTTGCTGATAGCCTGATACGATGTGGTAGCTGCCCTCGTTGGAGTGACTGTTACAGGGTGATGTAAATACTGTCAATGACCCAATGTTGCCTGCATCTAACAATATACGCTGGTACATCTATGACAAAAATACTTAGAACATATTTGAAAAGAAACTATCAACGAGAGAACAAAATTTATTGTGTGGTTCAAATCATATCTTTGTTTGGGACTAAAGGCTTTGTTGTTGTCGTGGGTCAAAGTATGTTCTAATCTATGAAAGGTTTTATCAGTTTCATTCCATATGAGGATAATAATAAAATGTTTCTGAGATGAGTAGAACCCAAACCCAACCCATTGACACCTCAAAGAAAATAAGTCAGAAGTAAAATAACTAAAACAAAAATCCAACTTTTTTGAGTGAAAATCTGCAAATAGTTTCATGATAAAAAAGCCAATTACTAAAACTTGATAAAAATAATCAGGATGGATCAGGCACACTTGGAACTTTATTTAGAGCACTACATAGTTCCAGCACCAAGTGCATCTGGTACCAGTTATTTAGCCAACAGAACTGAAACCCCTTCTCCCTTTCAAATGGAAATCTGTGGAATAGTGATGTACCATTTTTTACTACTGACAATCCAACTGACAATCCAACCGACAATCCAACCGGTGCAATCAACAGCAGTTCATTTACCATTGACACTGTCAGCAGCAAGGTAACATTCAGATAAATTATTTTTTGTACCAAAACCAGATCTCAGTACATGCAGTAATAAGTGACCATCTCAGCACACTTCCTCTTTAATCAAAATGTTGAAGGTACGGTTCAAAATTTAGGATGTTGTACCATAATTGTTAGTTACTGTTGGCATAACCATTATGAACCTGTGCAATACCATATGGTATTACAGTCAGATCTACTAGAATATGTATATCCCACAAAAACATGAAATGCAATAGGAAAATGGAAAAACCAAAAACAGTATTATGAAGTCTTGCACATATTCTATTAAGGGCCTACAATAACATATATATTAAGTTAGACATATAAATTTCTGCTACATGTTACGTCAATGGCATGAGTTTCACATGTATTGTGATTAGAAGGGCAGCCTTATCTAGGTCATCTATTTACATCAATGTTTTACAGGAAAGTGAGGTTGATCAAACAAGGCCGTTTTCTCCTTCGACAATGATGGAGTCAAAATCAGTTGTCACCTTCTCTTCTCTGCAAAACAAAGAAGGGCAAAAGGGTTTATTTGTGGATAAAGGAGCAGGGTCTCCTTGCCTTGTCAAATCAGCTAGTGCAAGCACTCTGACAACCAATCTCAACTTGGATCACGAGGCAAATGTATTTTTGTCAAGTTCATTTTATCCGCAGTTTCTTTTTTTCACAATGCCTGAGGCAGCAGGAGCTGTCGCAGCTGCCGCTGTAGCATATAGAATGCATGTACCCAAGGAGGATCTTCGGTTGGCGATTGTTCTGGTACCTTTTGTTATCTCAAATTTATTCATAAAATTTGGCAAAGGTACATGCATAATTACTTATCAAGAAAAACTTCAGAAAAGGCCCTCCTCCGCTCATAACATACAAAAGGCCACTACTTCAATAGAAACAGAAATTGAAAATGCGATGATTTTCATCGATTAGTTGGAGCTTTGCTGACTGTACTTTCACTTAATTAAAGTTTAATTTTTAACATCAGTTGATTTAATCTATAGTGGCTTGTGTTTGCAATGAGCATGGTTTTTGGTGAATAAAGAGAAAAGAGGGACCTTCTGCAGTTTCACATTGATGCATGGGCTGTTTGCCTCTTTGACCTTCTCTATTAATCTTGTGTTTTCCTTCTTGAGGGTCCGATGATGATTTTGTTTCTTTATTTTTACTATTAAGTGGGTTTGCCACCACGAGGAAAAACATTCACAGCTGCTAAACTGACAAGATATCTCAGGTGGCTGGGTCATGAAACAAAACGTTGGTAAGGTGTGTAATGTATATTCTTCACTTGATTCTTGTAAAAAATAAACCTGTTGCGACTCTCTGGTAAAATACAAGTACCTTTATTTTGTCAACTTGGTAAATTTGCTTTTCTTTTTACAGTATCGTCGGCTCAAGCATGGAACAAATCACGTAGTCAATTAATCTTCTCTTTGTTTTCTGTGTGCTGAATTTATGTACAGTTAATTGTTGAAATTCTTGTAAAAATATTTGACTTTTATTTCACAATCAGCTGATTTCTCCGTGGTGATAATCCTGATGGCATGGAGCCACGTAATGAGGTAACTTTGTGCTGTATATGTTTCCTCTCCCCCCCCCCCCCACACACACACACCAACTCCCCTTCCCTCTTATAATATAGCCTTGTCAAGTTACCAACCATCCCTGGGATATTCAAGAATAAGCTTGATATCATTTCATTCATTCATATTTGTTTGTTATGCATATTTGTGATAATTATCTTAGGCTTTCTTCTTGTAATTATAATTGAAAGACTATTAGTATGTTTAGATATTGTACTGTTTATTGTCCATCCCTCTCTCTTATATAGTGAATGCTAAGTTTTTTGTTTAATCTACGGGGGTAACTTTTCTAGGTGGCTGCTCTAGCAATGGAGGATATGTTGGCCTGGATGCACGATGGTGATAAGGTAACTATCTAATTACCTTATGGTTTACAGGCTTCTTTTATTTTGTAAGATTTTATTTATCTTTATTTCTTTAGGTTGGTATATTTGATGAAACAAACAGCACTAAAAGGAGGAGAAATATGCTCATGAAAATGGCCGAAGGTAAATATATGCAAGGTAATAATCTCCCTTTTTTGTTCATATTTGTAGAATATATTTAAAATTGTCTATTCTGAGGTAGCTCCTTTCATTTAATGATACTTATTTTTGTCCCTTCTCAATTAGAAGTGTAATTGTCTTATTTTAAATATTTCATATGTTGATATGTAGCTGAACTTAATAATGTTGCTTTAAAACGATACACAACTTCTGGAATTGCGATTAACCAAAAAGAAAGAAAAAATGTGTAAAACTATTTCTTGCGCTAAATCGCAACAGGACATGAACCTAGAGAAGTGTAATTGTTATCTTATCGAAGTGTATTTTTTTTTTTCGTAGTAGGCAAACACCTACTAAGATTTTCATTAAACAAATATAACAAGTATTACAAATAAATGAAAAATGGCAAACGAATATTTACAATGGCTAATGAGAAATATTTCCCAATTCTGAGTTGAGAATTGTGACAAGGGCACTGTTCCTGGCAATCGAAACAGCACATGTTAATTAGTAAAAATAACTAATTGAAAAACACTGCTTAAAAAACAAATTATGTAGATAACAAAATACCAGAAATTAAGTTTCAAAAGCTCATATCATATGTAGTCCAGCTTTATCTCTTTGCTTACACAGCAAAGTATAATTTTACAAGTACAAATATTCCCACAAACAACACATTAATACAACTTCACAACAAGAAAATTAACATGTAAAACCAAAAAGAAGTTTCGTAAACAGACAATAAAAAAACCCTCTGATATGACTTAAAATCGCCTTGTAATATTGGACATCTCATCCTCAACTGGAATTAGCCTGAAATGGGACACCAACTTGGCCGGAATGCGAGTGGGCCCGCGTTAAGAACCACGGTTACATAGTCATTACCTTTAAACAACTTACCGTCAAATTTCACGGGAGAACCGACAATGCCCCAGTTGACATTTGTCAATGCGTTGCAATCCTGATTGGGCGATGAAAGCAAGCGCACGAAGCAAGCTGTTAGGGGATTGTGCTTAAAATAATCATCCATGCGAACCACGTCGAAGGGACAGTAGAAATACCCATTGGCATCAGTTTTTACTGCCTTGATGATAGCCGGCCTGTTCTTGTGATCACGACAGGTGATGGTAACCTTTGATTCTTTGATGGGTTTGGAGTTGAAGAGCGACCAGGAGCCACGAGTGCTGCAGTCCTGGCATAACACGACACCCTCAACCACAACCTTGATCAGTGTATGAGGATCTAATGGGATCTTTGTTGAGTTGTTTGGAGGTGGCGGCGAATTATCTTGCACCGTGGTACTGTCATCAGCAAATGCAAAGACAGCTGAGGAGAGGAGGAGACCTAAGAACAGAAGGGCTCTCATGATTTTCTGTTTGGTGTGTTTCTTAACAGTGAATGATTCTCAGTTGGAGGTTTTCCAATTGTTTTGAATTTGTATATATAGAGTGAGAGGCTCTGGTTAAGCTGTTCTTCAGGAATTATTTTCAATAAAGCGGTGCCTCTCCAATGTCTGTATATAAACATGTACAATTATTATTTTTACTGTTAACCTTTTTTTTCTTCTTAAATTTGAGGTATTATGTCATAATTAATTATGCTGTCTTACGATATTATAATTAAGATATTGCTAGTTGAAATCAAATCAGGATTGAACGATCTTTACGAACTTTTGCATTTGAGTGACTTGACATTTATTTTTATTTAAAACATATTTGTAACAAGGACTATAACTTGAAGGAAAAAAAGTATATTTTGAGAATTATGCAAACTAAAAGCCTTAATTAATATATATAGAGTAATAATTGTTTGAGACGTATTCAATTTAACTGTGACTCCTTTACAACTTCTAAAGGATGTTATGGCATGATAATGATAAGTAAAATATGATCATGAGGTGTAGCATAACGCAGACGTGCAACCCAAATAGCAGAGGATACTGAGGTCAAAGCAACGTGAAAGCATGTTTCTTTTTCTTTTTCTTTTGTTTAATTAATTAAGAGTTATAGAGGCAAAGGAAGTCCTGTATTTTGAAAATATAATAAATTACTAAGCCGGCTCTCTGGTTAATTAGTGGTTGATATACTGGCCATGCACTTCTATAAAAAGATCTAATATTTTTTTTAATTGAAAAAGGGCATTAAATACTTAATTGCTTATTGCTATACTTCAAAGTTTTTCAAAAAATCTAGTAATATAGTAGAAGTATTATTTAAACTTTCAAATATGTGTTGTGATTTTATTAAAAAGAAGAAATATAATAAAATGTACACTTCAAGTATTTAAAAATCAACCAATGTTAACCACTATATATTTATATAATACATTCTAATACCGCTAATTGGATTATATTGGTGTAGAAAGATATTCACTAATCACTAGTTATAGACACAAATAGCAAATAGTCACGTATGAGGAATGGATCATGATTTGGGACAATGATGTAGTAAATGGGCCATTAGATAAGCCTCTGTTTTAGGCCCAAATAAGAAGTCATAAGGCCCATAACGCTACCATTCGTACTGGCCTAGATGCAACACAGAGTACGGCCCAAAACCCTTCTTTTTTTGTAACACGCGCGTAATCCAACTTCTGTTTGCAACTTTTTAATCTACATATGTAAACTCGCAGCAAGTTCACCAAGTCTCTTTCTTGCTCTCAATCTGACAGTACATTTAAGTGTGTGAGAGAGAGACATATATAATGCCGGTGTGTGCTTTAATTCTTTCAATCAACGGATCACACCGAGGAAAGGTACAATCCCGACGGCGACGTTTCTCGGTTCCTTGACTCCCCTGATCACTCATCAGGACTGTTGCTTGCTTTCACCTTTGCCCTTGTTGCATGTCTCAGGAAGTGAAGGAACCAATGTTGTCGTCGTTGCCATTATCGTTTCAGGAAATGAATGAACCAATGTTGCCATGCATCATGACCACAGACGTTTCATCATGAGCTACAGCTATTTCCTCAAGAGCCATTTCATCAAGCACCGACACTGTTGCCACTGTGGGGACTTGATCAGCAAGCACAACTAATATTCCCTCAGGAAGTGGTGCAACAAGTGTGCCAGAAATATTGCCACAGGAAGCACATCAACGTAATCCAGGCTTTGATCGATGGAATAAGTTCAGTCCCCATCCTTGACAACATGAAGAATCAAGTTATGACTGAACCACTAAATGTCAAAGGGATCATTATAGGCTTATAGCAGCCATGGAAAACATTCGGTTAAGGTTCGTCGTCTTCCAATCCCGTAATGACTCCATGTTCAAACCAATTTTCCATCATTATCTACCTGGACATGGAGACTGTAGTGAATGTGTTCCTCTGAGGATAGTTTCGCACACTAGGAGCATTACAGTAACGCTTGCTTCGAACTTTTTCAGCAGTTTGACTTCTCTCTCTTCCTGAGACGTTGTGACGCCTTGATGACTCGTTATAACGAGTTGCAGACTCGTTATAACCCCTGAGCAAGCGTTATTATAACGCATGGTTCTGTCTTGTGCCTTGAAGCCTTTCCTTGATGCTTAGACCATGTCTTGACTTGTTCAGGACATGTATAAGCATGTTTGACATTGGGTTGTATCTATGTTTAACTTGCATCTCATCAAAACTCAATTGTGCAAGGTTAGTACTTTATGTGTTTTGCAAATTGTTAAACAAGAGATGAGTTGATGAATTAATTCCAAATTAATTCTAACAGTTATAACGCCTTCCACCATGCGTTATGGAGTTTGTGTAACCCTAGAGGCAAAATTGGAGGTTCCAAGATTCCAAGAAGAGTATCAAATATCCCCATAAGCTTCCAAGCATCAGATTGAGCACAACAAAGAGCCCAATTTAACTCTTCTCTAGCTACCTAACCTAGAGAGCATTAGAATAGCATCTATTGTCTTATTATCAATCCGAGAACAAACCCTTAGCTATATTTTAGCTTTTGGTGCACCACATTTGTGTTGTCAAGTGGTGCATCATTGTCCTTGATTGTGTTGTTAATCGGACATTTTACCGTGTAGTGTGGTGTTGCCTCATACATTGGTCTAGGAGAAGAAGATCGACTTGTTTAGAAGAAGTCAAAGATCGGCTCTGCATTTTGTAAAACACTAGTTTTATAGTGAAATCGGTCCGGAAGGAAGATTTTGTTTTGAGAGAACCGTGGACGTAGGCCTAGTTGATTGATAAGCTGAACCACGTTATATAGCGTGTTTTCTTTGTTCTCGATTGCTCTCTCTTCACTCACACTCTCTCTCTTTATTACATTGTTTTTTGTTGATTTGTGATTTTCTCTATTACTTGTAGAAATTGCTTTCTCTAATTCTTGGCTAGCTGATGAAGGTCTAAAAGTTTTTAATTTGAAATTGTTTATTGAAAACGCTTTCACCTAGTAATTTAACCTTAGTCTTGCGCTTTAAGTCCCAACCTTAATTCTAACAGATAAAACATTATATAACATTTGGAAGAGTTATATAACGTTCTGATCAAATTTTTGTGAAAATAAATCGGAAGGTTATATAATGTTTCAGAGAGTTATATAACGTTTTGCAAGACTGATTTCAAAATGACGGTCATATTTTTGCCAGCTGTTGTTTAGATGTCTTGATAAAATGTTGTGTAACGTTTTAAACCGTTATATAACATTTTAAGTCAAAATTCGAATTGAGCTGTTGGGAGCTGATATAAAAAGGGGATCCCTTCCCTTCTCTTTAGATCTCATTCATTCAATATTCAACCTAACTTTTTCAACCACCATTAAAACGCTCCCAACTACTCAAATGCTAAATTCTAAGACTCAATCTCCTTGATCTAAACTTGCTATAAACTTGTGCGAGATTCGTGCTAGCTACTCTCTAATTCTTTACTTGTGTTACTTTATGGGTTTAGTCTATACCTTTGTGTAATAGAGTTAGATCTCGACATTTGTACAAGAACATTTGTTCGCTAGTGAAATCGGCTCAACTCTTGCCAAGTCGGAGGGTTAGGAGTCTTGAAGAGTAGGATCATCAATATCCGAACTCCGTTAAAATCTCGGTGTTCTTGTGCTTTCATTGTTTGTGTTTTCTTAACTCTTTATCTATTTTACTTTGCTATAAACTCTAGTTAAGAAATTGCTTGAATTGTTGTAGTGTAAAATTGATTTGTGATAAATTTGGTTAAGTTGCAAATTAGTCCCTAGAATTTTAGAATTGTTGTTAATTGCTTAAATTAGTCTTTTTTTTAAGGTTAATTAGATTTTACAAAAAGATATGGAAAAGATGAGGCAGATTTGAGAGAAAAGGAGTGAGAGGCGATATTTTAGGGGTTGAGAATAGAATAGATTTGGAAGGGGACAATAGGATTTTCTAAGTTCAGAACTTTCAGGGCACAACTATTACTTGCGCCCCTATATGGTACATGGCACTGATTTGTGGGGACATAAAAGTCAAAGTTTATTGATGTGCTAATATAGCCACCTATTAGGGGCGCAAGTATGGACTTATATGAAATATGCATGCTCTCTGGATGCCCTAGTTTTTTCTGTCAATATTAGTGGCGCAAGTAATAGTTGCGCCGCTAAAATAACTACAAAAAATGATCAGTAGGAAGATTCGAACCCATGCCCTCTCTCCAACCCACCGCCTCTAACCAAATTTTCCTGTCACTAGACCATTTTTACTTCTCGTAAAGTTTGAGACAAATTTAATAAAAGTATATGTCCTAAACTTATTCATTTGTCTAATAATAATTACTTTATTACTATTAAATGTTTAATATTAGGAAGCGACTAACTGTCCTCTCCTTACAAGCTCTCCTTACACGCCCCCATATACGACAAATGTAGTAGTCTTTATATACTGAATGTAAGTCTTTATACTCAAATATATTAGTCTTTATACTATTGGACTGGATTCATTATAATAAATATTGAGTGTCAAGTTTTCATTTCTCAAGACATGTACTATTTATTTGTAATTTTCTTGTTAATTATATACTGCAATGAATACTGTATCATGGAAGTCTTTATAATTAACATTCGAAGTCTTTATACTTTTGGCAGTCTTCATTTCTCAGAGAATTTACACATAATACTTTATTTGGCAGTCTTCATTTTAACATGGAAGTCTTTATATTAAATGTTACAAGTCTTTATATTGTATCACGTAACTGTTTTGTAGCGTAGCGGGGGACGCGAGAGGGGGACATGAAGTGGAGGGATGATATATTAACTCTTAATATTATTAATAATTGATATATGTCCTAAATCTTTCTTGAACTTCTTGCTTTTATATTTAATTGAAATTTTATATTTAATTGTATAATTCTTAGTACAATAGTAATAAAATTTTCTAATATATTATTATTTTATTGTTTCTTCTTAGTTTTATATAATAATAAATAATTTGTATTTAATATTACTATTTTTGTATTATTATTTAATAGTTTTGGTATTTAATATAATTTGTATTTAATGTTACCATTTATTAATATTTATTACTATTATTAACATTAACAATCAACAATATTTTGTTTAATCTCTGATCGCCTAGGTTTTTTGCAATAGACAAATATTCTTTTACCAAAGAGGTGCAACCTTTATTTGATTATTATCGTGTTATTATTTAATATAAATTGAAGCTTAATTTTAATAATACTCGCAATTTTCATCTTTTATGCAATAATACATTGAAAGCAACAAGGTACAAAATAAGGTCGTAACGTCTAAATATCCCAAAAAAGAACAGGTGAGCTGGCCAGCAGTTATAATCCCTGCAAGTTAATTGTATTTAAAACTTTAAATAAGAAATAAATACCGACATTTTTTTTTCTGCAAGGTAAACGAAACAACATAACAAAACGAGTCAATAAAACAGAAATTACGTACCAACTAGAATACAGTATTCAATTAAAAGTTTAAAACATTACAAAAACAAAAACTTCAAAAAGAGTATAAATATAGCCATAGTTACAAAACATGATAATCCCATAAAGAATAATGTTTCGTAGATATCATATTTGATATCAACTATTGATATCGATTTTATTATGCACCTTTAGTTAAGTTATCCTGCATATTATTTGAGTTATTATGCATGTTATATCATAACTATTTCAGTACAAAAAAACAACATATATAACTATTTCAATACAAAAAATAACGTGCATAATAACTCAAATAATGTGCATGATAACTCCACTAAAAGTACATAATAAAATCGATAACATGTATAACTATTTCGGTACAAAAAATGACATGCATAATAACTCAAATAATGTGCAGAATAACTCAACTAAAGGTGCATAATAAAATCGGTATCAATAGTTGGTATCAAATATGATATCTACGTATCAGCTCCCTTCCATAAATTACTACGAGGAAATGATATTGGTCCCTCGTATGGCTTTCAGATGGGTATGTACAGTATTCACTAGCTCACTGACTGATTTATCATTCTTCCTTCCACTGATCTCCAAAATGTCAATATTGTCCCCCAATCCAAGGCTTATCTCCATGTTGGAATTAATCGCCAGTGGCTTCATTGGAGAATTAACAAAGAGTTAGTTCACCAATGTCCATAATGCTGATCATCTTTTTCCCCTTATAAGATGAACTTACCACTTGAAAACTAGAACGAACTAATACAACAAGTTTGGAAATTTTCCAACGGTAAGAGCAGTTTAACATGAAACCCTAAGCTGGAAGTTTGACCTTGTAACATGCAAACAGGTTTTGGGAAGTGCCCGATAGTACAGGCAATTCAACAAAGCCCCAAACTGAAAGTTCAACAAGTTTATATAACTAGTAGACATACAGAGTATTTAGTTATTTAATACAGACAGGCCCTTTTCTTGCACTCTATATATTAATCTGGGTTTGATCCCACCCCAATTTAGGTATTTCAGTCAACAGTTCCAGACAATCTAAACCGTATTATTTAAAATTGGACGACCATACAGTTGGGGCTGCACTGAATCTAAAATGAGGTTGCAGATCTTTCTCAGTTTCTGCAATATAATTTGTACAATTGAGGCAGCTCCTTAATTCATACAGACCCAAAAGCCCAACTGTGATATGTGTGTTGGCTTGCTAGATAATAACAGATAATCCTTTCCGGACCAAAAAGTAGTACATTTTCCTAAAATAGCCCTAAAATGGCAAATTAGATGTCATATAATATTTTTGTAGTGACATATCGACTGTTATATAGTATTTTTCTAGTCATCACTAGTACCTCAGTTAGAAATCTAAAAATAGACAGTGAAAGTTAGATCTTATCTAAGCAGAATAGTTGAAAAATGAGAGCATAAAAAAATGTTTTAAGCAAGACATCATTTTATTCACACAAAAAAAAGAATTATTATTTCTTGAAAACCATATAATTGGATGCCTTTTTATGTATATAAAAAGGATGTACCAAAATAACTACACTTTTGCTAACCTTGCTTCGTGATGACAATTAATAAGAAACATAGCATTCAAAAACCATAACAGAACTTCCCTAAGGATAAAGATAAAAAACCTAGGTGCTGCTTTTAGTCATTTCAATAAAAAAATAATATAAGATATTCATTGAAAATAACAGCTTGTTGGGCAGGCAGGTGTATAATGGACCTAAAGAAATGTAAATAATATTATTCAACATTTATTTTAATCAAGTTGTCATCAAATTGAGCAAGTTTGCTGCAATAAAGGAAACTTGGTCTTAGTTAACATCAGCTCATTCTTACTATATCCCGTGACTATACCAAAATTAGGTATGGACATTGCAATTCTTAAATGCCAACTACCTGGCGGTGAAGCAGAGTCAGCTTCTCTAGGTTGGGTGCGTGGAGGAGGAAATGAGCTACCAAATCAAAGTCGTCAGTCATGAGCCATTCTCCAATTTTCAAGGTCCTTAAATTATCAAAGGTTGGAAATCTAGTTGTTTCTTTCTCTAATTCATCCTTCATGCGCTAAAAGAAAAAAAAAAATTCATTCAGATTTTCCATACATCCAAAGTACCACATACTGCCAAACAAAATGGACCAAAATTTAATTGGTATGGAATTCCCACTGAACGGACTAAATGGCATAACAAAACAAGACTAAATAACACAAATGTTCTGCCTGAAACCCTTTTTCCTAAAGAGTTGGAGGATTTCATTAACTGTCAGTTCTAGATTACTGTTGTCATGTCAAGGCCAATAACCACAATTTAAAAGATCTAAAGAAAATGATACACAACCAAACATCAGCTAATACATTTTTTCCTACAACCTTAAAAAATAGCATAGGAAGTTATGAGTTATCATACCAATAGATCCCATTCACACAACACTAACTCAAGATATGTCACATTTGAAAGACCCATGAGAAACAGAGGCTCCTCATCACCATACTCCTGGTAATGAATGTGTGCTTTCACTAGAGACTGAAGATTCTTGAACTTTATTCTCCCGCTGCCCCAAGAACGTACCTCCAAGTAGAGAAGACTCGGGGTGAAAATTGATATGTCAGGAGGAGTTTTGTCATTGTGATGGCCGTCAAGTACCAAATGCTTCAAGGTGTTAGAAGAAATGTCACAGATGTTCAAGTGACAGTAGCAGAGCACCATTTCTTCTAAAGCCGGCAACCAGGACAGCTTTTTTATAACCTCATCTACAATCTCTACAGAATCAAGAGTTAATTTTCTGAGGCAGGGAAGGTTTAGAGACCTTGGGCTTATAGCCTCAAATCCCAAGTGCAATGACATCTCCTGCAATGACTCACAAGCAAAGACGGAGTCAGGGACTTCAAAATTGTAGTTTTCTGTGAAAATATGGACATATAGAGACTTAGGTTTCAACTTCGCCACATTGTCAAGCCATGAAGTGGCAGGAGTGGGATCGCTTTCCTCCTCATTCCATACGAGTTTGAATGAATCCAAATTCAAGGGCTCACGGTGTTCAAAAACACCTTCAACAAATTTTGCAAACTTTTCTTCATATTCACAGAGATTATCTTCATCTTCTTCCAGATCTTCTGATGTGGTGCCATCTGGGATAAACTCATCGAAATCAAAGTTGAGAACGGGTACAGAAGCCCAGAGATTCTGGAATCTTTTGGCTAGCAAGGAGGTCTGAACGGCCTCCTTTGTGCTCATCAAAGAGAAAATGAGGATCAGCATTGAATCTGGTAAGTTACTTATCCTATCAACATCTGCAATTTTTCTTTTCTTTTTAGTGGGGCTTTTTGTCGAATACCTGCCATGCATGATTCCTGTGTAGAAGAAAATAAAACCAATAACCCAAGTCAGACCAATAAACAACAATTTTAACATGATTTTATTCCGAACGATAACTTCTTGTAGCAATAAACAAATGCCAGACCAGACTCACAAGCAAAAGAAAAGGAATAACAATAACAAATCAATCCATTGAATAACCGCACACTGAAACCGTATTTTCATGTACTCATGTCTAATACTCAGGCTTGTTCCTCGAGAAATTTGGTTACTACATTAAAAAAATGATCTAAGTCTCTAACCTACACCTACTCTTCCATCTCACCTGTACTGCACAACCCTTACAAATCACTCAAAGCACGACTGAGAGAAAGAGAAAGATCCTGAAAGACTGAAAATTAGGTCCTGGGGGAGAGGGAGAGCGAGAGAGACTCACGGAGAATTTAGGCGCGGCGATGGAAATCGATTGGGGGAATTTGAAAAGATTTTGGGGGTCTCTCTGTTTAAGTATGAACTAATAAGTAAGCAAGTAAAGTGTGTAAAAATGGAGGAAAATGGAAGGCACGCCAAGTGATGCTTAGTAGTGCATCCACACCCACGTTTTAAAAATATTTTAAATATCTTTCCGAAACGGTCCCAAGTCTATTTTTAGAAGGCATTATCTAAAGGTCGTCAAGTCTATTTTTAGCTTGCATTACATAATATTGGAAGTTAAAAATAAATACGGTAGTTTCATTGTTTGAATTATTTGAATATAACTATTACCATCAAGGTATTTGATGCGGCACAAATTTTAGATAGATTTGTTTTCCAATAGTACAAGTTATTAGTTATAATTTAGAGTGTAAAGGCTTTTTCATCTTGTTGATAGTAACTATTTTAGAAATTCATCTCTTATCAAGGCTTCTTTTTGCGCTCTTGTATAGTTGTCATTATCTTGAGTTATTTGCTTCAAAATGCGAATCTTCTCCTGATCTGTCATCTCTTGTTCTTTTATGATCTCAAGGACTATCTCCAAGCATGTTTATGATTTCTTTCCGATGAGGGTTAACTTGTTTTCAACTTCTCCTCTCCTAATGTTGACTTCATCTTTCTCATCTTCACTTTTTTCGGATTCGCTTATTCAAGTAAATTGCATAACTCTCTTGTTAGTTCTCTTAAAACGTCATTTTTGTGGTATTCTCTTTTGAGAAAATATCACATAGCAATTTTGAATGCTATGACATTTCTTGTTGCAAGATAAACATATTATCTTCTTGCCTTGAACTAATCTCTCATCATTTACTTTCCTTTCGAATTCTATTCCTCCTTCACTAGTTTGGTGAGAATATCTTTGTCCTTGGAGAGTACTTGGTAGAGGTTTTGGTAGATCACTTCGCTTGCTTTGAATTTGTAAGGTGGATTGTATGAAGATTGTGCGGGCAAGGCCAATGATTTAGTTGAGGTTGTGCACTTTAATTTCTTGTTATTCTCCTCATGTGAGCAAAGTTGTGCATACACTTCTTCATGTTGATATGTGAGTCATTTGGCTTGTAAAGCTTCGATAGAGATCACAGCGCCATCCCAACCGAGATTCTTGGACACCATCCTTAAGAATTTACCTACAAAATCTTCATCATAAATGTTAGATCCTAATTCAACAAATTCATTTCTTAGAGATTCGAGTCTATGGTAAAGGCTTTCAAAGGACTCGTTATCTTCAAACTTCATATTCTCTAATTTTGTTGCCAATCCAACCTTACGGGTCTTTTTCATGTGTTCATTTCTCTCATATCTAAGTACTAAAGCATTCCATATTTCTTTGGCATTAGAGGAGTGAGTGAGAAATAAAGCAATAGACTCATGAATTGAGCTAAATATAGTGTTCATGACATTATGGTATACTTAAGATCTTTGGAATCTTTAGTTAGGGTTACACCATCAATCTCATATTTGGGTGTTCAACCATCCTCTATAATTTTCCAAAGCTTAAGTAGACTAAAGTAGTTTACCATACACCTTTTCCAAAAGAAAAAAATTCTTACAACCTACACCAAAAACTGGAGGTCTTTCACAAACTTCAATTATGTCATTTTTCATAAGACAAGGTCAAGAACTATCAAGATTTTGACAATTAGGTAAGTATGAACATGTGTGCTATGATACCAATTGTTATAATTTTTGGGGCTTAGTAGAAAGACTAAGGTCAAGTATTAGGGTGGAAGCATTTTCAATCAACAATTACAATTCAAGCTTTTAGACTTTAATCACCTAGCTAAAATTTCAACAAGCAAGTACTAAGAACAATTGAGCAATTCACAAATAAAAAAGTGCAGGAATAGTAAAGAGAGAGAGTAAAGATCAAGAGCAATCAAGAGAACACAAGAACACGCGATATAACGTAGTTCAACCTACAAACAAACTAGGCCTACATCCACGGGACTCCTGGAACCAAAACTTCATTCTGAGACCAATTCCACTAAGTAATAAGTGTTCTTTACAATTGCGAAATAAATCTTTGGTTTCTTATCAATAAGCAAACCAATCTTTGATTCCTAGACTAATGCAAGGGGCTACACCACTTTACATGGTAAACGGTCTGATTGACTACACAACCAAGGACAGAGATGCACTACTTGACAACACAAATGTAGTGCGCCATTCTGTGCTTCTCTGACTGTCTTCTGGCCATCTTGAGCAGGAACCCTTATAACGGGTGGGCATGGCTTTATACCACCTCTGTGGAGCGTTACAGTAACGCATGGCTTTGGAAATATCTTCTCTGCTCAGCTCCTCTCCTTCTAACCCGTTGTGATAGGTTGGACACCCTTGTGATGGGTTGGATACCCGTTGTGACGGATTGGGCATCCGTTATGACGGATTGTAGACTCGTTGTGACGGGTTTAGGAAGCGTTACAACAACGCTTGGATCTATGAAGCCATCTCTTGATGTCGTAACTTGTGTTAAGCATGTTTGAGCATTTGCAACAACATGTTGTACCTATGTTAACATGCATCTCACCAAAACTTAATTGTGCAAAGGTAGTACTAATTTGTTTTGTAAATTGTCAAACAAGAGATGAGTTTAATCCAACATTTGCATGATTACAAAACACATCTTGATAGTTGAATTGAATCCTAACAATATCAAAAACCAAATTGGGAGCATAGTAACAAATTAATTTACAAATTAAACTTGAAAATACTTCTTGCGTTATGGCAAAATTTATATCATTAAGGGGGCTTGTTTATCTTGACTTGAAATTGAAATACATGCAACTATTTAGAGGGGGGGAATTGTTTTTGAATTGCATTTTTTTTTTTGCCAAACTTTGTAAAAAGGAGGAGAAGTGTGGTGTATTGCATGCAATTTAATATGCACACACATAGGGTTTCGCAAATTGTTAAAAGAAAGAGTTTGTTAGATTAAACTCTTTTTTGGTTTGATAATTTGCAAAAAGAATCAGTACTAACCTTGCACAATTGAGTTTTGGTGAGTTGCATATTTATACATGTAAGATTGATGTTGCAAAGGCTTAATTATGTATGTACAAGTCAAGATGATCAAATAGACATCAAGAGCAATTTTGTTAGGGGAGAGAAGTAGTGTACAACCAGTCAAGACATATCAATTCTCATATAGCAATTTTGTACATATTTATACAATTATGTATGTACAAGTCAAGACATAGTGTGGTGTATCTTTAATTATGTCAATATTGTTGCCTTTAGGTAAGGCTTACCAGAAACCAGAGTTCAACCAACATATCAATTCTCATATAGAGTAAGGAGAGAAGTAGAGACAATGAGGAGAGAGAGGGATATGGAAAAGAGATATAATAGAGAGAATAACTAAGAGGCCAACATATCAATTCTCATATAGAGTGAGGAGAGAAGTAGAGACAATGAGGAGAGAGAGGGATATGGAAAAGAGATATAATAGAGAGAATAACTAAGAGGGGTGGTTCGCAATTGAAAGAGAGATAGAAACATGAGAGAGAGAGGCAGAAAAAGGAGAGAGTGTATGGGGAAATAGGAGGTGACAAAGAAGAGAAATAATAAAACGGGTTTCGAGGGTGAGTTTTCAAAACATGAGACAATTTTGTAGAAAATCGAGGTTTGTCCCTGATTTCGACGTGAGTGAGCTCACGAGTTCTCTGCAACGTTTACTTTACACACATTGGTGTGGTAACTCGCGGGTAGAGTGAGGTAGTGATCCATTAGGTCACAGAGAATCGGTACACCGACCTCTAAGCGAATTAAGGAACCTAGATGCCCTTCGGGCTCTATATCAACTACATTTATGTGGCCAATCTTGTTATGGATTATTTTGTTCTCACAACGGGTCGTATGACTCGCTTCATACTATTTTGAACCTAAATTCGAATTATTTGTTTTAATAAATGGTTAAATGTTTATGAATTGAATTAAATTCAGAAATGTAATGTAATTAAATTGAAATTAAGTTATTAAATTCACAAAATTATATTTTGGCAATTTTGTTGTTGTATGAGTTTCTTATTTTTAATTTTCTTCATTATTTATTACAAGCTATTTTAATCAACGTTTGTTTGTAATTAGTTTTTTTAATGGCTTAAGTCAATAAATTTGGAAAAATGATTTATACATTTTGAGGTTCATTAATTATAGTATTTGTTTCAGTTTATATGTATACCATATATATTTATTTTACTTAAATGTTATTTTTAATTGTTTATTTATTTATATGTGAAAATTTTACTGTATGAATTTAAATTGTTGAAATTTTACGTAGTTCAAGCTGTTTAAAATCCAAAGATTTCATATTTTTTGTGGGAAAAAAATTCAGTCAATTTCATAAAAAAGAGTGGGAGTCCAAACAAATCCGAAGTAGGAGATTTTTTGAAATTTAGAGATTCGTGTAACTAGAGCCTACGATGATTGGCTTCTAGCTTAAGTAGGAGATTGTTAGTTTGTAATAATCTAGAAGTCAATAATATGATAAATTATCATAAAGCTTTGTTCATGAATTGAGTGATTAATAAACTATCATTTTGTTACCTTGAGTATTATTGTATTTATGAATCATTCCTTTATCTGACTTGAGTCAATAACTGGAATTATGAAACTTCATAATATAGATGATATATATTCTTTAAAGTCTCTAACCAAGGTAATTAGCAGGAACACTAACTTATTATTATAAGGTTAGAATGTGGATTAAAAGATGGTTAAGTTTTACAAACCATAGACATGAGATGTCGTTTTAATCACATGAATACATGTTAGAGGAACATGGTATTTGACAAACCTCGAATGAAACATTAAATGGAATTGTGTACGTGTCATTAATGTTTTCATTCAGTGTTAAGTTCTAAAGTATGAGGTATTCATATTTCCTATTAAGAGATGTGCATGTGTGATTGTTATCTAACCCTGTCGGTAAAACGCAATCATAACGATAGCTTTTCGATATACATAGCTTAGTTGAGGTAGTGATGGTTTACTGAAAGTACTATTGTCCCTCGTATCATGATACGAGTTACAGTATCACTGGGCCCCTTGATAGAGTAGATTATCTGCATGCGGTATAATTACAAGAGTAATTATATTTGATAAGTCTGCTCAAAATCGAGAAGAAATTAAGTTTGCAAGGATGACACACATCTGCCTTGAAACTAATCTGATACTGTGAGACGAAAGAATTAACACGACTAAAATGTTTAGTGGATCGTGATATTGCATAAGTACAACATCGTCTGTATAATTGGATGGTCATAGCAGATGTCAGATGCCTCCTATGATTATAGAAATTAAAATGGTTTTAATTATATTTACCAACATAACACAGATCCTATTGGGTCACACTGTATAGGAGCTAAATCAGAGAATCTTAATGATTAATTATAAATAGGTTATAATTAATATTAAGATGATTATGATTAATTATATGTGATATAATTAAATTATATACGTCATGTAAAATGACAAGCAAAAACAACGGTTGAATTTATAGACGTATATGATACGTTGTATAAAATCATACCGCAACCAAATAAATGCCAAACCCTGAGAAAAATAATATTTGAGAACAATTATATGTTTATGAATATTTATATATATTTGATTTAGATTTTAAATATTGATTATGGTTTTGAATTTGGGATGAAAGTCATTTATCAAATTAAAACCTTAATTAAAAATAATTAAAATCTTAATTAAAAATAAATAAATAAAAATAAATAAATATCCAAGGAGGTCGGCAAGGGACCTCCTTGCATATTTCACAAATTTGCAAAAATACCCTTGCCGACCTCAAAGGGGCTTTTTGTGCAAATTTTATTTTTTCAAGTGTTTTTTGTAAAATTGTAACCTCCTCAAATTTCCTATAAATAGAGGGGTAGGGGGAGAAAGAAAGAAGCACCAAAAATCGATTCGTACTCGTTAACTCGGATTCGTATCGATAAATATACTTTCTCTCTTTCTCGTACGGTTGTTTACGGGATTCGAAAAATAGTATTTTTGTGTTAGAGCGATATTCCATATTTTGGAAACTGCGATTCACGAAGATATTTTATTTAGTCCGTATCTCGGTGAATAGTGTTTTTGCGGGATATCGAGGCTTTCGGTATTTCTGGCAGAAGAAGTAAGTCGGTCTCTAGTCGTCCTGGTGGACATCTGGTAGAGGTATCAGACGTATGATACTCTGGTCATCCTTCCGAGTCTTCTGCGGTCCAATTCAAATTTGGATCAAGGTACTAATGTTATATTAATCTATTTAATTTGTAAGTAGATTAAAGTTTTAGAATTCAATTAAGGAGTAGATTTGTTTAGGGATTAAGTAGGGTTCTGATGTTAGGGATAAACGGGAGGTGGACACCCTCTGTGGTTTATCCGACATACTCCGCTTAATCCCCAGCTTAAGTTGGACGTAAATTTTTTGTTTTACGGTTTTCCGCTGCTTAGGCCAATTGACGGGTTTTGAACTGTTCGTAACCCAACAGTTTGGGGCACAATCTTTGGTTTTATTATTGTGTCTCACACCATATTGAGCAATTGTATGGCATTTTGGTTCATATGCCCAATCGTTTGGTCTCTTAAAATATGCATTGTTGGACCATGACGGGTTGAAGTACCTAGGTACCGGTTTGGGTTTGGTATGGCTTTCATTGTTGAACCGGTATCTAAATGCATGATTTGGTACATTGCCCTTCTTTGAGACTTTTGCATTTTTGCCATTGTCATTCTTGCTCATTTGTTTTCCCTCATTTTTAGGGCCTTTGGATTCTTTGGATGGTAAATGAGAAGATGAACTCTTCTTATACCCTACACCCAATTTTACATGAGGCTTTTGTCCCTCATATATTTTGCTTAGCTCAATTTTAGTGCTATTATTCAACGCACTAGAGGATTTTAATGCTTTATTTTCGATTTCTAGGGATTGTACTTTTGAATTCAATAACCCAATTTCCCTTAATTGAGTTTCGCAATGCTTTTCCAATTTTGCAAGATTTTGCATTTTTAGCTCATAATCTTTAACCCTAGATTCAAGTTCAAACATTTTGCTTTTTAATTCCTCAATCGTGTCATTTTGAGCATTGCAACAAGGGTTATTTAGTTTAGATAATGCATTTTCCAATTCATTTCTTGGTGATATTGATGTTGCATTATTCATAATATTTAAAATTGAGGTTGAGTCTACCTCACCAGCTCGGCACGATGACGTTGAGCATTCCAACTCTTCGTTTTGCACCATCGACTTGCCCTTTAATTTGGCTATGTAGCTAGTTGAGCATGTCGGTTCATCTTCCTCTTCCTTTGAAGGAGTTGCTTCATCATCTCCTTCACTACAATTTTCAAAAATTGATTCTTGAAACGTTAAATCGGTACCTTTTGAAATTGACTCACAATCAAAATGTTTTAGAAGAGTATTCCAAATTTCAAAGGCACTTTCAAAATCAACTCCATCTATTATTTCAAATATGGATTCATCAATGGAGTTAAGTAAGATATTAGTGGTAGAGAGATTTTCTCTCTTTTTGTTTTTATAATTTTCTTTTATCTCTACCACATTTCAAATCACAATTATTTCAAATAAAGTGTCATTGATGATTTCCAAAATGAAAATTTTTGGCAATTTTGATCAAATATTGGAGGTTTCTCAATATGAATTGGTGATGTCATTTTGGACCTTTACTTCTAATTAAATTTTACTCTAATTAGCAAGTTCAACTTGCTCTGATACCACTTTGTAGAACCTAGGGACCTATGTACTTAATTATTTTTCGATCAGTTCAACCAAATAGGGACCTAATTGCAAATTTCATAAACTATGGCAAACAATTCAATTTATGCAATTCAACAAGCAATTCTAATTAATTCTCTAATCAAGTAATTCAAGCACAACCTTTTCAATTTACAAACAATTTAAGCAATTTAAACTAATTGAATTGAGAAAATGTAAATAGAGAAAAGGGAAGAGAAAAGCTCAATCGCGTGTTGACGGAGTTCGACTTGCACAAAACGGCCACGCCTACTCTCCGGGTCCCTGGCGCCCCCGCTTCTTGCGGTAATAAACTCGGTCTACTACACTAAACAATAATCGCTTGCTTAGCGCTACAACTTCGGAATTGGGGCTCTCTTACACACATCGGTGGTGCCGCCAATCCTAACCCGACGCCGAACTCTATCTCGCTTACACACACCGATGGAGAATCAAGTCAACTTCCTTGAACTCACTTACACACTCCGGTGGAACTCAAGGCAACACACACACTCACAAATTTGACAATTCTAAATGGAAGAGAATCAAATATAATCATTCAAACAACTAAACTCTCTGTAATCCCTAGATTAGATTTAGCTAATTAAACTTGGGACTAGAGCAAGGATTTGACTATTTGAATCTAAGCACAACAATGGCAGAAAGATTTTTGTGTTAATGGAATAGCAGAACTAATTGTTGAGGGAGAAGGATTTATATAGGGCTCAATTCTGGCCAAAAGCATTCCTGCGCCATATAGCATTATAACGCTATTTCATGTGTAAATCATAGCGTTATTTGACCTTTGAATTTTGATAGTACAACTTTTATATAGCGTTATAACGCTATCTTATGCATTAATTATATCGTTATAACGTTATGTCATGTCAGGACAAAGATTTTTACCGTTGTGACTTTTGTCTAGCGTTATAACGCTACATATATATAACGTTATAACGCTATCTCAAAATAGTTTTTGGTCAAAAATATTTGCGTCTGAATTTCTGAAAATTTTATGTAGCTATATAAAATTTTCACGAATCTATCCTGATTGTTTCAACGTTTATTGACTTATGTTTGTATATTATTTGTGTACATCCTCAATTATATATTTGATTCAAACCAAACCGTTGACCTATGTTTGTACTTCTTAATTAAATATTGTTTGGCCATATCAAACTTGCTGAATTGATTATTAAATTAAAGTTTGGCTCATTCTCATATTGTGTATTGCTAAATTATAAGAGGCGTTAAACACTTTTATTTTGAATTCACTAACGATTTAACTATATCAATGTTTGACCATGTTTTGACCATGTACATTATGTATGGCAATTTTGATCAAATATTGGAGGTTTTTCAATATGAATTGGTGATGTCATTTTGAATCTTTACTTCTAATTAAATTTACTCTAATTAGCAAATTCAACTTGTTCTGATACCACTTTGTAGAATTTAGAGGTTTAGTTACTTAATTGATTTTCGATCGGTTCAACCAAATAGGGACCTAACTGCAAATTTCATAAATTATGGCAAACAATTCAATTTATGCAATTCAACAAGCAATTCTAATTAATTCTCTAATCAAGTAATTCAAGCACAACTCAATTCAATTCACAAATAATTTAAGCAATTTAAACTAATTGAATTGAGAAAATGTAAATAGAGAAAAGGAAAGAGAAAAGTTCAATCGCGTGTTGACGGAATTCGGCTTGCACAAAACGGCCACGCCTACTCTCCGGGTCCCCAACGCACCCGCTTCTTGCGGTAATAAGCCTGGTCCGCTACACTAAACAATAATCGCTTGCTTAGCGCTACAACTTCAGAATTGGGGCTCTCTTACACACACCGGTGGAGAATCAAGCCGACTTTCTTGAACTCACTTCCACACTCTGGTGGAGCTCAAGGCAACACACACACTCACAAATTTGACAATTCTAAATGAAAGAGAATAAAATATAATCACTCAAATAACTAAACTCTCTATAATCTCTAGATTAGATTTAATTAACTAATTAAACTTGGGACTAGAGCAAGGATTTGACTATTTGGAACTAAGCACAACAATGACAGAAATGTTTTTGAGTTAATGGAACAGCAGAACCAATTATTGAGGGAGAAGGGTTTATATAGAGCTCAATTCTGATCAAAAGCATTCCCGCGCCACATTAGTAAATGGTTAAATTAAGGAACCTAGACGCCCTTCGGGCTCTATATCAGCTACATTTACGTGGCCAATCTTATTATGGATTATTTTGTTCTCACAACGGGTCGTATGACTCGCTTCATACTGTTTTGAACCTAAATTCGAATTATTTGTTTTAATAAATGGTTAAATGTTTATGAATTGAATTAAATTCAGAAATGTAATTAAATTGAAATTAAGTTATTAAATTCACAAAATTTTATTTTGGCAATTTTGTTGTTGTATGAGTTTCTTCTTTTTAATTTTCTTCATTATTTATTACAAGCTATTTTAGTCAACGTTTGTCTGTAATTAAATTTTTTAATGGCTTAAGTCAATAAATTTGGAAAAATGATTTATAAAATTTGATATTCATTAATTATAGTATTTATTTTAATTTATATGTATAACATATATATTTATCTTACTTAAATGTTATTTTTAATTGTTTATTTATTTATATGTGAAAATTTCACTTAATGAATTTAAATTGTTAAAATAGGTCGAAATTTTACGTAATTCAAGCTATTTAAAATCCACAGATTTCATAATTTTTGTGGGAAAATAATTCACATTTTACTATATCGCATGTATGATTTTTTTTTGCACCCCAAAAAAAATTTGCTAAATTTAAATTTATATATAGAGGGTTCTATTTTCGGCACATTAAAATTGTGATCCAACTCTACACCAGTTAGAAGGTAACACGTGTCATGCAAGACAAATCAGCTGACATCGGCAAGATGACGCTATGAGCCCAGAACCAGTTGAGATCACTTGCAAGTTGCAATCAATTTGAAAAGAATAAAAAAAAGAGGCTGATACGGTGTCTCAGATTCTACCGCCTCATTTTTTCGCTGGCAGTGATGCTGGATTCCACGTTTTGATCGCGTTTTGACTTTAGAAGACCACGCATTTTTAGCATCTAGGGAACAATAACTCAATAACTATTTAAATTTCATTTCAAGCAAATCAACAAAGAATTTATAAACTCACAAATTATTATTAATTTATTTTTACTTTATACTGTACTCAAAAACTTATTTTTACTTTACAAAGTATATATCCGTCTTCCTTTATAATTGGGATCGTTTGAGCAACATCCGCCAAAAAGAAAAATTCATTCTAGAATTATTTAAATCAGTGCTTCGTATAAATAATTCGAGTAAAATTAAAAGGATTACGAAATTTGATTTAAGAAGCAGGATTATTCTCCTATAATAAGTTCTTCCAATATTGAAATTGCACAAAAAATAAATAAATATATATAGAATCTAAAATCAAAATAAAATTTATACCTTAAGTTAATTTCGAGCTTGTTTCCATTTTTCTATCAACTATTCGGTTAGATATTTTCGAGCAATCCGTTTCTGATCCATTAAATCATGTGGTATGCTTTTATCGGATCGGATTGTGGTTTGAAATTGACAACAGTAATCCATTATAGATTGTACTTTTCATGTTCTTATTCTTTGATGAAAAATCTAAAAATCTACTCCAATAATTGAATGGAGAGAGAGATATATAATTATATAAAGCACCATCAACTTCACAACTAAATGGTGGAAAACAGAGTATGTTTAATAGAGAGAAAGGGGAGGAGGTGCAGAGAGAGGTTGCCTTCGCAGGAGAGATGACGCCGTGACCGTATTGTAATTAAACGGTGACGGCGTCATTTTTTCAGCGAGGGTAACCTAGCAGTCTGCAAATGTATATATTTTTTTTATCACATTTTAGTTGTTCTTTGTTTGATGTTTCTGTGATTTCTGGCTGCTTGTCATAACATTTTCCCCTTCTTGATTGTTTTTTTTTTTGGTGTATTTTTAAAGATTATGGTAAAGTTAACTAGAAAAAAAAGAGCTAAAGTTTCCTTGCATTATTTGTTTATGCTGTCTCCAGACTCTTATTATCAATCAGTATACTGCTCTCTCAAAATTTGAGAACGCCAAGCGAGAGATGAGAGAGACACAATAGAGGAAGAAGAAAAGTAGAAAACTGATTTGACAATTTATGTTAATAGGCTTTTTTAAAATAAATAAAAAACCAAAATTATGCAGAAGTCTGACTGCTGGGTTTAAACAATAAATTGTAGAATTTTTTGGATGCAAGAAAAGGGAGAAAAAAGTAAAAAACCAAAAGGGCTAAAAGTGTAAAACATAGCAATTCTAGAACCAAACTCTGAAACTGGGCCCATGTTGGTCAGAAACTATATTACACGTTGACAAGATGATTTTTCTACTGGAAACCCAAGGAAGGAATAGTATCAATTAGATTTCTCAAAATCGTGTTTGCTTATTTAAAAACTGCACGGAACGACACGACACGATAAAAAAATGACACGATTAAGACACGACACGGAACACAACACGGTACTATTTACGTGTCGTGTCTTAAGTGTGTCGTGCTTAGGTTTCCTACTGTAGAAAACGACACGACATAGAACGTTTACGAGGAAAGACACGACACGACACGACACGAAAACACGGCACGCCACGCCACGACAACACATCTAGACACGGCACATTTAGGCATGATTCGACGGCACGGGTAGACACGGGTAGACGTCCAAAAAAATGTACTAGAGGTCCAAAAAATAATTGTCTATAAAATTTAAAGATTTTTTTTCAGATTTTATGTTCTTGTAATTTTTTTTTCTATTTTTTAGTTTTTTTTATTATTCTTGGCTCGAATAAGTCACGCCGTGCCGAAGCAACACGGCACGAACAAACACGTCATGAGTAGACACGACACGGTTAAGATACGACACATTTAGGCACGGCACGATTAAGATACGACACGTTTATGCACGACGTGCCTAAATGTGCCATGTCTTAACCGTTTCGTTCCGATCCCTTCCAATTTTTGGCACGGCACGAAACAGCACGATAAATATAATAAAATACTAAATGTGTCGTGTCGTGTCAAGTCGTATTTGAAATAGAATAGTACGGAACGAGACGAATTTAGAACACTAGTATCAATAGAGGGGGATTGCATTTGTAATTTAAACCCAATTTGATGAATAAAAAAATTTAGTGTAGAAGATTGAATAAGGCCTAGGGCTAACACTGGCTAATGTAAAATATATGTGCTAATAAAATAATAACTCTAAATTAAGTGCACAACTAATCCTTATAGTATTTGAGATGTCGAATCTCAGAGACAAGATTTATACTAATTCAAAATCTGTTTACTTAGTCTAAGCAAATTAAAGTTGATTGGTGGTTTGATTAGAATTAAATTAAAACTAAATAAAATTACGCTAAAAAGGTTGTTGTGTTACTACTTTGAGAGATCAAGGCATAAAATTTTAACTACTCAATTATTTTTTTACTTGTTCAGAAAATATAATTCAAGTTGTAAGAGTTTTCATAAAAGTGCACAAGTAGGTACTAAGATTAATTCTTGATTTTAATATCATATCTAAATTATTATTATTATTACCAAGTTGTAAGAGTTTTCATAAAAGTGCCAATTGTTTTCTAGATTAATCTTGTTCAGCCAGAAAAACTGGATGTAGCGTTATAACGCTAATTTGAGCGTTATAACGCTAGGGTAAATTTCAGAAATGAAATCTTGGGCCAAAAACATCCAGATTAACCCGTTATAACGTCAAGTTTGGCGTTATAACGCTAGACCAAAGTTCCAACGGTAAAATCTTTTGTCCTGACCTGACATAACATTATAACGGTACAAAATATGCATAATCTAACGTTATAAGGCTATACAAAAGTTGCAGAATTGAATTCCAACGGTCAAATATTTTGTCCTCACTCTAGATAACGTTATAACGCTAGGAATTGTACAGAGGATAGCGTTATAATGGTAGACCTTGCATAACTACTTTTTGGCCAAATTTGAACACCTATTTAAATCATTCTCCTTCAACAATCAAAAGAGTTGTTGTTCTTTCAATCCATATTATTACTAGCAACCATTGTTGTGCTCTTTGAGCTTTAGCTTCATAGCCAAAATTCTTGCTCTATTCCCAATTTTAAATTAGCTAAATCTAATATAGAGATTATTGAGAGTTTGTTTGAGTGATTGTCTTATTATTTCTATCATCTATTCTTTGTGTGTTGTAATTGTGTCTTGAGCTCCACCGGTGTGTGTAAGAGAGCTTGAGATAGTCGGCTCGATCTCCACCGGTGTGTGTAAGTGATGTTAAGTTGGCAAAGGGGTAGTTAGGTTAATCTCCACCGGTGTGTGTAAGAGAAATTAGTTTAACACCTTGTGTTAGGGTTGGTGCTTCACCGGTGTGTGTAATTGAGCCCAGTTCCGAAGTTGTACGTTGAACAAGTTAATTGTTTAGTGGAGCGGACCAGACTTGTTACCGCAAGAAGCGATGGCGTCGGGAACCCAAAGATGTAGGCGAGGCCAAGTGCAAGTCGAACTCCGTCAACACTTCTTGAGCCATCATCTTTCTCTTTACATTATGTGATTGTGAATTACTTGAATTGCTTGCTTCGGTTAGTATTGCTTAATTGGTTATATTGGGTTAGAATTGCAAGTAAGTGATTAATTAGTTGATAAATCGAACGAATTTGACATCACACCTAGGCACCTAAGTGTATCAATAACTAATTTCAGGCAAATTCGTTCTTTTATAGCATTCCTCCAATTCTAAAAATAACAAAAAATACTCAGAAAATAGAGAAGCTACTCTAGAAAATCGCCTAAGTTCAATAATTTCTAAAGGGAGTCGAATTTACGGCCTACAATGCTCCTCTTGCGAGTGCGATCTCTCTAGTAAAAAAATAGAATTTTGGTTATGTTCAAAGGTTGCCTTGTAGGCCAGCACACTTGCGGCCCGCAACTCAAGGATTCACGTCGCAATCTCTCCAGAAACCTTTAAATCTTCTCGACTGCAACGAAATGTAGTACATGTGATTATTATGGGAGAAGAAGCAGGTCTGTGGATACAAAGGCCGTTTGGATTGAAGGGGCATGATTAAAACATTCGGTTCGATCTGGCCCATTAATAATTGATCTGACGGATGAGCATGAAAGGAGCAGGGGACCAATAATATTCTAGAGACCGTTAGCTGTTGGAGACCACAATTCAAAGAAGGACGATCTCCCTAACAACATATTTTTGTCTTGTTATCAATTTTACTTTTTTTTACTTAATTGGAGCAATTAGTATAAATAAGAGCTGGCTTTGTAATTGTAAGACTTATGTTTTGAAGTTTAATAGAAAATGGCAATTCTTTTGCTGCAATAGGCTTTCTTCTTCCTGTATTGTTCAATTCTCTTCATTTTTATTTCAATCTCCACTTAAATCAAAACAAGCAACAAAAATTCACGTTGCAATTGGTATCAGAGCCAGGTTAGCATGCCCCCCACGCGTTCTCACCCTTCCGATAGCCATGTTGATCTTCAATCATTGTCTGAACGGATTGATGCATTGTCTCGGGACATGCACACTCAGTTGCAAAATCGAGATGAGCTGATCCTCGCCTCAAACAGACTATAGGATGAACGATTTAATCAATTAATGTCTATGATGGAGAAGCTTCATTCCTCGAATCTGAGCAAAGGCATTGAATCGGGACAACACAGTAGTACTTCTGCTAGATCTGAAGAGAGGCTAACACCCCAACCAGTAGTGACAAATGAAATGGAAGCAGTTCCAAGGGGGATTGATGCCACGATTAGATCTACCATCGTTTGATGGCACTAATCCTTCAAATTGGGTGGAAAACTGTTGATTTTATTTTGAATTTTACCAGACTCCTGAAAGGTACGTATAGGGTACAACTTTCTTCCATGAATTTTTAGGTGAAGCACTTGAATGGAAGTATTGTTATCGTTTAGAAAACCCTGGCATGAGTTTGTGGAGGCTGTAATTGATAGATTTCAAGAAAGAACTCACCTTAATCATGTGGTTCAGTTCAAACATGTGCAACAGATGGGGACATTGTCAGATTTCATAAGGGAATTTCAAAGGGCAAAGTCTAGGTTACTGGTACAAACCAGTATCAAAAGCGAGTACCACTACATTTGGAACTTTGTGGGAGGGCTGAGAGATGAAATTCAGAAATCAATCAACTTGTTTAAACCTAAAACACTGAATGAAGCCTTTAACATAGCTTTGGAGATTGAAGATGCTATGAATCCAATGGAGAAGAAGATTGAACTACAAAGAAATTACCCTTCCAATTCCCCCAGAGCTCCTTTGTACTTGACCTACAAACAACCTAGAAGTGCTGAGACTACAAACAAGGCTGCACATAATGTAAACCAACCTAAACCTCCTATGGCTGTCAAACCTCTTAACGCATTGCCTCCAAGAAACAACCAGGTATTGACTAGTGAACAAAAGAGGGCTTTGGGTCTATGTTACAAGTGCAGTGAAAGGTGGCAACAAGGGCATAAATGTACAAAGCAATACATACTCTAGAGGAAGAGGAGGTTGTTGCTCAGGGTTCACAGGGGGTAGATAGTGAATGTAATGAAGTATATGAAAATGAAATTGAACTCACAAAAGAATAGCTGGTGAGTCTCAGTGGCTCAAATGGTTCACAAGGTCCAAAAGCACTTAAATATCAAGGTCAAATACAACACCTCCCTATCAATGTACTCATTGACACAAGAGCTACCCTTTCATTCATCCATCCCGCCTTAGTAAAAGAATTGAAATTGAGGATAGAACCCCAAACACCCAAGGTATTCAGAAGTGCATGTGGAGAGAAGTTGATTACTTCTAAGTTTTGCCCACATGTAGCATTTTCTCTACAATCTCATCCCTTTGAAGTTGATTTAAAGGTACTACTAGTTTCTGGGTATGACCTGGTGTTGGGATGTGACTGGATGGCTACAATGAGGGATGTGACCATCAACACGATGCAAGGATTAATGGGAATTGAGGTGAAGGGCAAAAAGGTCAAATTGAGCACAGAACCCATTAAACCAGAAATTAGGGCCATAGAGGAGGAGTTGGATGTAATTCAGGAACAAAAGAAGGGTAGCCAAGTGTTTTTAGCACAGCTCATGCACATGGTTGAGGAAGAAACTGGTGAACACCCCATTTTAATACCTGAATTACAGAAATTAATTGAAGCCTTTTCTCATATCTTCTGTGTACCTACTACCTTACCTCCATATAGAGCCATAGACCATCATATTCAGCTTCAACCAAATACTAAAATTAACCACTTAAGACCCTACAGATTCCCATATTTCCAAAAATTGGAAATTGAGAGAATAACCCAAGAACTGTTACAGCAAAGCTTCAAACAACCTAACACCAGTCCTTACTCCTCACCTGTGTTGCTTGTAAGGAAGAAAGATGGGAGTTGGAGGACGTGTGTAGACTATAGAAAACTGAATGAAGGTACTATCAAATCCAAATTTCCCATACCCTTGATTGATGATCTGTTGGATGAGTTGGCTGGTGTGAAATTCTATTCTAAACTAGACTTGAGATCTGGCTACCACCAAATCAGGATGGACCCTAGGGATGTGCATAAGACAGCTTTCCAAACTCATGAGGGGTTGTTTGAATTCTTGGCAATGCCATTTGGGTTGACCAATGCGCCTGCCACTTTTCAATCACTAATGAATACCATATTCAAGCCTTTTTTTTGAGAAGATTTGTTATTGTGTTCTTTGATGACATACTCATATATAGCAGAACTTTAGAAGAACACCTAGTGCACCTTAAACAAGTGTTCCAAACTTTGACTGAGCATAAGTTGTATCTGAAACAGTCAAAATGTTCTTTTGGGGTGACTGTGATTGAGTACTTAGGGCATGTGATTTCTCAAGAGGGAGTAGCCACTTATCCTAAAAAGGTGGAAGTAATGATGGCATGGCCAATTCCCAGAACAATAAAGGAGCTGAGGGGTTTTCTAGGTCTGACTGGCTACTACAGGAAATTTGTGAGGTCTTATGGGATGATTGCAAGACCTTTAACTGATCTCCTTAAGAAAAACAGTTTCAAATGGAATGAAGAGGCTCAGTCGGCTTTTGAAACTTTAAAAAAGGCAATGAGTACAGCACATGTATTGAAGTTACCAAACTTTCATGCTCCATTTGTAGTTGAGACTGATGCATGCTTGGATGGGATTGGAGTTGTGTTGATGCAAGATCATCAACCTATTGCATATCTAAGCAAGAAGCTGGGGGCAAGAAGTCAAGCACTATCTACTTTGAAAAAGAGCTGTTAGCATTGTGTGTTGCAGTGACCAAATGGATGCATTACCTATTGGGAGGAGAATTCATTATTAAAACTGACCAAATTAGCCTCAAATACCTGCTAGAGCAAAGAATCAATACTCCAATGCAGCATAGGGGATTGAACAAGTTACTGGGGCTTAATTACAAAATTGAATACAAGAAGGGTTGTGAGAATAAAGTGGCAGATGCTTTAATTAAGGGTGATAATTAATCAAGAAGTCCAGATGGTCAGTGAAATCACACCTCAGTGGATAGATGAGATCAAAACCAGCTATAGCAATGATGAATGGATAGCTGGGTTGAGGGAAAAGATGCAACAACCATTGAATCACATTACTGAACACATGGGATTGCTAAGGTACAAAAGAAGAATTTGTGTAGGAGCTCATGGTGGCTGGAGAGAAAAGATTCTAACTGCATTGCATGGAGAAGAATTTGTGTAGGAGCTCATAGGGTGAAGAAGGATTTTCATTGGCCAGTTTTGAAAGAAAATGTACACCAATTTGTTCAACAGTGTGACAATTGTCAAATGAACAAAGGGGAAAACATTGCTAGTCCTGGATTTTTACAGCCACTACCTGTACTTGACTCAGCCTGGAGCAGCATAAGTATGGTTTTTATTACTGACCTACCTAAATCAAAAGGGTATGAAGTGATCATGGTTGTAGTGGATATGCTAACTAAATACAATCACTTTATACCTCTGGCTCATCCTTATACAGCCAACACAGTTGCTCAAGTATTTCTAGACCAAGTGTACAAATTACATGGGTTGCCCCTCTCTATAGTATCTGATAGAGACCCTATATTCACCAGTCGTTTTTGAAAAGAATTGATGGCAAAATTGGAAGTCAAATTGAATATGAGCACAACATTTCACCCACAAACTGATGGTCAGACAGAAAAGGTAAATCAGTGCTTAGAACACTATTTGAGAGCTATAGTGTTTGATAGGAATTCCAAATGGAGTCAGTATTTGGCTTTAGCTGAATTATGGTACAACACCTCTTGGCACAGTGCCATTAAAACCACACCATTTGAGGCCTTGTATGGCTATCCTCCCCTCATGTTATCCCTAGCCAGTGCACCAAGGAGCCAAGTAGAGAAAGTCAATACAATGTTGAGAGACAGACAAAAGACATTGATTCAGCTGAAAGAGAATTTGAGAAAGGCTCGGGAAAGCATGAAAAGAAAGGAAGATAAACACATGAGTGAAAGAACATTTAAGGTAGGAGATTGGGTGTATTTGAAGATTTAACCTTATAGACAATTGTCAGTCAAAGAGGTGAGGAATCAGAAGTTGAGTCCCAAGTTTTATGGCCCATTTGAAGTAATACAAAGAATTGGGCAAGTTGCGTATGAACTAAGGTTGCCAATTGGGTCTCAAATTCATCCTGTGTTTCATGTGTCTCAACTAAAAGGGAAATTAGGAAATAACCAGCCATCAGAACAACTCAGGCCTATTCACAGTCCACTGGTACCAGAAGAGCTTGAGCCATTGTTGATTTTGGGGGCATCGTATGGTACCAAAGAACAATACAGCTTAATATCAGTTGCTAGTGCAGTGGAAGGATCAAAACCCTGAAGATGCTACATGGGAAGAGTACTACGAATTTGCTCAGAAGTTTTCCAATTTCATTTGTGAGGCCACGAATTTCTTAAAGGAGGGAGCAATGCAACGAGATGTAGTATAGGTGGCTGTTACGGGAGAAGAAGCAGGTTCGTGGATACAAAGGCCATTCGGATTAAAGGGACAGGATTAAAACATCAGCTTTGAAGAGTAAATGAATTATAACGTTCGATTCGATCTGGCCCATTAATAATTGATCCGACGGATGAGCATGAAAGGAGCATGGGACCAATAATATTCTAGAGATCGTTAGCTGTTGGAGACCACAATTCAGAGAAGGACGATCTCCCTAACAACATATTTTTGTCTTGTTATCAATTTTACTTTTTTTTACTTAGTTGGAGCAATTAGTATAAATAAGAGCTGATTTTGTAATTGTAAGACTTATGTTTTGAAGTTTAATAGAAAATGGCAATTCTTTTGCTGCAATAGGCTTTCTTCTTCCTGCATTGTTCAATTCTCTTCATTTTTATTTCAATCTCCACTTAAATCAAAACAAGCAACAGAAATTCACGTTGCATCGACTAAGTGTTGAAGCTCTCTTGTAGCATAATTGCGGCCCGCAAGAATAAATTTGCGCCATGCAATTTTTCTGGAACAATTGCGGCCCGAAAGAACAAATTTGCGCCACGCAATTTCTCTGGATTTCTGCAAATTTAGGCTAAGTTCAACTACGGGTGCTCACTCTCTAGGTCGAATTTGCGGCCCGCAAATATCTCTAGCGCCCCGCAAATGTGTTGAAAACTCGAAAATTGGCTAAGTAATGGATTTCTCTTAGAGACCAACTTTGCACTAGGCATGGCAAGTTCCGTGGCCGCAATTTTGATTAGAACTTGAAATTTTTAGCTAAGTATTGCTTCATATTGCTACAATTTTCACTATAATCGTCTCGGTTTCTTCTTTTCTTGTATTTAAACATTCAAAATGAGATTTAAAAAAAATAGAATTGAAAATAATTATATAAAATATAGAGGCATTTCAATAGAAAAAAAGAGAAAAATATATAGAATTTGATATGCACAAATAATTCCACAGGTTCCAGAATCTCGTAACATCACCCTCAAACAATTTTTTTTCATTACAATAATAAATCAAATGACTACAATTTATTATTAGATAAATTATCACGCGTTATCACGTCAATATTTTTTTCTTCATTAATTGACTCAATTTATTATTAGATACGCTTCTCGGGATTCAAAGTGTTACTCTCATGCTTCGTAAAAATGCATACAAGTATGTATTAATTAATTATGTATAATTTTTTATTTACAGTTCGCAATTAGCTGTATATTAACTAATTAATATATAATTTATTCATATAGAATCACTTCATCAGTGGATTGAGTATGAAACAATGGCGAATCTTAGACCAAGCAATTCAAAGGCTTACATGTATATTCTTCTTGAATAAACTATGATACATCGATTTAGGAAAGAGAAGGGGGCTGAATTGTAATTTCATAATATAATTTAAAGAAAAAAAAAAGTTTACTTAATTTTTTAAAGAATAATGTTTCGTAGATACCACATTTGATATCAACTATTGATATCGATTTTATTATGCACATTTAGTTGAGTTATAATGCACATTATTTGAGTTATTATGCATGTTATATCATAACTATTTCAGTACAAAAATAACATGTATAACTATTTCATTACAGAAAATAACATGCATAATAACTCAAATAATGTGCACGATAACTCAACTAAATGTGCATAATAAAATCGACAACATTAATAACTATTTCATTACAACAAATAACATGCATAATAACTCAAATAATGTGCACCATAACTCAACTAAAGATGCATAATAAAATCGGTATCAATAGTTGGTATCAAATAATATGGTATCTAGTATCTACGTATCAACTCCCATTTTTAAAATATTGACAAAAAATAAAATAGTAACTTGTTACTATTTATGAAATTCACACCATTAAATATTGTTCGGTGATTTCTCTGGTGTGGTAATTTAAAGCCTCAGAATTTGTTAGAAACGATCTTAAATAATTGTATTTGATTCAGGTGGTGGATCTAATTATAATATCTATTTTGACTAATGAGAACAACACATACATTTAATTTTCAGGTGATTTTTTTTTTGCATGTATTTATATTTAGAACTGAAGTTTTTATATTTGCTGTAACTATTAATTTTTTTTGGTGTAAGTCTTTATATTAAAAAAATTGCAGTAGTTTTTCAGCAAATTTAAATATAAAGACTTGCATATAACAATATATACACTTTATTGTTCTACTATAAAGACTTGCAACAATTATGCTGCAAGTCTTTTTATTAGAAATTTCGCATTAATTTTATTGTGAACTTAAATATAAAGAATTTAAACTTAAATATAAAGATATACAGTGAAGCAGACAAGGCGGACAAAACGGACATAACAGAACATTAATTGTTTTTGTCTTCTAATAAAAAATATGTAAGGTGGACGATTAAGATGGAAACATTTACTCTTTTTAAATAAAAAATTGAAATAAAATTGAAGAATAAAATGGTCGACATAGCTTGACACAGAAATTGAAGAATAAAATTAAAGTACGGACTTCTTAATTCTGTTGATGTTTTCTTTTTCAAATAAACTATGAATTAAATTATATTTAAAATTAGAGTATTATACTTAGAGGAGAATTACTTGACAATGATTATTTTGGTCATATTGACAATGTACTTAAAAATAAAATGAAACTAAAATTAAAGTACGGACTTAATTTTGTTGATGTTTTCTTTTTCAAATAAACTACAAATTAAATTATGTTTAAAGTTAGAGTATTATACTTAGAGGAGGAATTTCTTGACAATGATTATTTTGATAATATTTTTTTTGATGAAAAATTATTTTGATAATATTGACAATGTACTTAAAAATAAATTACTAAAAATATTTAAAATAGAAACAAGTTTATTAATAGGTGAATTCTGTTATGAATTGAAATGAATATGGACCGTTTAATGTTAGAAATCCGATGATTCATAGAATCTTAAATTTGAATCCCTTCATATAAAATTCACAAGACACCACGATTAAATTTCAATGAAGTTCAACCGTTCATTTTTCTATCCATTACAGAATCACTCTTATTAATATATTATTAAACTTATAGATTAGTTATGTTTTCAATTTGATATGATTTGAGTGTCATTTCATACTCCGTCAAAAGTTCATCAAGTTCTAATTAACTATTTTATGATTAATAATTATTGGCTCAATCGCATCAAATTTAAAACACAAATTTATGATTTCAGAAAATGTATCTATAAACTTGTTTTCTATTTTTTATTTTTTATAAATTTATTTAATTTTTTTTGTCAAAATAATCATTATCAAATGATCTCTCACTCTTATAATTATATATAATATATGACAAGAAGCAGAGCAATTTCTTAAGTCTATATTCTATCGGGTCCAAATTTGCTGCTCGTAAATTCTTGTCTTCGATCCAACCGCTCGATCGCTACGGTCGGCTGTGATTTGATTCAGGAGGCAGATAATTTGACCGTTAGATGAATTTTGAACGGTTCAAATCGAAACAAGCACAAAAACAAGAAGGAATTTACGAGCAGGAGATCCGTTTCCGTATTCTATCATGCTTTTGTCTAAACAATATCCTGTCCTTTCCATCAACTGTAGAATAGAAATGCATTGATTTTTTTAGTATTGATGTATTGTTCAATTGTCCTTGTAAGTATCAGTGTTTCGTGTTTTGTCTTTCAGTTTTTTTGCTGGCACTGATGCATGAATTCAGCGCGGAACTCACGTTTTGACTTTAAAGAGCTCTTCTTTTTAAGATATCTCAAAGACAAAACACGGGACATCGTAGGTTTTTTCTTTTTTAAAATGTATCGGTTATCTCCAAAATTGAAAGGGAACAAATATTGGAAAAATCAATCGATTTTTTATTTATTTATCATTTTCGTCAATTCACTTGTATTTACCTCGTCAAATTAATCTTAGAACAAGTTAAAACAATCCTTCCCTTTTCAGTTCAAATCTGTTTATATATCTATTGTAAAGTATTTATATTAGATGAGAAAAATGGTTATTCCCAACATTACTTCTTCACCAGTTTGACTTGATTTTTTCTTTTGATAATTTAGAATATAACATGTGTTAACATCATGTAAACTTCTCTCCTAAGTAAAAGAAATCTTGTAAACCAGGTATGAATATTTTGAATTAAAAAAGATTATATGTAAACTAAATATAAACACCTCGAGATGTAAATCAGGGTGCAAACTACGGTGCATATATATATATATATATATATATATATATATATATATATATAAGCATGGCTAAAATAATATGCATAGTACACTCCATTTTGTACTATGCATATAGATATACGTCATTAAATTGAGATTTAAGTTGCTCAATAAATTCTTCATATGAAAATATTGTAGTAAATCAAATTTTGTGATTTTTAGAGCTTTCTAGCTATTTTTTAAATATTTTTTAAAAACAGTCCAGATTTAATACTACAAAAGTGCCATTTCTGGGCTGTTTTTAAAAAATATTTAAAAAATAGCAAGAAAGCTCTAAAAATCACGAAATTTTATTTCCTACAAGATTTTGATATGAAGAATTTATTGAGCAACTTAAATATCAATTTAATGACCAAATTAAATACAAATGAGCGCATAGTACGTTATGTGGTGTACTATGCATATTATTTTAGCCATGCTCTCTCTCTCTCTCTCTCTCTCTCTCTCTATATATATATATACTATTATCTTTCTGAAGTCATGAGTTGTTTTGGCTTCACATTCAAATTTAAAATTTTATAATTTAAATTGCCGATCGAAAGAATCCAACTTGATCTTTATATTGAAATCTTATTAGAGACCAAATTTTACATTTTTTGAACTTTTTTACTATTTTTTAAAGAAGTGGAAAGTCGATCATATCAGATGGTCCAAAAATTACATTAGATCAACAAATTTTCTACCTCTCTATAAAAATAATAAAAAATTCAAAAAATAAAAAATTGGTCTATAGTGAGATTTCAATATGGAGAACAAGTTGGATAGTTTGGATTAATAATTTGGATTTAAAATTTTCAAATTTGAAGTGAAACCAAAATTTGAAGCCAAACTTCATGAAGCATAATAGCATTGCTATACGTACATATATATATATATATATATAGCTCAATAAATTCCTCATATCAAAATATTGTAGGAAATCAAATTTCGTGGTTTTTAGAGCTTTCTTGCTATTGTTAATTTTTTTTAAAAACAACCAAGATTTAATACTACAAAAGTGTCATTTCTAATCTATTTTTATAAAATATTTAAAAAATAGCAAGAAAGCTCTAAAAATCATGAAATTTGATTTCCTACATTATTTTTATATGAAGAATTTATTGAACAACCTAAATATCAATTTATTGAGCAAATTAAATATACATAGCTGCATAGTACGAAATGTGGTGTACTATGCATATTATGATAGCCTTGCTATATATATATATATATATATATATATATATATATATAGAGAGAGAGAAATATTATGATGCATTATGAAGCCGTGATCAGACTTGACATCAGACTCAAATTTCAAATAAGAAAATTTGAAATAATTGATTTGAACCATTGAATGTGATCTCCATATTGAAATCTCACTAGAGACCAATTTTTGCATTTTTTAGAATTTTTTTACTATTTTATAGAGTGGTATGAAATTTGTTGATATAATGAGTTATGGACCATCCAATATGGCTGATTTTGCACCCCTCTAAAAATAGTAAAAAAATCTAAAAAATGAAAAAATTGGTTTATAGTAAGATTCCAATATGGACATCACATTGAATGGTTTGGATTGACCCTTTAAATTTTAAAAATTAAAATTTGAGCGTGATGCCAAAAGTAATCTTGACTTTGTAATGCACCATTCTCTCTCTCTCTTTATATATATATATATACACACACACACACACATATATAGCAATGCTATTATGCTTCATGAAAAACTTCCAATTTCAACATATTTTTCAACACCTCCGATAAAATAGTAAAAAAGTCAAAAATGTAAAATTTGGTCCATACGCAGGTTTTAGTATAGACAATAATTTCAACGGTTCAGATCAGTCGTTTCCGATTTGAAATTCAAAATAAGCATCCGTTAGTACATATTCAGTTTTGCTATTGTTAATATGTTAACTGGATTATATATCTCTTGGGAGAGAGAGAACTATGCTATTATGCTTCATGAAGCCATGATGTGTTTTGGCTTCACATTTAAATTAAAAAAATTTAAAATTAAAATTCTCGATCCAAATGATGTGAGTTTTACTAACTCTAGTTGCTAAAAGAAAGTTGTAAGTATACAACAACCTATTATAGTACTTAGGGGTCGAATCCATAGGGATAATTCGAATTTAGTTTTCAAATTCGAGTAATTTTAATCTAAGTGAAGAAAGTAAATAGAATTTGGTGTTTGTTTAAAGTAATAAAGAAAAAGAGTTGAAGTTTGATTTTGGTGTTTTTATGAAATTTAGATTAAGTTCAACGCAATTAAAAGTCTTAGAAAATCAAAACGAGAGACTTAGCGTTCCTAGGGTTTTCTATCCACTTGTTGACATCTACTTGGTTGATTAATGTTTGTTTTGTAATATGAAGACGTAATTAACAAGTTTTGATATTAAGGAATATTTCTATGTTAATACCATATCTAAACTAGAACAATTTTCACCTTTCGATACTTGATCATCCTAGTCTAAATTCATTAAGATCTAATTGCCCTAATTAACTTAAACAATTGCAATTCACCTCTCGATACTTGGTATAATTACTCAATTCAATTAGGTTAGGCCTATAAACAATAATCGTCACGTTTCGGTACTTAGATTATTATCTAGATCATGGCTAAAATAATATGCATAGTACACCACATAACGTACTATGGGGTCATTTGTATTTAATTTGGTCATTAAATTGATATTTAAGTTTCTCAATAAATTCTTCATATCAAAATCTTGTAGGAAATAAAATTTCGTGATTTTTAGAGCTTTCTTGCTATTTTTTTAAATATTTTTTAAAAACAGCCCAGAAATGGCACTTTTGTAGTATTAAATCTGGACTGTTTTTAAAAAATATTTAAAAAATAGCAAGAAAGCTCTAAAAATCACAATTTTTTTTCCTACAATATTTTCATATGAAGAATTTATTGAGCAACTTAAATCTCAATTTATTGACCTATATCTATATGCATAGTACGAAATGTGGTGTACTATACATATTATTTTAGCCATGCTCTTATTATCTAACTTGCTACTTGTGGTCGAGATCTAACAATTTTGTTTCTCAATTTCAATTACAAAATCCTAAAGTCTGCAATTTGATCAAGATCACAATCAATTGAAACAAGCACAAGTCATATGACAAAATAATCAAAGATAATATATAAATCAAGTAAATACAATAAGTTTCAAGTTCTCCTTATAAATTCTAATGGAGATTAGTCCAACATGACTATGTAATACAACAAGTAAATCTCAAAAGAAAGTAAAAGAAATGTAGAAAGAAATAAACCAAGAGAAGAGAGTGTAAGTCCAACCCGACTAACCCGATTAACCCGACCGACTCGACCGACTCGACCAACTCAACTCGAAAAATGTGGATTTCGATTTTTTATGATCGGTTACGGTTTTTATTTTGTCGAACCCGACATCTAATACATGGGTACGAATTGTAGAATAAAACGTGGGTGAAACCCGACCCGACCCGACCTTTTATATTTAATTAGACAATTATACTGTTAGTAATAAAGTTTTTTATTCGATTTTCATCACAAACTTACATGTATATTTTTTTGTCAAACTTCTTAATTTTAATTTTTAGTACGAACTGACGTCAATTTGTTATTTAAATTATTTTCAATGGTTACTTTTACTTTTATATCATTAAAAAAATTGTGGAATATTGAAGTTTGTGAAACCCGCAAAACTCGACCGCCTAAATAAGATATGAATTCGATGATTTTTATTTTTGGTTGGTTGGTTACGGATTGAAAACACTACAAACCGAATGACATCTAACGGGTTGAAAAACTATACGAATCCCGACCAACCCGACCCATTTACACCCCTAGAAGAGATGATGAATCCAAGACTTGCTTTTTCTTCTTATTCTTCTTCTCTCTAGGATCTCTATTTCTCTCTCTAAGATGAATAATGAAAGAACTTTTCTCTAAAAATCTAGACCTCTCTCTGTTCTGGACCACCCTATTTATAAGAAAACTTAAAATCCCAAAATAAGCCCTCAAAATCCTCCAAAATAGGAAATAAACTGTTATGCGCCTCTGCTTACGACCGTAGCCAGTGCAGAAACCGTCAAAAACCAAGGGGTGGAGGCAGGTGTGTGCATTGTCGATGAAGGTTATGATCGTAGTCATGAGTAACTACTATCGTAACTAGGTCTTCTATGCTGAAATCTGACTAAGTTCAGGAAGTATGAGCTCTCAGGAAAAGATTTTTACGATCGTAATCAAGGTGACTACGACCGTAGTGGTTTGAAAAACACATAATATTTCTAAGTCTTGGAGAAAGCAGCTCTCTATCGAGGTTGATTACGGTAGTAACCAAAGTGATTACAGTCGTAATGGCCGAAAATCCCTAAAAAATAGCTCAGGAAGGAGAATTCGGGCCTCTAGAAAGACTGATTACAGTCGTAGTTAAAAATGGCTCCTTCCTGAGCTATTTTACGGTCGTAGTTAAAAATAGCCAAAGTGCGTGTGAAAGTTAAGAAAGAGCTCTACAATCTTAGTACATCATATTGGGCATTCTTGTTACATCATATTGGGCATTCTTGTTCTTATTTGGCTCCTTTATGCATTTAGAACACATCTAGGATAATAACTTAAATTTTGGACTAAAACTTGACTATTTAAACCTAAATTTACCAAACTTTGGCTTATTTTACACAATTAACACTAAGGTTTTGCATTTACAATTTTGGCTTACCACCAAACTGTCCAACGTGATCTTTATATTGAAAATTCACTAGAGATCAAATTTAATATTTTTCTATTTTGCACTATTTTTAGAGAGGTGGAATATCGGTCATATTGAATGATCCAAAAATTATTAAATTAAAAAAAATTCATCTCTATAAAAATAGTAAAAAAATAAAAAATGTAAAATTTGGTCTATAGTGATATTTCAATATGGAGAACACGTTGGACAGTTTGGATCGATAACTTAAATTTGAAATTTTGAAATTTGAAGTGAGATCAAAACTGGAAGCCATACTTCATGAAGCATAATAACATAGTTCATATATATATATATATATATATATATATATATATGAGGGATCCGTAGCTGCCAAACTTCCAACCGCTCACAAACGCTCCATGGTAGCATCTGTAAATGACCGATCCGGACCGTTAAAAACATTCTCCATATTAATATAGACATGGAAACCAAATTTTTGCATTTTTTTTTATTTTTATTTTATTTTATCGGATGCATTGAAAATTTATTTATCTAACGATTTACAAACATCCAATTTTCAACCCTTCCAATAAAATACTAAAAAAATTCCAAAAAATATAAAATTTGGTATCCAAGTCTACATTAGTGTGGAAAATATTTTCAACGGTCCGGATCGACGATTTACACTTGGTATGATGGAGCGGTTGCGAGCGGCTACGAAATGGATGACGGCTACGGATCCCTCCTCATATATATATATAGAGTCAGGCTATGGTACTTACGTAAGCACCAAGCTCTTCCGTACTTACGATCATATCTCGAATATCAAAATACAAATGGACGATCTGAACCGTTGAAAATGTTGTCCATACTAAAATCTACTTGGAAACCAAATTTTTTATTTTTTGCAATTTTTTTAATATTTTATCGGATGGATAGAACATTGAGTAATCTGACGATATACATACCTCAAATTTAACCAATTTCTACCCATCCGATTAAATAGTAAAAAAAATTCAAAAAATAAAAAAATCGGTTTCCAAGTAGATTTTAGTATGGACAACATTTTCAACGGTTCAGATCGTCCATTTGCATTTTGATATTCGAGATATGATCATAAGTATGAAAGAGCTTGGTGCTTACGTAAGTACCATAGCCTGACTCTCTCTCTCTCTCTCTATATATATATATATATATATAGAGAGAGAGAGAGAGAGAGAAAGGCTAGGGTGCTCCATGGAGCACCAAATCGCTCGTGCTCCACATTCGTTATATTCAATTTGAAAATTCTAACGACCGATCCGAACCGTTGAACATGATCTACATATTGAAATCTACTTGGAGATTGAATTTTACATTTTTTTGAAATATTTTGCTATTTTTTTTAAAGAGGTAGAAAAGTTGCTAATCAAACGATTTTTTTACCAACAGAAGTTACAATTTTCCTACCTCTCTAAAAAATAGCAAAAAAAATTTCAAAAAAGTGTAAAATTCAATCTCCAAGTATATTTCAATTTGTAGATCATTTTCAACGGTTCGGATTAGTGATTAGAATTTTTAAATTGGAGATACGGTGTGGAGCATTAGGAGTTTGGTGCTCCATGGAACACCCTAGCCTATCTCTCTCTCTCTATATATATATATATAAAGAGTATGGCTAATGTGAAAACGTTTGCACTTCGGCCGAAGTGCAAACGTTTTCACATTAGCCATACTCTCTCTCTCTCTCTCTCTATATATATATATATATATATATATATATATATTTGAGCTAATTTATGCTGTTTAATTTGGACCACGTTACTGAAATATCATAAGAAAGACCTCGGTACATTTCTATAATAAAGAATGCATATATTTGTCTTTTTTTTTTGTTAGAATGATAACAGCTCATTGCCGTTATATATATTTTAGGGACCGTCGAATGCATATTTTTTCATCTTTTTTTTAAGAAATAAGGACAACTGATTGCCATTATTTTTTTCTGGATCGTCAAAATGAATATAATACATGATCTATTGATCTT
>CAXKVX010001165.1:0-172507 GCA_964058865.1 Eleocharis quinqueflora
CTAAGCAGAAAAACAAATTTAACAGGTCCAGGCACAACACTTACATATGGCACTGGAAGTGGCCACGGCACATCAAAACCAACACCAACATATGGCGCAGGAGGTGGACATGGCACATCGACACCAACATATGGCAGCGGAGGCCATGGCAGCACAACACCAACATATGGCAGTGGAGGACATGGCAGCACAACACCAACATATGGCAGTGGAGGACATGGCAGCACAACACCAACGTATGGAAGTGGAGGTAACCATGCCACCCCAACACCATCCCATGGAAGCGGTAGCTACAACCCACCAAGCACCGGCGGTGGCAGCCATTCTACTCCGAGCGTTCCTTCCATCGACCCTCATCACTTCTTCAGCGGCACCTGCGAGTAAGTAGACCTGCTAATAAACTTGGGTCTGGTACAGCATCTTCCGTACCGAGTGGTACCATAATGCTTGAACCCAACATTCACAGATATAATATTCATAGCTAACTGCATTTGTTCAAACAGAGAAAGAGTAATAAAGAAGCATTTACATTCCACAATGTAAATCAAATGTAAACCACACTTATCTTTTCTTATACTGCTCAAAGTTTTAACAGCAAATCATTTTTTTCTTGAGCAGCTACTGGCGGACCCACCCACAGCAAATCTATGCCATAATAGGGTCCTGGAACACAATCAGGCAGACATTTGGACCAACTTGTGGAATCATATTCGGCACTGGTACCACCCTACATGATGCCTTAGCAAATGTCCGAACAGACAGTTTTGGCTCCTTGATACGCGAGGGCACTGCTGCCTTGCTCAACTCAATAGCAAATTCTCACTTCCCGTTCACTACCCAACAGGTTAAGGACGCTGTGGTTTCTGCCATCACTTCTGATGGTGCAGCTGCAGCACAGGCAGATTTGTTCAAGCAGGCAAATGAGGGAAGGTATCATCCATAAGTTGTAGGAAGGATTCTAGCTTGATCTAGCTGGCTACATTTTTGTTTCATTCCAATGGTGGTGGTGTTGTTTTTGTGTGATTTGTGGGTAATGTGATGTTATACTTGTTATCAAAATTGTTGTGCTAATGTGCATCGCATTTTTAGTTAATTTTAATTAGATTCAAGGGATTTGTGATATTATGACTGCCATTGTTGTAGTATTTTAATCAGATGAATTAAAAAGTTGGGCTAAGTGCTATTACTTCTATATATTATTACTATTATAACTATTATAGCAAATAGCCTAACTAGGATGACTTCAATGAGGTTATGGGTTCAAGCCTCCATGATAACAAAGGTGGGAATTCCGTTAAGAGGCATTAAATAATAGATGCTGAGAGTTTCAGGAACTCCTATATGTCCAAAAAAATAACTACCATTATAACTTCGTCATATGCTACTCATTTTCTATTGTACTGTTATAGTTATACCAGCATGTAAGGGTTGAAACACCTTCACAGATTGTATTTAGCACATAGTATCAAATAAGCAACTGACAACTGTAAAAGTACCTTACAGTGTGGTACTCAATAGTCAATATTGATATACCAGAAAATATGAGCTTCAATTTAATGTGTACTCAATAGTCAATATTCTGTACCATGACTGACAGTGCTTCATTAAGTTTCATCATAAACCACTGCACCAGTTCGCAATCATGATAAATGGTCCATCAGGACCATCCAGTTAATTGGATAGTTGGATCAAAAGAAACTAACATAAGACTGACATAATGAGAGAACAGAAATTGTGCCTCATAATAATATCATGCTGCAGTGACCTTGTATTCATTCTTAAAAATGAAAAACACAAGCTTCAGAACCAGGGAAAAAAATGTAAATGAAAAGCTGTTTTGCAAATGTATGGTCATATATAACAAAAATAAGCTACTGAAAAGATGCAAAGAATAGATCAATTAATTTCTCTTCATATGGGATTCAAACCATTCAAAAATGTCATCATTCTTCAAACTCGTGAATTCATGATATCCAAAAGCAAGATTCAACTCCTCATTTACATGACTGAACAATTCAAATTTGTCATGGATCAATTTCCTCTCTAGTAACATCTCCTTCCATTTTATAGCCCTTCCATCTTTCTTCAAATACCCCTTCTCATCCAGAAACCCCTTTTCACGAAAAACCTCAATTAACTTATCTGCAAAGGCCTTATCCAAACCTGGGATCCTTTTTGCTAGAAAACCTGCATCCACAGGGAACTGCTCGCACCTTATTTCTTTGACTTCTACTCCAGCTTCAGTTAATTGTTCCATATTTGACAAAACTGCGTGAGCCCTATTTCTATCTTTTACCATATGCACAAAAAGGGTAGGAGGGTAATCTTTTGGTATACTGATATTTTCATAAACACCTTCAGCTATCATGATGCAAATACTACTAAAATCCAGTTTAGTCGCAAGGGCTGATACAAAGTATCCTCCAGAGGAAGCACCCATTGTGAATTTGGGCAACTTCTCTAATTTAAATTTTTGAACCCAATTTTGTATAATCCATTGTACATTCTCCAATTCCCTCTTAAAAGACCAACATTTTCCCAAACTAGAGATTGTGATTACAGCCATGTTTAATTCAAGTGCTTGAAGAACAAAAAGCCTATCTTCCGGCAAACCGGTACAATGAGGGCAATTTGGGGATTTGTCCCAAAAGTCGTATGCATGAAGGCTACAACCATGAGCAACAAAAAGGACAGCTATTGGTGAACTGGGGATTTGGTAAATGACTTCGGTACCATTGGTGTGGTACAAAGAAGGGTTGAATTGACTGGAAACAGAAGGCAACTTTTGTGATAAATCTTGCGAGTTCTCTGAGATTTTGCTTTCGGATTGTGGATTGAGAATTGGGATTCGACTAAAAAGAAGAACTGTTGCAAATAGAATCAAAACAAAGGAGAAGAATACGATCGCTAGGTCTTTCAACGAGCGGTGGAAGGATTTGTGGGTTGCTCTTTCAGACCCGATTCGCATTATTTCAAAGAAATTGGAGGAATTAAGGAAAATTAATGATCCGGGAAGAGAGACTCACCTTTTGTAGGCAGATTTGATGTAAGCAATGAATGTTTTAGGAGGAGAGATCAAGAGATTCCTACTGTTGAGTGCTAACTGCTAAATCTCAGTGATGGACTTCCTGTAACTTCTAGTTAAACTAACGCACTTCGTATCTGAGGACAACAAACTTAGATGAAATATATATACACTAAAAATACTTTATAAAGCACAAAAGTGCATATATTTAGACTCACATTTCACAATACAAATTTTAAATGACCGATTCAGATGGTTGAAAATATTGTTCATACTAATATCTACTTGAAAATCAAATTTTTTGTTTTTTACATTTTTTTACTATTTTATTGAATTAGTAGAAAATTCGAAAAATTAGAAGTCTAAAAATCGTTAGATTGCTGATTTTTCTACCTATACGATAAAATAGTAAAATATGAAAAATTTGGTTTCCAAGTAGATTTTAGTATGGACAATATTTTCAACGGTTTGGATCAACCATTTGCACTTTGTATTATGAGATGTGAGTCTAAAGTATATGCACTTTTGTGTTTTATAAAGCACTTTAGCCTGACTCTATATATATATATATATGAGGGGGGATCCGTGGCCTCCTTTTTGTAGCCTACTCTCCGTAGCCTCCTGCATCATTTTCCATCAAAATCAATGAATATGGCAGATCCGGACCGTTCAAAACATTACTCATACTAATATAGACTTGGAGACTAAATTTTACATTTTTTTTAATTTCTTTACTATTTTATTGGACGGGTTGAAAATTGGATGTCTATAAGTCGTTAGATAAATCCAATTTTCAACCCGTCCGATAAAATAGTAAAAAAAATTTAAAATTTGGTCTCTAAGTCTATATTAGTATGAAGAATTTCAATGATCCGGATCGACCAGTTTCATTGATTTTGATGGAGAGGCTACATGAGGCTAGAAAAAAGGAGGCTAATGGATCCCTCCTATATATATATATATATATATATATATATATATTGAGTTGTGCTAAAATACTTTATAAAGCACCAACATGCATATACTTTAGGCTCATATCTCGAGATATAAAGTTCAAATAACCGATCAAGACCGTTGAAAATGTTCTCCATACTAACAAAAATTTGGAGACCAAATTTTACATTTTTTTGAATTTTTTTACTATTTTATCGGGTAAGTAGAAAATTCATTAATCTAACAATTTACAGACCTTCAATTTAACCAATTTTGCATCCATCCGATAAAATAGTAAAATTTTTTAAAAAAATGTAAAATTTGGTCTCCAAATTTTTGTTAGTACGGAGAACATTTTCAACGGTCTTGATCGGTTCTTTTCACTTTATATCTCGAGATACGAGCCTAAAGTATATGCATGATTGTGCTTTATAAAGTATTTTAGCACAACTATATATATATATATATATATATATATAGTTGTGCTAAAATACTTTATAAAGCACCAACATTCAAATACTTTAGGCTCGTATCTCGAGATACAAAGTGAAAACGGCCGATCAAGACCGTCGAAAATGTTGTCCATATTAACATCTATTTAGAGACCCAATTTTATATTTTTTGAAATTTTTTTACTATTTTATCGGATAGGTGGAAAATTCGTTAATCTAACGATTTACAGACCTCCAAATTAACCAACTTTACACCCTTCCTAAAAAATAGTAAAAAAATTTCAAAAAATGTAAAATTTGGTCTCCAGATTGATGTCAGTATAGAGAACATTTTTAACGGTCTTGATCGACTGTTTTCACTTTGTATCTCGAGATACGAGACTAAAGTATATGAATCTTGGTGCTTTATAAAGTATTTTAGCACAACTCTATATATATATATATATATATATATATATATATATATATATAGAAATGCTATTATGCTTTGCAAAGCACGTGCTTTGAAATTGTGGACCATTGGATCTTCAATCATCATGTGCGCACGAATCACAAAGCGTGATCTAATGGTCTACAATTTCAAAGCACGTGCTTTGCAAAGCATAATAGCATTTCTCTATATATATATATTTCATTGATTGTATCCCGATCTGACACAATCAAAATCCGTAAGCCGTAATGTCTCACAACATTACCAAAGTAAAAATCTGCTACCTTTGAAGCATCCATGGTTGTCTTACAAGCAATGAAAACCGCCATTTTACTAAACCGATCAACAACAACCATAATACTATCTTGACCCTTCTTGGTGCGGGGTAACCCCACAACAAAATCTATCGATACATCACTCTACAGTGCTGCTGGTATGAGCAAGGGAGTGTACAAACCCTTATTGTTGTCAGTTCCTTTTGCTTGTTGACACAAGCGACAATGCTTCACGAATAGCTTCACATCCTTGTCTATGCCTGGCCAATAAAACTTCTCTTTTACCAAGCAAGCTGTATTTTCCTGCCCGAAATGCCCCTGCTGGTGGAGCTCTTGAATGATGAGGGTTCTCAATGATGTGTTTGAAATGCACAAGCACGAGCCTCGGAACAAATACCCATCATGCATTGAGTAGTCATTTCGCATTCTACCCTCAACAGCCTCAATGATTGTTTTGAATTGTTCGTCCTCACGAATAGTTTGTCGAACATGCTCAAATCCCAGTGTATGCATTGTCATAGTGCCACTAAGGCATGGCGCCTACTCAAAGCATCAGTGACTTTGTTCACCTCACCTGATTTGTGCTTGATTGAGAATGAAAATTCCTGTTGTGCAGAAACCAGCTTACCTTTCAGCTCTTCGAATGCTTGTTGTGCTTTGTTATCCCATGCTAACTGGGATCTCTTAAGCAAGTCAGTAATGGGGGCTGTTATACGGCTATTGCTTGGACAAGTCAGTCCCAACTAACCCAAGGAATGATCGCGCTTCAGTAATGGTACTAGAATTTGGCCACTCCACAATTGCTTGGACTTTGTTTTTGTTAGGGCTTATGCCAGTTCCAGTAAAAACATACCCCAAAAACAACAACTCCTCCACTTGCCACTCACACTTCTTAGGATTAGCAAATAGTTGCTGGTCCCTTAATGCTGATAAGACCAGACTTAAGTGTTGTCTGTGTTCTTCTTTAGTCTTGCTGTAAATTAGAATGTCATCAAAGTATGCCACTACAAAGTCATTAAGAAAAGGCCGCAAGACTTGGTTCATCATTCTCATAAAAGTGCTGGGCGGCGTTTGATAAATCGAATGGCATCACCATCCATTCAAATAGGCCTTCTTTTGTTTTAAAAGCAGTTTTCCACTCGTTTCTCGGTTTAATTCGCACCTGATGATACCCACTCTTAAGGTCAATTTAGAAAAGATTTTAGCACCACTTAATTGATCCAGCATGTCATCCAAGCGGGGTATTGGGAAACAGTATTTAACAGTGATTCTATTAATGGCCCGTCTACACGCATACGCCAACTCCCATCTTTCTTAGGCACTAATAGCGCTGACACAGCACATGAACTTATACTTTCACGCACAAAACCTTTGTCTAATAGTTCTTGTACCTGTCTTTTCAGCTCTTCATGTTGTTGCCGTGACATTCTATAATGCGCTCGATTGGGAAGAGCGGCACCAGGAATCAAATCAATTTGATGTTGTATGTCGCAAAGGGGTGGTAGGACATTTGGTAAAGCAGCGAGCACATCTTTGAACTCGGTTAACAGCTCTTGAATTTCATTTGGCGTGCAGCTTTTAGCCTCTGCAACAGCAAACATGCATGATATAATGGCAAAACAGAATTCAGAATTTGCCACTTCTTCTTCAAAAGCCCCTTTCGGTAAACAAATTACTGTTCTTTTCTCACTTGACTCTTTCTGTCTCAAGGGCTGCATCACTATCCTTTTGTTATCTGCATGTATGGTATACATGTGAGCTCTTCCATCATATATGACCCGATTGTCATATTGCCAAGGCCACCCCAATATGATATGGGCAGCATCCATCGGTATGACATATACCTGTATTTGGGTCTTGTAATGCGGTCCAAAGGATAAATTCACACAACACAATTTTTCTATTCGAATATCGGTGCCTTGTTTCACCCATCCCAAGCGATAAGGGTGAGGGTGTTGTTCTATAGGTAAAGCCAGTTTACGTATCGCCTCTTCAGAGATCATGTTTTGCCAACTACCGGTATCAATAATCACCTTGCACCGCTTGTTATCTATGGTACAGTTTGTGGTAAAGATATCATGCCTCTTCCAATCCTCATCAGTTTTCGAGCCTTCTACTAATTAGGCACTTACCCTGAACATCATCTGGTGCTACATAATAGATATCTTCTTCACGGTTTGATTTCTCCCACGTATCTGCTGAAGGGTCGACTTCTTCCCCTCCTTCGTTACTGTATAGTTGGGGACGCATCTTAAGGCATTCATTGGCATAATGACCCAGGTCTTCGCAGCGATGGCAGCGCACATTAGGTCGCCGATTTACAGGTTTCGATCTAGAATTTGTTATTGTACCTGCAGTCTATGGAGAAGTTTTGAAGAAGGTGTTCATGTTAGAGTAAGGTTTTGAAGAAGGTGGATTTGGGTTGCCAACTAGGCCAGTGCTTCCCTGATTAGTTGCATAAGGCGATTGCGGTTAAGGCTTCTTTCAATAGCTCGGGCTTTAGATTGGGCCTCTGCAACATTCGGAATAGTATGGACATGAAGTGCATCCTGAATCTACGGTCGAAGGCCATGCAAGCAGCGGGACACAAGTTGTTCTTCTGCAACCAGGCGATAGAACTCCAAGGTATAGTCATCAATGCTTCTTGACCCCTGTATCAAACCTTGTAATTGTTGATAAAGAGTTTGTCGGAAATTCAGTGGTAAGAACTCTTTAGTCTCTCGCTTGAGTTCGCCCCGATCTGCTAATAACGGTAGCCCATCCAGGTAACGCCTGTAGCGAAATGACTGCCACCATGCGGCTGCCCTGTCTTTGAAACGAATGGCGATTAGAGAGATTTGTTTGTCTGGTGGTACTTCTTTTAGGGACAGAATCTCATCAACAATGGTAATCCAATCAAGGAACTCATCAGCACTTAGACCACCTGTAAATTCTGGAATCTCCACTCAGAAACCACCATCCCATCGGCAATTCCCGAGATCACGATGTTGCCTTTATGCCTGATTTTGGCCCAATGGTTGTTCTCCGGGTTGGGACAACTCATTAGAACGCTGAATCGCCTCCAAAACAGCAGTCATAGTTGGTTCAGTTGGTCGATCCTAGTTGTTCATTGTGTCCCCTTTATGTATCTATCATGTAAATCCAGCAACTACCATGCTACCAGTAAGACAATACTAATTAAGTAGTTACTGTTTGGCTTTGCACGTAATCATTTCATGCATTATCCACTAGCTTGTTTATACACCAATTGATGCACATGGTACCAATTGAAGAATGGGTGTCTGTTTTACTAGCTTGTTTTTACTATTTTAAATTAGCTTGTAACTTTATTATCTTCCATTTGGGTCTACATCCTTCAGATTTATGAAAAGCAAAGAACAAAATTTGATCAGTTATTTGACTTCATTAATGTATTGTTGCTTCTTTTTAAACTTGTATATATCTTCTTTAAGTGGATCAAAATGCATTGATGCAATAGAAAATCTCATGATGGAAACTTGACTTTGAGTTCCAGTGATAAGACAGTTGAAACTGCAGTTGAGGCTGACAATTTAGTCAACTTCTCTAAGCCAATTCAAGTTGGTACGTTCTTTGTTCCCTTTAATTAATATAGGTCTTTGTCTCTGTTGAATCAAATAAGGTTTAGTCAAGGCACAAAACATCAAGTTACGCTTCATACCAGATAGCAAGTTAAATTGGTTCATATCTCACTAAATTGATGGCTAATCCAGAAAACCGACCTTATCAAATATTATTTGAAGACCACATGTTCGCTGACATTGGTAATGCTATAATCATGCAAAATGAAGGGAGAGTTGTGCAGAAAACTGAACTTATCAAATTAACAAATGAACCTCTTATATATTTTGTTTCCCTGTGTTAATTCTATTTGTATCTAAAGAGTTGCTCCAATCTTGTCGCAGAGGAATATATCACATTCTGGATTGGGCTGACGTCACCAATGCACACATCATCCGCGAACCAGGAATTGTTGATGGTCTCAAATTGAAGGTTCAATTAAATCTTTTCTATAGTAATGATTCTCTTTAATTCAACATTATCAGTCCAGCAATCAGATCTTACCGGTATTTTTCTATTCTTTTCATTGTGAAAAATTAGGGTTTGGCAAAGAGAAGAAAACTACTACTGTTGGCTGAGATGAGCTCGAAAGGCAACCTCGCACATGGAGATCACACAACAACTGCAATCAAAATAGCCGAGCAACACTCTGATTTTGTGATCGGGTTTATATCTGTTAATCCGGCACATTTAAATCCCCAGTCTGACTGCATGTACCAACTCACCTCCCTTAGTCCCTTTCATTCTCCACTGAGCACCCTACTTACAGATTCATGCAAGTCGTAGGTTTGTATGATTGTATCTCAGAAAAAAAATTGTGCACTATTTGTTGTTTTCAAATCTTGAAAGATTTGCTAACTCATTTCATAGTTGAGTTTTGAAGAATATAGCAAGTTTATATGATGGGAGCTGATACAGTGATACCATATTTGATACGCAATTGATATGCTCGTCCATTTTGTCCAAAAATCATCTCCATTTTTGACAAAATGTTCTCTCCAGTTAATTTGTAATGCATGTTAATTGTTTTGAGCAACGATTTGTAACATGTTAATATATGATAGATTTTCATTTCGTAATTATGCGAATTTGTAATGCATATTAATTTATTTATAGTGCATATTCATTATTTCCCAGTTGTTATGCATATTAATTTTTTCTCAGTTGTTATGCATGTTATTACAGCAAGCATGCATATTAAATTGACTAACATGTATAAAAGAACAAAATTAAATTTAAGCTGCACAAAAACTAGAATAATATCCATAACACTACAAATAACTTGCATAATAACAAATATAACATGCATAACAGCGTAAATAACATGCATAACAACAAAAGTAGCATGCATATCAAAAGAACATAAATGAAATTTAAGCTGCACAAAAACCAAAAATCAACTAGATTAACTTGAAAAACAACCAAATAAAAGAACTTTAAGCATGTTAATGAAACATAATATGCATAACATGTCAAGCAAACATTCATACAAGCAACAATTCAGAATGTAATAGAACATAAGTTTCAAAATATAACAAACATAGTCAAGTTTTTAATCCACCTAAGCTTAAATTTGTACAAATCTAAAGGACTAAACATTCAGAACTGTTCCATCAGAACACATAATTGGAGCACATAACACACCTGCACATCTCATCGTCAGCCAAGCATAACACATACTTCATAAATCTGTCTTGCAGCTGCTGTAAAATAATAAAACAATAGAATATTAGAAGTAAAGATATTTAAGTAAAAATTACATCATGATATATAACTATTTTAATGTGTCAAATTTGAACTATTAAATCAATTTATACTTAACATGCATAAAAACTGAAACAACATGCAAAACAGATAGTTTTACATATATGATAATCCAATAAATTTATATTTGGATATGAATGAGTACTTGACATGCACGAAAACTGAAACAACATGCAAAATAGATAGTTTTAAATGCATGAGGACCTAATAACATAATAACTGAATATCAATTTATACTTAACATGCATAAAAACTGAAACAACATGCAAAAGAGATAGTTTTACATATATGATAATCCAATAACATTATAACTGGATATGAATGAGTACTTAACATGCACGAAAACTGAAACAACATGCAAAACATATAGTTTTAAATGCATGAGAACCTAATAACCTAATAACTGAATATCAATTTATACTTAACATGCATAAAAACTGAAACAACATGCAAAACATATAGTTTTACATATATGATAATCCAATAACATTATAACTGGATATGAATGAGTACTTAACATGCATGAAAACTGAAATAGCATGCAAAACAAATAGTTTTAAATGCATGAGAATCAAATAACTGAATATCAATTTATACTTAACATGCATAAAAACTGAAACAACATGCAAAACAGATAGTTTTAAATGCATGAAAATCTAAAACACAAATATACATTAGATTGGAAGAATGTTAAAAACTTACATAAAGTTCAAAATTTAACATTAACTTCATTGCTCTTATCACGAAGAAGATTAAATCCTAGCAGTGCCCTCTCTTTCTCTCTACTTTCCTGCAATGAAATAATCAACAAAAAAGATATATTATTATTAGAGTTCATATATTTATAAATATTACAAGATAAAATAATAAAATAGTAAAAATTACCAAAATTATATTGGTGGGCTGATTCAGCATCATACTAAGCATGAATCTAATGATAAAAATCCCACAGTCCTCTTGCTTTTTCTGTTGGTAGATTTTCAACCCAATTTAACTTGTACTTAGGAAGCTTCTTGTTATCCAATCTCCAAGAGAGAAAATGCCGAAGCCATGGAATATGGTTGTTTATTTCTCCGGACAAGCCATGCTTTGTTGGTCTGCTAGTATAAACTCCAATGTTCTCTGCTTCAAAATTGATGCTATACAAGACCCAATTTTTATTTATTTGGGTCACGCAAAGAACCAATTTTGATGCTTCAAGTTTCTCATTGAAAAGAGAACTACACTTTAAGTAACAATCATAGTGATTTCCCTCACAGAATAATTCCTGATAAAAAAACTTTTAATTAGAACAATAACAGTTTACATGCATAATAAATAAAATAAAAGCTATGATAAATAAGTTAGCTTGCATAAAGATCTTAATCAAACTATAAAAATAATTTTACAGTGAATAAGATGCTTTATAACCAAATTAACATATACTACCAAAGATAATAACATGCACCATAAATTAATTCAGTTCACTTACCAGCATCTTTGGAGAAACAATTACACAGTTAATTTTGGAATCAACTTCACGATCCAGAATATATAGAATTGCAGCCAAGACCTGCATTACATTTCATAAGTAATTGATTTAGCCTCAAAATTAGTAGGACAAAAATGAAATGCAAGTAAGAAAAAAATAAAAATCACTTACATTTTGAGAAACATAACCACAAACCAACAAGTTCTCAATTTCCCCAACTGTGACACTGATGTTGATGTCGTATACTTGTACAAAACAATTTTACATCATCAACAGAATATTTGAAGGGGAACGATGTCATCTTATTAATACAATATGCATCACATAATAATAACAATTTAGGATGCATCACATATCAGAAAGACCAAAATTTACCTTGAATTTGGTCTTGTGGATTGTCGATTGCTGGGTTTTTCGGTGGCGCATTAACTATTACATTACAAATGAACAATTGATACATTACAACAATTACAAAGTGTGTGAAAACTACATTAACACACATGGTAACAATGATGATATATGAAGGTTAAAAATTAGTGTTCTACATACAAAATAACATCAATAATACATACTACAAGACAAATAGTATGCATTATAATGTGTAAAATGAACATGTATCTTGCTCTAAATTCTCAGTGTGAGTACTTTGCTGGTCTGGTAGTTCATTTTCCTCCTCTTCAATTACATCTTTTCCTCCTCTTCAGCCTCAATGTCACCTGCCAATAAATTGAAATAACATGAATAATTTGTATGCATAACAACAGTAATAAAATATCAAAAAATTAATTACCATGAATGATTACAATGATAATATATAAAGGTTACCAATTATTGTTCTAAATGCAAAATAACAATAGTAACAAGCATTAGAAAGACAAGTATAATGCATTACATTATAAAAAGGAACAGGTACCTTGATCTATATTGTTAGTGTTAGCATTTTGTTGGTTTCTTTCATCGTTTTCATCCGCTTCAGACTCAGTGCCATCTGCCAAAGATTCTGAAGTATGATGCATGTATAACAAATTAAATATGCATATATAAATCACTTACAAGTTTACAGATTTTCAACATGCACAGTAACTTAACTGTGATGCACATCCATGATAACAGATGTTTCCAATATGCATAATAAGTAAACTATAATGCATAACAGATATTCTAACATGCAAAAAAATCGATATCTTGCAATATGAACTACATTGAAATTTCTCATGTGCATTGTATAATGATTGTGCATTACATGTTCCATAACAACAAATATGTTGTTTATATGCATTATAGCAATAACAAGGTGTGTAAAGAATAAATTACCATGCATTATAACAATCTATTATAGAAAGGTTATAGATTGGTTTCCTATATGCAAAATAACATTAATAACATGCATTATAAATCAAATAGAATGTATTACATTATATATAGTAACATGTACCTTCAAACTCACTGCTACCTGAATTATTTTCCAATGCATTCGGTATTTCATTAACTCGACGACGAACTCTTGTTCTTCTTCTTCATGCTTGCTGCTCTTCACTTGCATAACCAAAAAATTATGTGTATAATTACATTAATAAATTAATTCAAAATTTACATTTATTCATCTCACCTTGTACGTAAATAACCATCAACTCCTCACTGCAACCAAAGGTTACTGACACATTTGGATTTGCTTGCAACTTGTTGTGTACCGTGAAAAGGGATACCATGATATTCTCATACACCGAGAATGCCCATGCATAATTCTTTAAATCATCGATACAAGAAGCATATGGAATAAAGAATACATTAACCTCACCACTTGTTGCTAGAAAAAGAAACACATAGAACATATGAAGTATCAATAATGATACAAAATTTCTTCTATTCTCTTGATCCAAAACCAAAGTCCTCAAACAATCTTCCAAAGTATTGAGGCTGATATGATGACTCCCTTGAAAGTAATTGACATGCAAACGATTGAGTGTTGCTCCTGTTTGTACCTGATTCATAGAATTATTGTAAAGATGGATATTGTTTCCAATAAATTTCAAACCTGCAAGAAGATGAAGAAGTAATTAATATGCTTTCAGAAGAAAGTAGCATGCAGTAAGAAGAAATTACTTGATGAAAGTTTGGTTAAATCTAGCTCAGACGTTTACCTAGCACTCAGGCAACAAATAGGACTTCTGCCACATCATCAAATTTGGCATAACCTCTGGTTCATGGAAATCAATTCACCTATTTGACAGTTTTTTTCTTAACTAATCTGGTTTCAAGGCAACTCTCACAAAATCCTCAAAAATCGATCTCAATTGCAGACTATAAATTCAGATCATGTAACAAAAATTAAATCCCTTACTTGCGCGGTTACACTTTGGGATTCCCTGAATCGACTAAAAGAATTCGAGTCAAAGACCCAACAACTATTTTTACGGGGTTTTACAGGTCCCATTCATATCACACAGCCTACAAGGAATAGTAATAATGGTGTTTTCAGACTCATCAATAGTCTGGTACAGAAAATAGAAGAACTGCAGAAGAAAACAAATGAGCAATCGAATGAATCAATGAAAACGAGTCCTGACAGCTCACAGCTGAACAAAACCAATGCTGCCAAGCTAAAGAGGATAGTACTTACAAGGAGAGTACTCCACCGGGAGAGTGAGTAGTAAAAAATAAAAAGTGCCTTCTCCCCCATCTCTAGTGCCTCAACATCCCATGTACAAACGTACAATATAAAATACCACCCACCGAGGAGAGCAAAAACCTTCAATGTGTAAGAAGCAGAGCTTAATCGGAAGATGGAGCCATCTTGTTTGTGAGAGTACCAGCGACGATCATGCAATCAGACTGGTGAGGGCTGGGACGAAAGATCACGCCAAACCGATTGAAATCGTACCTAGCAGCACCAGCATGCATCATCCCGACCACGCAACAGCTAAACCGAAGGTCATGGGCCAAATCGAGCCTCTCCTGGCCCAGTTCAAGAGATCGTCGACCTTAGAGATCACGAGATCCACCGCCTTAGGTAGTCCCGTCAGAGAAGACCCTGACGGAGGGGGAGCTCGCGTGTAGCTAGGTCGCAGGGATGATGACGTGGAGGTGGAGTAGGGGAGCAAGGCGGTGGTGGTGGTGGCGCTTTGTTGCGCCGACAGGAGAGCGAGGCGAGCGGTGCGAGGGAGGAGCGCCATTAGAGGAGGAGGGCTATGCTAGGCTAATCGTTGACTGGATCTCGTTGTCCAATATTTAACAGAAAAGAAAATGGAACTGTCCAATACAGCAGATGAAACAAGTTAATGGAGGCGTCCAGCCGACTGGAAATGTTCAGTTGGTATCAACTGCATATCAAAAACGGTATCCACAGAACATTTTCCTTATATGATTGCTTGATCTTTTTCCTATTAGACTTTATTATTATAATTTCGCACATTTGAGAATAGAAATTAGTTATTGTAAAATATGTTTATGTATTTGGAAGGGTTAGCGGTTAAAACCACTAGTAAAATGGAACCATTGCAAAATCATTCATGTACTCTATATTCCCTCAAGCAATATTATAATGAAAGCATCATTGTATTTGCAAGCATAGTTGTTGAATCGTAAAATGTATCGTGTATCGCGTATCGTATCGTATCGTATCGTCAAGATACGCTAAGCTATGATTAAAATAACAAAAGAAGTTATAATAATTAGTATCTAATCTAAAAAGAATCTAAATAACTAAAAATTATCATATTCTAGCATCATGTTTTAACAAAATGTCTAACAAAGATAAGATACTAATCAGATATGTCCATGTTAGTAAAAAGTATCACAATCTAAATAACTAAAGCTAGCATCATGTTCTAACAAAATGACATATTTGTTAACAAAAGAAGCTCTCATTCTAGCTCCATTTCTAGCTTTTTACGAATTAATAATATCATTTAAAGCTCTCATCCTTGTTGGTCCTATTTCTAAACCATCATCATCACTAGAACTACTATCATCGCTTTCATCATCAAGATGAAGAGACTCCTCATCTTCATCGGTTTCATCCTCTTCCTCTAAATCCGGTTCCGCTTCTTCTTGTACTTCTTCCACCAAAACTTCTTTTCCTTTCCTTTTTCCTTTCCCTTTCTCATTGTTATCGATTTGTTTGTTGTCTAGTCTCAAATCTCTTGGACCTAAGAACAAAATGCAAAGTTGCAAACTATAAGCTATTTTATCTTGCAAATAGATATAAATAAATATAGAAAAAAATTATACCTCGTTTTATTTTCTTGCTATTGCTAGTACCAATATCTTCTTCAATAAAACACTCACTCAAATCTTTTCACGAGTAATCAGGAGCAAAAGGAATAATAGCTTCAATATCAAATTCATCTTGAAGAATGGGATTTTCTTTTTCGGTGATCCATTCATCATTCGAGTCCATATCACCTAATTCAATTGGATTATAATGATCGCCTTTCATTTCCCTTCCTTTTGTCTCCTTTCTAGCTTTAGATTATACTTGACAAAAATTATATTATTCAATCGTTCATGCTCCAATTTTGCTCTTCTCTTGCTATGAATGTTGTCAAAAATACTCCAATTTCTTTCACATTTTGTTGCACTACATGTGAGGTTTAAGACCCGTATTGCAAATTCTTTGACCTCCTTATCCGATCCATACATGTCCCACCAATGTACTATTTCCAAATTTAAAATATTAACTCAAAGAAAAAGTACATCTCACTTTCTTAGATTTAAAGATATAAATATCAAACTTGAATTCATACCGGGTTGTTTCTTGTCTCAAGAGTAGATGGCCATAGACGATCCAAATGTACCTTTCGATCGCTTGAACTTCTCAAGTTGAGTTTCCACTTTAAACCGTGTTGCATGATCGGAATATATTCTCTCAATTGTTTCAATTAATTCGCCCGTTACTTCATCATCCGGATTAAAATTGTCACTAAAATGAAACCTTAAAAAAAAAATCTGTGTTAGAGAGGACAGAGAGTCCAGCGTCTGTGTATGTAATTTTTTTTCAAAAGCAATATGCATGCCAACCTTATGCGCTGTATTATGCGCCTGTATTGATTCAAAAGAATTTCAAAAGAATTTAATATCAAAGAGAACCAGAGGACATTTATGCGCTTGTATTGTTTTTTTTCTTATGCAGTTATGCGCACAGAGAGCCAGAGGTAAGGCATTTGTAAAATAACAGATAGAATTAATAACCAAATTTGTAATCAAACTAAATTTGTAAATAAATCAATAGATTCATAGAACTTTTACTTGGGATTGAGGTAATACGCCGCCCCATGTAGAGGTCGATGGAGTTGTAATTTCCATCTTAAATCAACAATCGCCCAAACTTTTTCATACCTATTGATCTTGTTATCAAAATTTCTAGCAATTTCTTCTTTAGCTCGATCCATTGCTTTATAAATATATCCCATTGCCGATTTTTCATCGCCATCAACAAGTTTGAGCACCTTGACGAGAGGTGCCGTAGCGGTCAAGCAATACTTGACTTATCTCCAAAAAATAGTATCTTTAGTTATAATGTCCATTTTCTTTTTACCCTCCTCACTCCTTGCAAAACTACTTTCCAACCATTTTCTAGAACCAAACATTGCTTTCAAAGAAATTTTATTTTTCTCAAAACTCTCCAAGGTTAGAAAACATGTTGCAAATCTTGTTACACCCGGTCGTTTCAATTTCCTTTGTCCCGTTTGCTGTCGGAATAAATTAAGCACCCAAGCATGATTATAGACATACTTGGACACATGTTTCGCTTTGCGGATTGTATCTTTGAAAATCGGTATATTACCAATATCTTCCAAAATCAAGTTCAAAACATGTGCCGCACACGGATTCCAAAACAATTTCTTTCTTTTTTCCATCAATAGTTTTCCGACATTAACATAAGCCGATGCATTATCCGTTACTACTTGCACGACATTATCCTCGCCTATTTCGTCCATCACACCATCAATTAAAGAAAACAACTTACTTGCATTTTTAAAGTAACTTGAAGAATCAACCGATTTAAGAAAAACGGTTCTCATTGGACTATTGACAAGAAAGTTAGTGATGGATCTACCTTTTCCATCGGTCCATCCATCGGACATCAATGTACAACCGATTTTAGCCCACTCTTTCTTGTACCTCTCCAACATTGAATGCACATCATCTACTTCTTGTTTCAAAAAAGTTACCCTCGCTTCATGATATGATGGTATTTTCAATTCCAATCCATATTTGATACATTCTTCAATCATTTCCTTAAAAAAAAGACTATTGACAAGTGACAATGGCAATCCATCCACATAGATACATCTCATGATCGCTCTACATGCCGGCATTCGACTTTTTGCCATTGTATTCATGGTGACTTGCTAGCACTGGCTCCCTTATCCGAACGAATGACAAATGCATCCATTGTTGATCTCCTTCTATGATCTCCTTCAACACTTTTTTCGTCTTCGAAATGTTTTTTCAAGAAAGACTTGTACTTTTCTTTCAACTCTTCGGGTACCTTCTCGCATGGTGGTACATCTAAGTGAGTTCCCGCAAAATGATGTTTCAATCGAGCCACTCCCCCCCCCCCCCCCCCCAACATGTTTTTTTCACAAAAATTGCATTTGACATGCAATCTACCATCACCTACTCTTGTGCAATGAGATCAACAAGAATTTTTTTGTGATGTTCCCTTTCTTCTTCCCATTTAATTGACCTACAAAATCAAATAAATATTGTATGAACAAATGGGACCAGAAGCATAAATTTATCAACATTTCCAAGTCCAGAAACATTTCGAAATCCAGAAGAGAGCAATTTATCAACATTACATACAAAAATACACATCTGTCCCTATTAAATGGGACCAGAAGTCCAGAAGCATATATTTATAAGCATATATTATCTGTGAATTTTCGTGGGGACCAGAGCATAACCAAACAATAAAGAAGGCGAGGAATGTATTTGTGCCATACTGCCATCTGTCTATCTCCATCTTTATTAAATGTTCCATCCGTTCGACTTCTACAGTTCTACTCTTCCTAAAAACTCCTGTTCTTCTTCTCAAATACACACGATATTGAAAAAAAAACAGAAAGAAAAATTCGTACCTGAGGATGGAGCTCCAGCAATGGCAAGATCGGTGCTGGCGATGGAGATCCACTCGTTGTCGTGGTGCAACCTGTGGTTGTCTCCACTCTCGACTCGTACAGGAGAGAAAATGCGCGAAATAGAAGGTACAGTCTGAGAAAAAGGGATCCGAATCTGCTGCTCGTAAAATCCCTGCTTGTCTCGATCGACCGCCACGGACGGTTGTGATTTGTTTCAGGAGGCAGATGCTTTGGCCGTTAGATGAGTTTTGAACGGTCCAGATTGAAACATGCAGGAAACAAGCAGGGATTTTACGAGCAGCAGATCCGGTTCCGAGAAAAAGAGGAAAAATGGCAAATAGGAAAACGGAATGCGTCGTAAAGGAGGGAAAAGGCCAAATTTACTGTTTTCGAGATAAATCGCGACTCCTGATTGGTCCGTTTCAGAATCATTCACGATACTCGATTCGTGACGATACGCGATACGAGTCTCTGTATCGCTACGATTCAGCTGATACACTCAGCCATCGATACAGCAGCACTGTTCGTATCGGTACGGAGTTGACTCGTACCGTATCGTACGATGCGTTGCGCGAATCATCCGATACTAACAACTATGTTTGCAAGGATATAATTGTTTTCTTATAGTAAATTGAATTTCATTGACTAAAGGGCTCAATATTTTTTTCGTTTGTAGAGGAGGCAATAGATTTGGTGGAAGTGTCTTCTCATGAAACACCAGAAGAAAGAAGTCATGGCAATTATGAATTTTATATTTATTTATTTTTCTATTTTAACATTTGAATCAGAAGCCTCTATTTCATTTACAAATTATAGTGTTGGAGTAGAGTTATTTCTCATTGAATTTATCACTATACAATTTATCATCGTTTGGAATTATAACTTGTGTTTTATTATTAATTATAAAAAATTTGTATAGAAACCTCTTGATGCATTAATTAATTAGTTTATTGCTGGATTTGCTTTTGATTTTGCAATAATTCCCCTAGTTTGAATATGAAATTGTTGATTAGTTGATTTTGGTTTAAGTGATGTTTGTTCTTTCTTCTTCTTTTTTCTTTGTTTAATAGTTTTTTGTTAATGCATAGTTGAGAGTAATGAGTATGTAAATTTAAGGAGTTAGAGTAAAATGAGATAAATCTTTTAATGAACAAATGTCAGTTATATTTTCGTTGCTGTGCACAGGAACAATTACTAGATACTATTCAAGTGATATGTTTCTAGGACTACATATATGTTATTGTTTTACACTTGTACATGTTTATCAGCTTTGTATTTGAACACGATGATGTTCTGATGCTACTTTAACCATTAAAAAGAACTTATGAAGATGGTGATTTCTGTTATTTGGCACTTGCAAGTTGAACAATGAATAGCAGTACACTAGGAACTGACATATAGTTAGAAAAGCGCATCTTCTCATGTATATTCAGCACAAGAGAATAAGAAACAGTCACAAACGAATTGAATAGCTTCATGACAAGCCGGCATGAGTTAAATTCAACAGCTTTTATAGAGCGAAAGACAAATTTTGAATACATTACATGAGCTGAGAATATCCCTCGACCTCATAAGAGATCAGAAGTATTAAATTTAAAGAAGAGTTCATGTACGTTGAAAACAAACTCAAGTAAAAGCAATTTTTCATTCTAAACAAACTTTACTAGAAAAGTTGCTTTTTTATAGCAAGGCAACGATCACTGCCAGAGAACTGCAAATTTTCTTTACAAAAAGATGTTAGAGAAAGAAGATCAACATTCAACAGTATGGTAAAGATCGGAAAAAAAAATCGAGTTTCGCTTTACAAGTTCAACCATAATATTTGTATTGATCTTAAGAACCAGATATATCAATATCTTGTATCCAAAAAAATACAAAGAGGGCTACCATACATATATAAATCTCATAAACCTACGGTCTCAAGATTAAAATATCAGTCTCTTTTAATGTGTGACTCAAACCATTCAAAAATCTCATCATTTTTCAAAATTGTATACTCATGGTACAAAAAAGCAAGATTAAGCTCCTCATTTATGTGCCGAAACAATTCAAATTTCTCATCTATCAATTTCTTCTCCACCAAAGCCTCCTTCCATTTAATGGCTCTTCAATCCTTCTTCAAATATCCCTTCTCATCCAAAATCCCCTTTTTGTGAAGTACCTCGATCAACTTAACTGGAGGTGAGTTCAATCTATAAATAGGTGCAGGGCAACACTATAGAAAATCCAACCCTTCCCAAAAATCACCTTAGAACCTTGTTTTGGGCCCCTGGTTTCTCACCACTTTCCTTCTCTTTTTCTCTGTCCCACGCCAACTTTGTCTCTCTCTCTTTTTCCTTCTGTCATTTCTTATTCCCTATGCCCCACGCGTCACTCTCTCCCTCACTTCCTCTCTATCGAGAAACTTTTGTCTCTCTCTCGCTTCTCGTCCCGTCCCCTCAGTTCCTCACAAAAGCTCACCCTTTCTCGTTGCATGTCTCTTTGAATGGCACTTCGCCATTAATGAGAAGATGCATCTTTCTGTCCCTCTCGTTGACTTTCAGCTCGAGCACTCGAGTGCTTGGTGCGAACGCTCGTTGCTCTCGTCGTATAGTGACCTGGCCTATCGTTCCCTCGAAACCTCTGACACCTTGGTCCCTGTGACCAATGTGGTGACATGCACACCACCCTAACCCTAGTTCGAAAATGCCTATAAATATAGGGCTCCCTCCCCCTACCTTCCTCTTGTCAGATTTTTTTTCTCATGTGTTAAGATTAGACAACTGAAATTCGATAAAAGAGTAGGAAGGTATTAAAAGAAATAAAGAAAATAGGAGTGTGCAGAAGGAAAGAGAGGGAGATAGCCAGGGTGTGCAACTCGACTAACGACTCTCGCCGTTGCTTGAACCTCAGATTACTAGTAATAAGCCCTAGCTGCATTTCTTTTTTTTATAGTTGTTTGCTTTGGGTGGTTGCTTTGTGGTGATTCTTGACTTGTTGTGTGATGCATTGTGATGATAGTGGCCATCGAGCCACTATCTGGTGCTTGAGATTTTGTCTGTGTTCTCTGGCTTGAATTGTTTTGCTAGCTTGACTTGTTGTTTGGCCCAAGTGTTTGAATTATTTTGGGACGGTGTAATTGTAGTTGTGCTGACATTAAATTGAATTGAAGTAAGTCAAGTGCCAGCACCCTGAGTACCGTATTGCGTTGTGCTGGTATTGTCTGGTTGGGATCTATTCTGGTGTTCTGATATGCCCTTGTACCAGCCTTATTGTGAACTGATACCATTGTGCCTGGGTTCTAGTTCTGCTGGCTAGTGCACCAGTTGTGCCCTAATTCCCTGTTAAAATTGTACCTCTCTGGCTGTTGTTGTACTGGTATTCTGCTAGTTCCTTAACCTCTGGTTGCTGTTGCACTGGTTTGCCAGCACCAGTGCAGTTAGGTTTTGAACTAGGCTTTGCTGTTTTGCGAGAGTAAAGGCTCAGAGGTGATGACTGGACCTTTGTGAGCTCTTATGAGTTGGGCCTTTATGGCCTTTGCTGGACAATTAGTAAATTAAAGAAAATATGGACTTTTGGGCTTTAACAACCCACTGGCTTTGCCTTAAGGGCCCATTGGACCCCTCAGATACTATAAGTCTTGATAAGGATAAAAAATGGTTCTCGGTATTTTTGGGCCTGGGTCCTAATTGGGCCGAATTGGGTATTATAACAGATATTACACAATTAGTGGCCTAGCCCATAATATTAGTAAATAGACTCGAGATAATAAAAAAGAACCGAGAAAGGGATTAAAGGTATCAATAAAGGATTAGAAACATAGGATTTACACACCCGTCGTGTAGCAAGGACATTGCACGGGAAATTGACTAAGTAAGAATATTAAATAAATTAAATTAGGAGCATCAAGGACGTCTCAAACGCCAGGCTTTTCTTTCAATTCCACTTTAGCTAAAATGTTTCGTCTAACTAAATAAACCCGACATCGATAATTAGGAGGCTTAGTTGACTCGGACCCACACTCCGTGAACGAGGTCTACGCTCCCGCAGACGACGCTGAGCCTAGTGCGAATGCAGCAGAGCTCCCCTACAGTAGGACTTCCCTCTTTCCAAGTGTGGTTCATGGGGTTTATATCCCTTTCTCTTTTAAAATTAGGACCTACCAGACTTACCTAAACTTAACTACGGTATCAAACTACCAACAATTGTTAAACAGGCCCTTAGGACTTGAACTGCCATATTTTCATATCGATAACTGCACCAATAATTGAGACCAACATGCATTGCATGTCATCTGCATTTCATAATTGCATGTAAGATCTGATATACGGATCGTATAGGCTATTAGATACTTATAGGTAGATGCGTATAAAAATATTATATGTATTCATGTCGGGAGTGATGAGAGTCGGGCCGGTGAGTTTTAGTTTGAATGTAGTCTGAGGGCATCGTGGTGAGTTTATGTGTCATGGTGTCTGACATAACTCATGGAGTATTCTCAACGGGATGATCCTTAAGGACATTCGACTAATCCTCACCAACGATGATCATCACTTGATGGCTCGTAATGCCAGTAAGAGAGTTTTCTTTTCAAAGTCCTTACTAATATATAGTATATAGTATCTCCTTTTTTGGGTGAATAAGGTTCGGTTTCTCAGTTTAGAGTGTGTGTCATATGTGAGATATTGGAGCTACTTCGTTCTTTATATATTTTCTATTAGTCGATAATACGAGATATCTTAATATTTGAAGGGCTTCTTCCTTTGACTCCTGGTTGGTACAGACGAAGTTTGGGGCTCCACTTTGGCCCTTAGTTGGTACAGAGAGTTTTCTTTCTATTATATTATTTCAAACGAGTAGTCGGTTTCTTATTTTCGTATGGTGACTGAGCCCGAGTGTTTATTTTATTATTTTCTCTTTTGGTGAGGGTAGGCGTCTCGGTTCGCTTTTTGACCGAGTGTGTGTTTCTTGTAGTTGCTCTATTTTACCAGAGCGTTTTCGTTCTAGAAACTCAGAATTAAGTTAGATTATTGGCACGATCTTGTGACCCGTCTAACGACACTCTTAGATTGGCGGCGCAATCTCGTGACTCGTCTAAGGGGGCGAATCCTGATGTCCTACACCCGGGGTTAAACTTCACATTATGTCCTTTTGTCTGGGAGTTTTGACAATTTTCCATACTATTAGCTATAAATTATTATTCCTCATATTATTTTTGGGTTTTATTTTCCGTATTCTCCATTTGGATAGATTTCATTAACTTGAATAAATGGTTAAACAAGATATCACTTAGGTAATTATAGTTTAATTGAAATTATACTCAATAAGTATGATTGGTCCAACTTTGAATCGAATAGAAACTCAAATGCTGGACCTTAATCCACACTGAGTAATTTTTATAAATTAGTCGCGTTTCACGATGGTTGTGAGGTCCAGGTAAGGAGCATAAATCTTTTGAAGTCTAGGAGGAGAGCGTTAGGATGAAATCCTGGCTTCTGTCGTTTTGCAGATCCCTTCGTTTATTTCTTTTACCTTCTTTTGTTAGGATTAGTTTGTAGTAGGTTAGCGAGGGTGGGTCTCACGTTCTTTGATGGGATCGTCCTCTACTGTATGTATTTTTCTTTACTTTCTTCAGCTTCCGCTGTAACTTTTGTGTAGACGCTGTTTTATATATATATATATATATATATATTGTTGGATGTTCTTATATTGTGTGTATTGTGTGTGTTGTTTCTTTACTTAAACTATTTGGCTAATTTATATAATATTTTAATATTTAATTAAGTTTTTCGTGTACTTGTAAACAAGTACACGTGACGAAATTGACATCCCTAAGCTAGTTATATTTTCTGACGAAATTGACATCCCTAAGCTAGTTATATTTTCTGAGGTGACAACAACAAAAAAGATGCAACAATATGCCCTGTACTCGACGAGAAGATAAAAAATGCATATGTAGCTAATGTCGCCCGCTCGCGGAAGCAAGACTATTTCTATTTGGCATCTTTGGATCAAGATCAAACGGTCATAATTAAGGCAAATTTATTGTTCATAGAGTATTGTTGCTGAATATAGGAGTTACAATATGAATGGAATTCTCTAGTCAAATTTACTCGATCAAATTATTTTGCAGTTCACTGTAATTTTATTTATATTTCAAAATTAGTAATATACTTTGTTTTGTTTTGTTTTTAATCTAAATGCAGGGACAGATTCAGAGAACATTTAAGCACAGGCACATTGACGGATTCAGAAACAGACAAGTCTAGATATGTGCCTGAACTTAATTTTGTAAATTAGCTGCTAAGTACTTTATTTTATATTACTAAATTAATATTTTACATGGATTAAGTTACTTTTGTGCTTCAGTGCCTGGTTTCACCAAACGATGTATGCAAGTTTGTAGCCTTAAGAGTCGTTATTATTTTTTTATCATAGCCTATAGAATCTAACATAATACCAAGATATAATATATTAAATTCAGAATATACAACAGGACTTTATACAAAAAATTATTTTGGAAATAAGAAACAAAATTATAATTGACTTATATTGAATTACTCACTCAAACGTTCAAATTATAATTGACTTATATTGAAGAAGTTAACATGACAAACAATTAACCATAGTGACTGCAAAAAAATTACAAATATGAGTACATAGCATAAAATAATTAATAAATAGTTGTTAGAAATTCTTCGGACTCCATAAATCCTACAATGTTAAGCAAAATTGGACTTAATCAAAATGCAAATACGTATGAATACATAATAATAAATTAACTAGAAAAATTAGAATATAATATTACATCTACTATAGTTTTATCTTATCTTATATTTGATATTTGTCTCTTTAATTATGATAGTTACATATTTGTAGTTAACTTTTATACGTACTGATTTTGATAATCGGATCACTTGGTTACCCTTTTTTCTTGTTCTTGAAAAAAAATAGTTGAATCAATTAAAGGTTAACATAAGAATTAATTAATGACGACTATAGAAAAATGATGTATTTCGCAATAGTGCAATTATGTATTTTAAATAAAGAAATTTTATATCAAATTTGTTGTGTCTATACCTTCATCCAATATTATATTTAATTATTTTCTTATTGTGACTATGCTTAAAGATCGCCGAAATTCGCCAGTGCTCAGGCACTATTTAATAATAAAGAATGATGATAATAATAATAATTATTATTATTATATTATTATTATTTTTACTATAATATTATTTATTATTATAATTATTTTATAATTCTTTTTTGCTTTTCTAATATGTTTGTAATTTAATTATAGATTGCACCTAAACTAAGGGACACGTTGTAAAAAATAAACTATATTAAAACAAAAATAGTTGAATAAATTTAAAAGATGTGCATAACAAACAAATTATTGGGTTTCTGTTAAAATAATACAAATGTAAACGATTTAAATACTTTTAGTTCTCATATTTATTTGCACTCAAACTCCTCCTTAAGTTTGCATTACAAATTATGTTCTTCTCGTTTTTTTAGTCTCATTCACCTTTTATTGTTTAGAAATAAGATTATTTCAAAGATAAACTTAAAAAAATATTTGAAAGCTATCTTCGTCCTTCACGTCTAGAACTTTGAACCTTCAATAAAAAAAATAGTAAATGATGTAATTCTTCTCAAGCTACTTGGGTCTTTTTTCATAGGTTGTGTAATTCTTCTCAAATATGAAATCATCTCTTAATATTTAGTACTTAAAATATCCATTGGTACACTCCATTAAAAAAAAATAAACTAATTATCCTTTGATCCTTGCTCTCAAATTATATTGGATAATAACCTAGGCACCTACATCTCTTGCCTCCAATGAAACACCACACAAATATTTCTGAACTACATTTTTTTGGAATGCAAGAAGATAACTTTCGACAGCTAATTCTGCAATAGACACTTGTCTGAATTTGTCTACACTTGAATCCTTCTTTGTTTAAATGTATAGTTTTTACCTGAAAAATGCTAATATATTATGCATAAAACATATGATACGTATTACAAGACCTCCGATCTATTAAAAAATTCTTGCTTGTACGAATTAAAAAAAAACTCGGAAGGATTAAAAAAGGAATGCATAGCACCAGGGGTGCAAACGGATCGGATACGGACGGATAATAGCATTATCATATCCGTATCCGCTTTTATTTTTCGGATACGGATACAAATACGGATAGTTTCGGATACGGATACGGATCGAATGATACGGATACGAATCGGATAATAAACGGATACGGATGCAAATACGGATATAATTCGGATAATTAAATAGAACGAGTACATTATGAAAATTCGTTAATATATCATTATTCAACAATAAAATTATTTTAAATTATATTATAAAATAAATTTAATGGAATAATTAAAATGTTGTAATGAGTAGTGTCTTTATAACTTATTTTTCAAATATTATAAATATTCAAAACAATTAAAAATTAATTTACTTAGCCATAAAAAAAATAAAAAAAAATTGGGCTGACATTTTTCAGGATATCCAAAAATCCGAAACATTCGGATTCGGATAATTATCCGAATCCATATCCGTATTTGGTTCAAAATTCGAAACCGTATTCGTATCCGTATCCGATAAAAATTATCCGTATCCGTATCCGAAATATCCGAATCCGAATATCCGATATCCGTTAAAATCCGATTCGATCCGTTTGCACCCCAACATAGCACACTATATAGTCTATATTAATTATAGTCTTCTACCCTTCTAGTACTTCAGCATTATTTTATACTTTTATTGATAAATTGCACACGGAATATTAAAATTCAGTTAGTCGTTGGTCAACACGTTGCTTGGAAAGACCCAAGTCACTGACCATTGATCAAGTACTAGTCACCAACTACCTTTGATGTTTCGTCCAAAACCGAACGGAAATGAAAGAGATTTTTGTTTCGTTTAACTCAGCGGAATATAAATGGAAGTGAAATTTGTTCTGTTTCAGTGTAATTTTCGCGGAAATCGTTGTTCCGTGCGAAACGGAACGAAAACGGAAAGATTTTTTGTTCCGTCAACTAAACGGAACGAAAACGGAACAACCCTGTTCCGCTGTCGTTTTGGACGTTTGACAGCCATATCACCAAGTCAGGCACCATAAAAGGAATCCGGAACCCCCCGAAATAATGCGGGGTCACGAAATAGTCAGCGGGCAGCACTGTTACGTTGTAAATTTGTTGTACTGTAGCAAAAACACTGTGCGGACAGCACTCGACGCTGTAGCAGCGGTGAGAATGCAGGAGGGGCCCACTGCTGCTGACCATTCCAGGAGATGTGAATTCCCATAAAAGTGTGTTTTCCGTATGAGGTGGTAAACAGAATGAGATCTTCTAACGCACAGCAAATGTGTGTGTTGTGCAGCAAATTTTAACATTTGATTTGCATCGAAATTCGTGCAAGTTAAATTTTATAATATCAAAATCTTCTGAATCAAATTTGAACCGTCCGTAATCTACAGCGCTAAAAATCTGAACCGTCCGTAACTGCTGCGCGGCGGAAGAACAGCTTCCGGTGGTAAACCGGGACCAGCGGATAACCGTGTCTAGTGTTCCGAGAGCGTGTGGGGTCGGCCAACGCAACCACAAGATAGTTTATTTTAGAGGTCACGGGTATTTCTTAGCTGTAAGAACATTAAAATAATTTATCTGCTTCATTAATCATTAATATGAATAATTAATCATCTAACATTAATAAAAACATAATTGGCATTTTTTAACAAAACTATTCATACCGGATTTGTACTAAACTACTAATAGCATTTAAATATGTTATTTTCATCGATCTAAAACATTTATTCTAAATTTATGCATTTCAATTATTGAAAATAAGCGAAATTAACAACAATGCAGAAAAATGCCGATTGAAATGAAGTGGATGTTTATTTATGAAATTAACAACAATGCGTAATCATATTTTTAAAAGGATTCAATGAAATGCGCTGTAAGCCAGCCGGCCAGGTCATCAAATCATTTTTTACTTAATACTTCATACAATTAATTAGATTAATTAACTAAATAATTAATTAAATTATAAATGAATACATAAAATATTGTTTTGTTTTTGTAAATGTATAGAAGAAAATTTATTTTATTATTTTATTGAATACTTTAATGTTTGATTTGAAAATTGAAAAGGAGAATCATTTGTTATTTTTATATCAAGTTTAACCGCGTTCGTCGGGACTATAATTAGTGTTTTTCTATCGTCAAAAGTCATCGAGTCGGAGATATTCAAATCTATTTCCATCGTGTCAACTTTGCTTCATGATCGGAGAAACGACCGCCTCATATTTGGATACTTCATAAACTTAAGTCTCAATTAGTTATTTTTTATATCAAGTTTTCATATGCTCGTCAGGATTATAATTTGTATTTTTTCTATCGTCACAAGTCATAAAGTCGTAGATATTCGAGTTTATTTCCATCGTGTCAAGTTTGTTTCGCTGTCTGAGAAACCACTGCCTCATATTTGAATACTTCATAAGCTAAGGTCTTAATTAGTTATTTTTATATCAAGTTCGACCACGCTTGTCGAGATCACAATTAGCATTTTTTCTATCGTCACAAATCATCTAGTCGTAAATATTCGAGTCTATTTTCATAATATCAAGTTAGTTCCATGGTCGGAGAAATGACCGCCTCATATTTGGATACTTCATAAACTTAGGTCCTAATTGGTTATTTTTATCTATGTTGTATAAAAAATTTGTATTTGTCGATTTGCAAAATCATCTAGAATTTTACAACAATTTGTCTTTTGAGAATTTTTGTAGGAAATCATTAGGTGGAGTTTTGAGGCTTCAAACGGTCTTTGATGGGGCAAAAATGCTCTAGTATGGGCTAACTCGATACTGACTGTAGATCTCATCGTGAGCTTTCCAATGCCCCGAAGAAAGCTAAAATCAGAGTTACGAGTCAAAAGTTATGACTAATTGAAGAACAAACAATCAAGACATATCTTAGTTAGATTCTTTATTTGCTTGATCAAATTAGAAATTAGGCTTGAAAAAAATGTGCAAGAACCAACCGAACCAACCAAAGCACCTCAGAAATATCACCAACCGTTGTGTAACGGTTGGTAACCGTCACAACAGTTTGTGTCAAAATTAAATGCCCTAAAAACCCAAAGTCGGAATCCAACTCCAAGACAACCGTTGGGCAACGATTGTGAACCGTTACAACATTTTGCACTCCCGACTGAAATTCCCCCAAATCTCTAACCAAGTCAGAGGAAACTGTTGGGTAACGGTTGTCACACCATTACAACGGTTGTGATGTAGAATTCAAAATGAAAGTTGTGAAAACCTCAGGCTGCACTGCCAACTGTTGTAACGGTTTTTGAACCATCGTAACAATTCGAGGCGACTGCAATTTTTTTCCTAGTTTTTTCAGATCAATTTAAGATGACTGCTCCTCATTCTTTCTCTCCCTATTTCTCTCTCTCTCTCTCTCTCTTGCCTCTTTCTAAATCTGAAACCTACAACATCCACCAAAATATCATTAGAGCCAAAATCTTGTTAGATCTGTTGCAAAAACTCTCAAGCCTTGTTTTCTAAATTGATCTATATTGTTGAGAGATTTAGGAGATTATTTATATCATTATCGCGTGTTGCTTGTTTTGATTTCTACGAGTATAGACTCTAATTGTCGTGTTGCAAAGAGCTAGATTCAACTTTGTGTTTTGGATTCTATATTCTACCAATGTGTAAAGAAGATCGAATTCCATCTTGTAATTGAACTCATAGAATTATTAGAGCAGACCGGTTTTGTTATCGCAAAGACAGAAGATCGAGGACCCGAAGACATAGATTAAGCTGAAGGCTTGATCGAACTCCGTCAACATATCGCGCGCCTCTTATTTTTCGATCTCTCTAATCTCTTCTCTATTTAATTTAATTGCAAATATCTACTTGAGAAGAATTTAATTATTTAATTTATGTTTCCGCAAATTAAATACTTAATTAAGCCAAATCGTTATTTGCACTTCTTCACTTAATAGTTAGATATACCAATTGAGAAATGTATTAATTGAATATTTAAAATTACTTGAATTTCTTAATAAGTTGAATTTAGAGATTTTTATCAAAACATCTCCTCCCAGCGAATTAACTCTGCTATTCGAGACAACGAAAATATCATTTTGATAAAAAAAAAAACTAGAATTTTACCAGTGTAGTACCTTTTTATTTTATTTTTGTTATTATTAAAAGTTTCGGCTACTAGTCCTACTTCCGTTTGTTTTCATTTCATTCTGTGGGACAGTTGGCCCCTGCTTGTAAATTTTTTTTTGCAACCTCTCGCTCTCTCTATTTCTCTCTCTTTCTCGCTCGCTCTATATCTAGCTGACTAGCTCCGAATAAGCTATTAATTAGCCAATTTGCGCGAGGTTTCTTAAATCGATCAGCACCACTCCACGCCGCTTCTCTCGTGAAAACGGGAGGCCTCTCCGTCTTTCTCTACTATATATAAATAACCCCTCCTCTCTTCTCCCCTCGGACAAAAATTCTCCTCTCCTCACAAGGTAACTAATCTGGTACGCTTCTCTCTCTCTCTCTCTCTCTCTCTTTCTCTCTCATCCTCAAATTATCAAGTTTATATTTCCAATTGTTTTAGGTCTGAGTTTTCTTAAGTTTGATAGGAGTTGTAGCTTCTAAATTATTAATGTTTTACATATCAATTTTGTTGCCATTGGTCGTTTGGAGTTCAGAAAATTGAAATTACGGTTTAGCCTGGATATTTCTTTTCAAACAATCACTTGTTTTGGCTGGCGTGATCCAGATCCAGAGCATTATTTGCTAATAATTACAAATTTTGTCATTGATTTTACATGATTAAACTATGCTTAACGTTTTATTTCTCTCAATCGCTTGTTTTTAATAAATCTGGTGCGCATTCATCGTCATTTTCGTAAGTTCTACTAAATTTAATATCCATACCTGGTACCAGTGAAGTGTCTGCGACATTTCTTCTCCAGATCTGGGTATTTATTCTAATATATTTTTAATGATAATTCAAATTTAAGTATGGGTCCGAAATTCGATTATTTTGATCTTGGTGTGTGTGGGACTGCTAGATCTAGTTTTAGTTTATTTTATTCATGTGGAGAATGATGCTTGTGTCCTGGAAAGTTTTCTATTTTTATATAGCATACCACGTTCTTATGCAATTATCATTTCTACAGGATCAAGGGATGTACCTTCCTGATTTATTACAATTTCTCCTGCTTCTAACGTAATAGCTATTTAGCTTTTAGATCTTCCGCTGTAGATAAGTTTTTTTAGAGTAAATTCTCATCACTCAGTAATTTGGTTTTTATCCATTTGTTCTGGAAGACTGAAACTAATATGTTGTCTTTTTTTCTGCGACATCCATTCCTTTAATTTATCAGTTGCGTTGTCTCTCTTATAAGAAATTTGTATTAAATGGAAGAAGGGGCATCAGTTTTCCTCTTCTTAATTATATATGACAAAATTTACATTAGTTAGTTTGCACATATCTGTACTCTAATTGCTTTACGCAATTTCTGCAAAACAAGTAATGATATGTTGCCTATCAAACAATAAAATAAATGATTTGAATAATCTCTTTCCAACAACAGGTTTTGAACAATGGCGGATTACACCCCGAAAAACATCTTAATTACGGGTGCGGCGGGCTTCATTGCCTCTCATGTGGCGAACCGTCTGGTCCGTAACTACCCACAATACAAGATTGTGGTGCTTGACAAGCTTGATTACTGCTCCAGCCTCAAGAACCTTCTTCCCTCCCGCTCCACTGGCAATTTCAAGTTTGTCAAGGGTGACATTGCTAGTGCTGACCTTGTCAACTTCCTCCTCATCACCGAAAACATTGACACCATCATGCATTTCGCCGCTCAGACCCACGTAGACAACTCCTTTGGCAACTCATTTGAGTTTACCAAGAACAATATTTATGGGACACATGTACTTTTGGAGGCGTGCAAGGTGACAGGTCAGGTTAGGCGGTTTATTCATGTGAGCACTGATGAGGTGTACGGTGAGACTGAGGAGGATGCCCTCGTGGGAAACCACGAGGCATCTCAATTGTTGCCAACTAATCCTTACTCTGCCACCAAGGCTGGGGCTGAGATGCTTGTCATGGCATATGGTAGGTCATATGGGCTACCAGTTATTACAACTCGTGGGAATAATGTGTATGGCCCAAACCAATTCCCTGAGAAACTCATTCCCAAGTTTATTCTCCTGGCCATGAAGGGGCAGCCATTGCCTATTCATGGGGATGGGTCAAATGTGAGGAGTTATCTTTATTGTGAGGATGTCGCTGAGGCGTTTGAGGTGGTTCTCCATAAGGGTGAGGTTGGTCATGTGTACAACATTGGTACCAAAAGAGAGAGAAGAGTTATTGATGTGGCAAAGGATATTTGCAAGCTTTTCAATCTGGATGCTGATAGTGTGATTAAGTTTGTGGAGAACCGTCCATTCAATGATCAGAGGTACTTCCTAGATGACCAGAAGTTGAAGGAATTGGGCTGGTCTGAGCATACCATCTGGGAGGAAGGTTTGAAGAAGACCATAGACTGGTATACCTCAAATCCCGATTGGTGGGGTGATGTATCAGGTGCACTTATACCACACCCACGAATGCTGATGATGCCTGGCTCGTCTGACCCATCAGATGACAACAAGGGGATGGTAAATCAATTCACTGATAACCAATCCAAGATGGTGGTACCTACACCAAAGAGCAATGGGACTCCCAGAAAACAAAACACGCTCAAATTTTTGATCTATGGCCGTACTGGCTGGATCGGTGGTCTGCTTGGTAAAATTTGTGAGAAGCAGGGTATAGTATATGAATATGGTAAGGGGAGATTGGAGGATAGGTCTTCACTCATGTCTGATATGCAAAACATTAAGCCGACACATGTCTTTAATGCTGCTGGAGTGACAGGCAGGCCCAATGTTGATTGGTGCGAATCACACAAGCCCGAGACAATCCGTACCAATGTTGTTGGTACACTTAACCTGGCAGATGTGTGTAGGGAGCACAACATTTTGATGATGAATTATGCTACTGGGTGTATCTTTGAATACGATGCATCCCACCCGGAGGGTTCTGGGATCGGGTTCAAGGAGGAAGATAATCCAAACTTCACTGGCTCATTCTATTCAAAGACCAAGGCTATGGTAAGATCACTATGACTTGCTGTCTCTAACTGTATGTGAACTGTATGTTCCACACCAGACTCACGTGACCTGCTGGGTCTGATCTTATTTCTTAATTTCATGCACTTCTGTACTAGCAAAATGTGGAGCTTGCAAGTACCACTAAATTTGAATATGAAAATATGTACATCCAAAGTCTAGAAGTGGAAGTTCAATTTGTGCCAGTACTTCGAATTTGCATTTCAATTCTAGGAAGAAATCAAAGTTGTTGTACATATGTACATACTAAATGCCACAATTCATTTTAGCCCAGACAACTACCCTGACTATTTAAACCCGTCCCAACTTTAAATGCTCCTAGCAATCTACAAGTTTATCATTTCTGAAACATAGGAAACATCATTACCATATACTTCAGCATTCGAGGATTTTTTAAATGCCTCTAATTTTCAACAATAATTTCAGGTGGAAGAGCTCCTGAAAGAATACGACAATGTGTGCACCTTGCGCGTGCGCATGCCAATCTCCTCAGATCTTTCCAACCCACGCAACTTCATCACCAAAATCGCACGCTACAACAAGGTTGTCAACATCCCCAACAGCATGACGGTGCTTGACGAGCTCCTCCCCCTCTCAGTTGAACTTGCCAAGCGGGGTTGCCGCGGTATCTACAACTTCACAAACCCAGGGGTTGTTTCTCATAACGAGATCCTTGAGATGTACAAGAAGTACATTGAACCCGAGTTCAAGTGGGCCAATTTTACGCTGGAGGAACAAGCTAAAGTGATTGTTGCACCTAGAAGTAATAATGAGATGGATGCCAGCAAGTTGAAAAAGGAATTTCCGGAGTTGTTGTCTATCAAGGAGTCACTGATCAAGTATGTTTTTGAACCTAACAAGAGGGTTTAGGGTTTGGAGAACTAGTAATCTAACCATTTATGATATAGGGTTAATGATTTCATATAAGTAAATGAATAAATAAATACATAACCTAGTTTTGTTTTGATCGAGGTGGTGTTGGGACTTGCTAGCATGGGTCGATTGACCAAAATTGGTTTAATATTTTGTTTCATTCATTATTTTTTTCTTTAATTTTGGGTTTATAGATGATATTCCACGATTGGTTCAGTTTTTGGTATTGAATGTCATTGTTGTCGGTCTTATTTTGTTGTACTACTGGATAGTGTCATTCATATATGATAATTCCAAAGTGAATTTTGATAGCATCCATGGTTCTTTTGCTTATTTATTGGTTAGCCCTGTTGTATCAGGCTGGTGATGCATAGGATATGCACAAATTGACAATTAAGCTTTTAGTACTCAGATTTCTGAAAAAGTGATAATGGGCTAATGGCCTTCAAAACATTGATAAATGTTACAAATACAGTGCTAACTTTTTCTTTGTTACCAAAAATAGGCGAGGTTACTTGCAATTGCAATCGTGCAACTAAAATGTTCTTTTTACAGTAATTCAGTGGAATGATTGATTATTGCTCTCATTAAAAAAAATAGTTTTACTGGTATCTGCTTCAGGATTCCAAAATATTGATCTTTTTCTGGAGAAAGGTCGCAGATCATAAATATTGTTAAATTAGTACAGAATGTTGTGATTATTCTTGCTTAGGAATCAAGCAAGTAGATAACTGTACTTCGGCTAATACTGAAGTGTTACCAGTTGGCAGATACTTGCGCATATGACATTATGACACGCCTGCTATGTTTTTTTCTGACCAGAGACAATGGTTTTCGTCTTTTTATGTCAAGGTATATCTCCATTCACTGGATGAATGGAGGGGCCATTTTCCCTTTCCTCCCGTCTAAAATGTTTGTAATAATATCTCAATTGAATTGCAATTGTTTAGATTAAGGAAATAGTTTTGTGATAATATCCTAATTGAATTGCATTAATTATATGTCCAACAAGTGGTATCAGAGCCAACTCCGTTACGCATGTTTGAAATGTTGATTTTCTGGATTTATCGAATTTTAATTATTGCAATTTTTGGTTTGTTTTCTTGAATTTCTGAATAGTTTTTTTTGGAGTATTTTTTAAACTAAAATTTAATTTCGTCAAATTTTCTCATTTTTCATGCGAATTTGAAATTGATATTATTCAAATTTTATGTTTATTAATATATTGAACAATTATTTGTAAAAATAAAATTGATTTTGAGAAAGAAATGCAATAATTTTAGTGATAAATTCGAAACGGTTATTTCTAGAAAGGTTTAGTTGCAAAACAGAGCTAATTTGAACTAAAACAAAGTCAATTGCGGTCGCAATGAATTTAATTGCGGTCGCAAAGAATTTAGGAAAAATCTCTGTTTCTGGAAATAAAGAAAAATCCAATTGACAGGCTCATTGTGGCCGCAAGACAATAGGATTTACTCTCTATTGTGGGCAAATTGATTAAATTGATAGGTATTTTGGTTTCTGGGTTGCTGACTGCACAAATTTTGAACTGACATGTTGTATTGCGGTCGCAACCTAGGTCCTTGCGCTTGCAACAAAGTGGGTTTTGTGTTGTTTTTTGGAAATTCCAGAGAACAGAACTGAATTGACAGGATGCCTTGCGGCCGCAATGACTCTGGAAAGTGGCACAAACAATTGAATTGACAGGTTTATTGTGCCATTTTTCAGAAATTTCATTTTCTGTTATTTAGGAGTAATTGTATATTATTTGTAATTTAGGATATACATATAATTTATTTACATATAATTATAATTAATTTTACTACAAAATTAATACTATTTTGTCTTAATATAGAATTTGACTGAATATCTATAATAAGTATAAATACTAATAAAAGCCAAGATAAAATTGCTAAATTCTAAAAGAATTCGATTAAGATTAAAATATGGTATTAAAGAATATTTATTGATTTTCTAATGATTTTAGTAAATACTAAATATGTTTAAAAAATTAAAAGTCTATATTTTGTAAAATATATGTATATATGTATTTTGTTAACAAATAGAAAAATTGGAAAATTCTAATTTAAAGCCCCTATTAGTTGATAATACAATATATGTATATTATGAACGAGTAGTTCCCTTTTAGGATACGTCCAATGTAGACTTTTGAACGATTTTAATCTATTTGAAGGCAATTAGGAATACATGCCGCATCTTGTTAAACGATCGTGTTCGCTTCTGAACATTGTCGCTAAAGTTACAAGCAAGATGCCCCATGAAAGTTAAAAGGACGTGCGTTAACAACAACTTATTAATTTCTCCCTTCGGAGAATTAGTACATTAAGTAGTTGCTAATACACATAAAGTAAGGTGCATAAAGAAAAGTAATGAGAAGCTACGTACTAGTGATGTCTAGAAAAACATTTGAGGCTTGGTACTTAAGTAGTCCGCTTGTGACTCACCTCCCTCACTTGATTGGCCTGGTCACTAGTACGTAGGTATGCCAATCGGACCCATCGACAAAAGCAGCAAAATGTCTCATTTGTACTTATGCATAACACCAAAATACCTAAGAGTATTGGCCGCCCTCATCAAGGCCTCATACCAGATAGTATTGCTGGTTAAAATAAAATTAATGGAATCATTCTAGAGTTCTTTTTGTTCAAGGCCTTTAAATAGACTTGTAAATTGTGATTAAGGAACGTGACGCATAAATTGATATATCTCTTGTTTTCTAAAAATTTTCAGACAATTTGGCAATGATGAATCAGATTTCGTCCCTAACTGGAGCAAACTTTCAACTATGGGAGTCAAAACTTAGATAGTTTCTGGAGATGATGAAGTATGACCGGGCATTACGTTATGATCGCCTTGTGTCAGCTGGAAAGGAGCCCACCACTCCTGAAAAGGCTGACATGGAGGATTGGGATCATAACGACATGATGTGTCTAATGATCATGAAAATGACAACCCATGAAACTCTCCAAGGTTGTATACCCGACTAGGATTCTGGCGCTAAAAAGTACCTGAGTGCTTTAGAGTAGAAGTTTATCGTGAGTAAAAAGACACAAATTCGTACACTCATGACTAAACTCCACACTCTTAAGTACAAAGGAAAACTGGGATTATGGAGCACATCACTGAAATGATCAAGCTCCAACGTTTGCTTCTCTCGCACGAGTTTAAATTCTTTGATGATCTCCTCATTGAATACATCTTCTTGTCTCTTCCTCCCTCCTTTTGTCAATTCAGTATGACTTACAATTGTCTGCAGAAAAAATGGGCAGTGGCTGAGCTTGAAGCTCAGCTAGTACAGAAGAAGGAAAGACAGAAGTTGGCTAAGGGAGATGAGGCTCATGTTGTAACACCCAATCTCAGAAAAGATAAGCGCAAGATCAATAAGGAAAAAAAGCCCATTAAGGAAGTTGTATACAAGAAGCAGAAGGTTGACGATACTCTCGAAAAATCGAGAAGTGAGGTGATTTGTCACTTTTGAAGAAGCCCGGGCACATCAAGATACACTGTATCAACTACGCTTCGTGATTGAAAAAGAAAGGTATGTGTCATGTCTTAGTTTGTTCTGAAATTAATTTAAGTACAATATCAAAATATACTTGGTAATTAGACTCAGATGCAACTTCTAACATCAGTATATCTATGTAGGATTGCTTAAACCTTCGAAAGTCAAATCAAACTGAACACTACAATTATGTGGGAGATGGCAGGAAGGTTGAAGTTGAAGGCATAGAAAAATTTAGATTGTTATGTAGTACTGAATTTTATTTGTATTTTTATGCATTAGTGGTTCCATCCTTTCGAAGGAACTTAATTTATATTTTCTATTTGGACAAGAATGGTTTTATATGTTCATTTGGTAATGAAAATTTCAGTTTGTTTCAAAATTCAAAACAAGTTGCTTCTGATTCTTTATCTTCTTATGACAATCTTTATTTTCTTAAAATTGATACTTCACACACAGAAGCATAGTGCATTGATTCTGATAAGTGAAAGTAAACTTAGAATTAAGTAAAATAAAAAAATATTTAATGTATTAATTTGAAGAGTAGCGAAGCAAACAGATGAAATAATATTAAAAAAAAGTAATTTAACTTTGTTCTATCTTTGATTGTGTAGATGCTATGACTTCATAAAGCACATACACAAGAACATTTTCTAAAAATTCACTTCGCTTCATAATTGTCCTGAAAAAAGAAAAAAAATTATTATAAAAAAGAAGAAAACTAACCCACAGGGCACAAATGTATATTACGTTACTTAATTGTCCTAAAATAATTGGAACTCAAACAAGTGCTTCATTTCTTTGTATCATCTATACTTAACAACATTTATGCTAAAGATGCACAATTGGTGCCTTATGTGATAATTGATGTTCAATTTTGTTTGCATCGGCTTGAGGACAAGCCGAATTTGATGGTGGGGGTATTGTTATATACCAGAGGTCGATATCACATGGGACTAGAATCAGGAATCAGGAATCAGGAATATCAGTAGCTGAGCTGACTACACTGATGACGATCGTTAGAGGCATAATTGACTTGAAGGAGAATAAGGAGAAGAATGTTGGGCCTTTAATTGAAGAAGTGGGCTTTAGTGAGACTAAGGTGTTGGGTTCACTTGTTAGGCCAATACAGGAAAATATTGAGAGAGATTGTAACTGTATTGAAGATACCGCCTCTGCAAGTGAGATCATAGTTGTACACGGAGATAACACAGTGAAAGGACTGAAGGAAATGCAGTGAGGATGTTAGTCTGATTCTCTGCAGAAGGTCATTGCTCGTCCGAAAAAGACATCTCATGATATTTACTTATTTTTAATTTTTCCAAATAGTAATTGTTGTAAATCGCTTCATAGTTCATATATAAAAGCGATTAGAGTCATCTTTATATTTGTCGATGATTTTGCAAACTAACTCTTAAGACTCTTATGTCTTTACAGTTCTTATCTTATTGTATTTCCTTTGAGATTCGATAAAAATATTATTCTAATCTCAATTATTCAGTTCTTATCTTATTGTATATTCTTTGAGATTCGATAAAAATCTTATTCTAATCTCAATTTCTTATCTCAATTATTCTTATTGTCCAAATTTCCATTTCAATTAAATTAAAATTTGTTTGATCTCTGATACAAGATCATGACACAGACAGGTGGGAATGCGCACATGCAAGGGCGGACCCATGTACAACCAGGGGGGCAAGCGTCCCCCTGGAAATTTTTTTTACAAAATTGTTTAGTGTATTTGTGTGATTTGTCAAAAAAATTTTGCGAAATAACTATGTATTTTTGAAAATCTGTGTTATTTTGCTCTCCCCTGAAAAAAAATTATGAATCTTGCCCTCTCCTGAAAAAAAATTATGAATCTTGCCTTCTCCTGACGAAAATCTTGAATCCGCCCCTGCGCACATGTCTCTTGCTTGCGTGGTCAGACCCACCTTCTCAGGCGTATTGTCCCACGGATTAGTGGGGGTTTCAGTGGAAAGAAGAAAGACTTAGATGAAGGTGATGGTGGCACAACGGCAATGGTGACTGTGGAGGTGGTGCGCCTGAAGCAGGAGCAGCGCGCAATTGATGAAAAGGTTTCACTGATGTGGCAACGCGTGAAAGAGACCTAACGCCGGCCCAAGCAGATGCTAGCCTTTTGGTAAATGAATTATTTATTTACTTGTTTCTATTTCTTACAACCTAAAGGTTTTTTTTTATCAGCAAAAAGGGGCGGTCAAAATGGTCCGGTGTGCCTCCTTTTTGTCAATTATACCTTTGTTTGCGTTCTGTGTTTTCGGCTTTGATGTTGATGATATTTTCATCCCTATAATTAGTTGGCGTAATTGCCCTGACAATTGGATGGAAATTTAGGCACTTATAAGCATTCCCCTATAAAGTAAATCTCTTCTAGATAGGAAGAGTACATAAGCAATCCACTCAAAATGACAATTTGATACACGACCATCTGACAACTCAAAGACTGTATCTACTTTATGAACATTCATTCAGCAACAGATTCAGAATGTGATTGTGATACTAGACACTTATAAGCAGGACCCGGATCTACTGTAGCGCGCTACAGCAAATGAACGGTCCGGATCGACCGTCAATTTCGCGATGGACCGCCACAAATGGAAATCAGAGGGACATTTATACTTTGGTACGAATCTTGATACAATTAGTGAAAATCAGACGGTCCAGATGCTGTGCTACACCATCTCGCGCAGCACTAGATCCTGTTCCCTTATAAGCATTCTCCTACAAAATAAATCTATTCTAGATAGGAAGAGTACATAAGCTGATAAGCAATCCACTCAAAATGACAACTTGATACAATACCATCTGACAATTCAAAGACTATCTACTTTATGAACATATATTCAGCAACAGATTCAGATTGTGATACCGAGTTGTCATGATTGATCTATCCGAAGCTTATTCGAAATTATCTAGATTATTTTTTCTATTTTCTGCTAGTTACTTTATTAGCAATTAATTTTAGTTTATTCACCGAATCATCATATATTTACTTAGTTGCAAATATTTCTTACTATGAAATTAAGGCATTTGTTGCTTACATAAGAGACCTCTTGTCATTTATAAGAATCATCTTCTGTTTAATGAAATTTTCAATACGTTAAGAATTTCGAGAATTCTGTATTTTGCTACTTAATACGTTACTTGCTTTCTCTTTGTTTCTATTCTACTAAATCATTTATTGCAATCCATCCTCGCAGATTTATGATCTAGAACCGAGATTGCATTAAGTAGTATCAGAGCAAGTTCAATAGCCACCTTCTCGTTTGCATGAAGTTGTATCTCTGACAATCACTAATATCATCCATCACCTTTTGTCTTGTGCGAAGTCATCTTCGACAACCGCCAATCCTCAACAACTCAACCGTTTCACATCAATGATCGATCCAAGCATCATTGCTTCAATGAACAAGTGCAAAACAACAATGAAGTGATACTCCAACGCATGGATTATAACCATCGTCAAGAAACCGCACGCAAAGACTATGGCACAACACAGACAACTTATCGACATTATTAGGGGATAAGTAAATACGAGTATCAACTGAGATCGAAGCAATCCTTTCTTTCATGATCGGTTTAAAAATTGGTCTAATGGTTTCCGAGTAGAAATACCTTTCTTTTCGAGAAATCTCAAACTCGAGGAGAAACAGACGAGTTGACTTTCGACAAGGTTCGCGAGTTTTCGAGTTCAACAAATGAGATTGTCGAGTTCTCGAATTCGGCAAACGAGGTTCTCAAGTTCTTGTGTTCGAAAGATGAGGTTCTCGAGCTCTCTGATTTGACGAACGAGCATCTCGATCATTCGAGCACAAACAACAAGATTTTCAACTTTTCGAGTTCGGAAGACATTATTATCAAGTTTTTGGGTTCAATAAGCAGAGTTCTTGAAATCAAAAGTTTTCCTCGAGAACTACAAGAAAACAAAGAGTTTGAGCAAGGACCCGAAGAAGAGAAAGTTTCCGAGGAAGAAATTTGCAAGGATGACCCTGAATATGTTCCAAGTAGACCGAAGAAGCTTGTGAGAATTATTTCGAGGATGACCCGAGCATGTTTTTCAGCACACCGATGAAGTCTACAAGATGGCATCGAGGAGATCTTCGAGTATGATCCCGATTATCTTACCGAAGATGTTTCTAATGTTTTCGATGTATGTTTCTGAATATATTTTCGATGGCACCGAGGAGAAGATCTTCGAGTATGATCCTGATTATCTTACCGAATATGCCAAAAAGGAAATACACAAGGCCGATACAAAAGATTTTCTTTAGTCCGAAGAGTTGTCTCGAGAATCACAAGAAAACATGAAATACTTCGATTTTGAAGAATCTTCCCGAGAAACCGTTAAGTATCTCGAGTCCGAAGAGTTCCATTAAGAATACGAAGACGGACTGGTCGAATTTGAACTCGAGGATGAGTACTATGGACTAATCAAACCTGAACCACCACCTGCATCGAATTTACCCCCACCATGTCTATTATTGGAACCACCTCCACTACCCGAACCACATTCCAAACTGTCATCAGTACCAAGGATAGTAAAGTCAAATTTGAGGTCAAGCTTTCATCAATCTTGATAGCCTGACGCAAACCAAGAAGGAAATGAATCCGAGACAAATTCAGATTGTGATATCGACCACCCTAATTGATCTATCCAAGATTTATTTCAAGTAATCTAAATTATTTTCTATATTTTCTACCAGCTATTTCCTTAGTAGTTATTTCAATTTACTCAGTGAATCATTATATATTTACTTTTTTAGTTATAGTTATTTTTTACACTGGGACCAAGGTATTTGTTGTTTATATAAGGAACCTCTAGTCATTTGAATTCTTTGTTTTGCTACTTAAAATATTACTTATTTCCTATTCATTTTTATTTCATTAAATCATTTATTGCAATCTATTCTTTCAAAATTGTAATTTGAGACCGAGATTGTGTCACAATCCCATTGGATTTTGGTCCGGAGATGGCTGAGGCTATGGTGGTGGATATGGTCCATATCATTTTCAAGGTGACTAACAATACTAACAAGTAACGACCGAAAGGTCTATGTTGGTCCTTTTCTGTTTTATTGTAGTCTAGTCTAGAGACAACTTGGGTCTTTGTCTTCGTTTTTATTTTTTCTTTGCAGATTGGTTTTCCTGTTCTCATGTTTTCGAAGCAATAAGATGTTGACCTTTTATATTTATGACCCTTGCTTCTTTTAGTTTGCTTATTTACCAGATTGTATGATTTTGTTAATTATGCATGTAAAAAATTCTCGATTATGAAGCAGCTGCTAAGCTGCCATACAGAAAAACTTTTGCAACTTTACTATTACAAAATAGATGGCTGACCATTTCAGAAGCCGAATAATTCATTCTTTTCTTTGATTAAAGAAACCGGAAGTCGGATACAGGAAGGTATTTAACTACTCTTGGGAAAGATAGAAGGTAAGCAACCACATCTCGCAATAGGTTTTTTTTTTCTATGCATGGCAAAAGAATATTCACAATGTCTATGGCTGTACGAAAAGACAACATAGGGGTAAGAACTCCAAATCAAACTTTTTACCTCGTCCTCACCTTGTTTATTCATTGGATCAATAACAGACTCTCTGCTCTTCTCAAATTACAACCTGAAACATTAGCCTGATCAGTAAGTACGAAAAAAGATTTTTCCGTGAAATATCAGTGCTAGGTAGTGTTGACAGAAATACTGAACCAGAAGAGATACTGTTTGTGCAAATAGTGAAAGCTACAAGTACCTTTAGAATTCACTGGAAAATCTATATAAAGCTACAGTAGATAGATAAAGCTCTTTGTAAACTTTTGAAAGCTTACTGGAACATATTTGTACGGGAATGAGGATTAGGCCGATTCATTGGAGAAAAAATAAGGTCTCTCAAGGTAGCCGCTGGGTTGTTCGGGACTGATCTGAACCCTCCAGCATTGTTCAAGCTGGGTCCATACCCAGCTCGGGGTGGCGCCATCCTTCTGACAGCTTCGGCCGGGCTTCTACGGGATGTGCAGGCTGGTGATCCACCAGAAAGCTCAAATGGACCTCCTGATAGCACACTCTTGGTGTTTCTCTGCCTCACAGGTGGTGCCCATGCCTCCTCTCCTACCCCTGGAGTTTTAGGAATAAGATTGGACCCATCTGCAACACATAAATAATCTGATTTTTTTTTCGCAGTTCCGTTTTTTTACTAAAGACACATGTGCACACAGTATGATCATATACTGGATTGTAAGCGTGCCCCTTACGCCACGTAATGTTATATTAGGTAGTACCAAATTCGATCCTGACAAAGTTATAAGCAAAGCCAGTAAAACTGGCGGACGTTCTTGTCAATATTATACTGTATATTACGGGTGTGTTTGAACCATCGTGAATACCATTATCTTTGAGTTAGTGTTGCTATTCCAACTAAAATGTGATCCAAACAAAACAAAAATAGTAAATTATGAATAGTGTTGGGTTAGTGTTATTTTCTAACCCAACAAAATGATAGAATTAGCAAAATAGTACATATTGAGGTTGGCAAATTATTATTTTCTTACTATTCTAATCATCATCATATTACTATTAGTCTATTACTATTACTATTATTATTATTATTATTATTATTATTATTTATTATTATATTATATTATATTATTATTAGTTTTTATATGATAATAATAATTATCAATATTATCATATTATTATTGTAATTATTATTATAATAATTATTATTAAATTATTATCATTATTCTTATTATTACCATATAATTATTTCATTATATTATTTTTATCGGTTAAATAAAACAATAATAATTCATTACTTTATTCATTTTCTTCATGGCTATTCCAAATTTACAATCCAAACAAAATTTTCACTAACATGGATAGCAAAAACATAGAACTATTTTCCAAACCAAGGATAAGGTTAGGTTCTTCATAAAATAGCAAAATGTGAACACTATATTTGTCACTAATTAGAACAGCGCTACTTTTGCACTAATTCGTGCATGATCCAAACACACCCATATCTGTATTTAAGTAGAGTATCATAATCTACTAGATTATATTTATAGGCCACTATGTAGGAACTAGGACCTAGGAATTCTATCTGTATAATGTACATAAGTTATACATAAAAAGGAGCTGGGTGCCTGGGTCCCCAATTAAGAATAGCCAAACTATTCCAACATTTCTCTATTACAAAATATATTACTGTTTAATTGGTTATGGGTGTATGCACCAGTATAAAAAGTACTATGGACAGCAGAAAATTGTATCAATGACGTGACCAATTTAATCTTGTTGTCAGTGGCACAGGCCTAATTCAAGATCCCTTCAAAAATCGAAACTATGGTTCAGCACAAAATTGCGAAATCTGACTTTAGATAAAACTTGTTGAACAAATTAATTGTCACATATTACCCTGTCTAAGAAGTGGGTCCCCTTGCATCACGTTGCCCATGCCTGAGAACAAACCAGGCTCATTTCTTAGGAAGCTTTTAGCTGGTTGAATTGCTGAGCGCTTGGCTGACTCATACTCTGCTCTTAACTGATCGTACATCTCATCCAACTTCCTCTTTTGTCTGACAAAATCAAGGTGACATATATACTAATTATGGTGACTACTGACAAGTCAAGGATTACCAAGTACAATACATATCAGTACATCATGTTCCTAAAAAGCATAGAAAGAAACTAACTGAACTAGTCCAAGTCCAGAACTACCTGGGTCTATAATCTGAACTCTACTACGAATTGTTTAAAATTTTGATTTTTAAATGAACCTGGATTTTTCAGAGTATTTGTCCTGAAGCTCCTGTTTGTCTTTAGTCAGATTCTCGATCTCCTTCTGCATTAATTGGCACTTTTTGGCCATTTTCTGGTAGGCAGTGTGTACCTCTTCCATTTTCTCAGTGAATTTTGCTTGCATGGACTCACATTTTTGTCTGTATTGGCTGACTATTTTGTTCATTTTGTATTGCATCTCAAGCTCTTTCTGACCAATGTAGAACATGATGCTTTTGTATGCACCCTTCATAACTGACATTTTTGTTAGGGAAATAACTGTGAGCTTCTATTTAAATCATTATTAAATGCAAAATTAATAATTTAAAATCATGATAAATTTTGTATGACCGTATGGTAACAAATTGCGCATTGTGGCAAGGGATACGTTTTCAAGTTTCAACCCCTATATAAACTAAAAAATATGCATGGTGCTGCAAACAGATAAAATAACTCATTTGTTGCTGTAAAGCATGATATATATCACTTGAGCCCCTTATCTCATCATGCAAAAGACTCAACTTATCCTTTGGGCATCTTATAAGTATAACAAGACAGACATAATTGCATTTTGAGGGTATTGTTTCCAGTTCTAAATGACATAGGTTTATATATGGTACTACATTTATGGTTTTTCAGGACAGATGCACTTTGTTTTAGTCTTTACATATAAAAATCTCCCCATATAATGACAGTTGTGCAATTAAAAAGGATACGGATCTGTGGAGATACTCCAGCCATTGACAACTGAAAAGAAGAGGTTATAATTTAGAGGAGTATTTTGGGAGAAAGATCAATATAAGAATATAAAGGGGAAGGTATTGGATATATCTTACATTTATCCATTCTTCTCCAGGATCCATCTCGACTGGTCGCATAAGGCTGATAAATATAAAACATTTGTCAGCTTTAATCTATGAAAGTTATTACATTTCAAGTTTAGTAAACGACAAAAATCAGAGACTGATTGATGCAGTAATTTAAATACCACTACAAAACTTTTATCATTTCCTGGTTAACTCTTACATTCTGTTGATCTTTTTTGTTTTTTTTATAGAATAGTCAGTACCATGCTGATCAACATAAACTAACGATGAACTACAAAATAATGTTTTTTTAACCAGAACAAAACACAAGTTCAGGTGGGAGACTACCACACCAGACCAGCATAACAATACTATCTGGTACAGTAACAGGTGGCTTGCCGTAGATGTTAGTCTACCACAACTAACAATTGTTATAGGTAATAGTAGTTTTGGTGTGAGTCTGATAAACCTTTTAGAAAGCACTTGGGCGCATACTGGACACGCCCCATCACTGTTTAGTATCTTATTCGCATCTTCTCCACCTTTTTATATGTTAAGGATTTCCAACATTTCACAAACATTCATGTTTATCATCTGATGAAAATCCAGGTGTTTCAGGTACAATTTAATTAAAAGAAACAGAACTTTTTACAGCTTTTTTTCTAGAGAGAAAGAATTGATCTTTGTCTTCTTACACTGCCACTTACTACATATTCTCATTAGGAGATGTTGGTTAATTGTGGTATTTGCAAAAAAAAAGCATCACTTTGAATTTAGGAAGTTTTTAGCCACATTTTTTCCTGAACTAAAATTCTTTGACAAATTTGCCCTTCATTATCACTGCACAATTTCATTTTTGTTCTCAGTAATCTACTCATTTTCAGGGAATCAGGATAGCTGACTAGGACAAAAGTATGACAACTAAAGGTAAACTAGGAGGTAGGATGATACTAGATTTAGGGAGAAACTATACCATTTTGTTTCCAGTAAGATAAACAAAGGTCAAACTTACTGGAGTAAAAGAAAAATAGAAACACTTATTTATTTTTTAACACTCAGTGTACTAGTCGGTAGTGTTGCTTTTTTCCAAGATAATTCCATCAACTCAAAGTGTTTTTCTCTTACATTCTGAAAAAGTTCATTGAATGCATTTTTCAAAAAGAAAACCCTTATTTTGAGAAGGCTTAACCTCAATAATCACAAACTTTCAATTAACTCAAAAAGATCCAGAAATAGTAGGATACACAATAGGTGACCGCAAGTAGTTGAAATAGCCTGGCTTTCTAACTCTCTCCAGCAAGCATTGCACCTCATTTTCCCTTCTTATTGTACCTCTGTATGATATTTTTCAACTTAAACCTGCAATAAACAAAAAGATAACCATGGTTAAATAAACTAATATGGATGTGGGACAGATGTAAATCTTTTCAACTTGGGTTTATTTATTTTAGACAACTGTGTAAAATTTGCATTTGGAAGAACGATATGAAGATAAGAAAGTTCTTGACTGTCCTGGAGAGAACTGGCAAAGTTGCCTTTTTAAAACCTCAATCTACCTCCTAGGTTCTACAGTGAAACGCTTAGTTTCTGTAAAAAGAGAAAATCATTTTCCAACAGATTAACGATATAAAACCTTTTTTCAATGCATAGTCTTCAGCGAATAAAAAACTCAGTAATGCATCAGGACTGAAAGAAGCTACACAGAGCACAAATTGTATCTCAGTTACTGACAATAATCTAAGAAACAAAGATTGATCTGATTTTAAGCTCAGATAAAGGTACTTGCGTGCAAGTTGTCCATCAAATTACATCATGGACAGATTCCAACAGATGCACCAAAATAGGACACTGTTTCTTTGCGGTCTCCTATTACTGTACCACATAGGTTGAAGATCACTTACTACACTCAGCAAATAATGCTGCTGCTGGCATCTAATTTTTACCTCGGTATATGAAGTCTTACTTTGTGCATCAGACAATGGGAAATAAGGATGGAATTATGGAAAACATCCAAAACTGAAATATATCTCGAGCAGATCTTGATATACCAAAACAGAAGTTAGAGTTGCTCAGACGTTAATCAAAGTTATATAAAAGGAGGATATTCACGAAATTTGGAGATTAGTGCAATAGTGCATGCAAAATTGCAAACAGTTGAAGAAAAACCTGTATTGTAAGCTGAGACTAGAAACGTGGAAAAAAAGTGAGGAATAATGAAGTCTTAAGCCCTAGGATTAGCGAGACTACCATAGATCTGAAGAAAAGAGCAGTATATGATGACGACATTAATATAGAAGCTCGAATTAGAGGTCTCAACTGATTACATAAGTTCGAATTATGAAAAACTGAGAAATAGCTAGATTTCTTCCCACGCCACGACAGGAGTCATAAAATTCTAAAATACGAATAGATCGAACTTTAATCTTTAAATAGTCGTGAAAGGATCAACAAATTGCGTGAGCTGGCGAAGAAACGGGATGAGCATAAACAGAGTGAACTAGTGAGTCGAGATCTTACTTGTTAAGAGTAGCACTACTTAGCGATCTTCTTGCGTCGTTTCAATGTCCCGATCTTCCTGGCCTCGTTTCAGTGTCGCGATCTCTCCTTGCATCGTTTCAGTGTCGCGTTCTCTTCTTGTACTGTGAAACAACCACGGAGCAGTAGCTTGTGGAAGAAGAAGAGATGGGGGATCTGAGTGAGGCAAAGAGAAAAAATGAACAGACGAATGGCGGCATCGCAGTTTTTTATAGATGGTTATTTGAATTTGAGAGTCGATCAGTCAATCCTAGAGGTGTAGGGTCGAATTCGTCGTGTTTTGTATAAATTTTCAACTCGTTAGATGTCATTCGAATTGTAGTGTTTTCAATTCGTAATCAAACAACTAAAAATAAAAAGAAAATGTTCTGTAAATACCACATTTGATACCAACTATTGATACCGATTTTATTATACACATTTAGTTGAGTTATCGTGCACATTGTTTGAGTTATTATGCATATTATATCATAACTATTTCAGTACAAAAAATAACATGTATAATTATTTTATTACAAAAAATAACATGCATAATAACTCAAATAATGTGTACGATAACTCAACTAATGGTGCATAATAAAATCGATAATATGTATAACTCTTTCATTACAAAAAAATAACATACATAATAACTCAAATAATATGCACGATAACTCAACTAAAGATGCATAATAAAATTGATATCAAATATGATATCTACGTATCAGCTCTAAAAAAAACTCTATCATCTTCATCACTCTAATCAGAATAATTGTTGAAAGACAACATATGTTGATTATTTGAATTTGTTTGCTCATCAAAAAACATTTGCGCTTATATTAAAGGATATTTTTCAACATACATATATATATATAGAGTATGGTTAATGTGAAAACGTTTGCATTTCAGTCGAAGTGCAAAAATTTCACATTAGTCAATCTTTTGTGGTCAATTTAAATTTAAATTGCTCACTAAATTCTTCGTATTAAAATCTTGTAAGAAATCAAAGTGATTTCTAGCTATATTTTAAATATCAGTGGTATTTCATATATTTATACGTGTATTTTGGGCCCCTCTTTTCCAGTGGCTTGTCTATGTTTAAAGGGCTTTCAAGGGCATGCTTGAAATTTTGCATATACGAGTGCTCCGGCCTCGAGACAATGAGAGCTCTTAACTCGGTCATATGTCAGGGTAGGCTTTTAATAACGGGGCGGGTCGGGTACCCGTGAATTTGATCCATCCGGATTCACGGATCCACGGGTACGGTGGGTCCACGAGTACGACGGGGCGGGTATGCACGGGTCTGAACTCAAAACCTCTAATCCGACCTGTGATAAATCCGGGCAGGTCCAGACGGGTCGGGCACGGGCCCGGGCGGGTCGGGTCGAATCCGTCAAATTTTTGAATTTTTTTTTGAATTTTTTTATTTTTTTCGAATTTTTGAATTTAAAACTGCACATTATTTTAATATATATATTTTTCGAATTATTTTTGAATTTTTGCACGGATCCACGGGTCGAGCACGGGCGGGTCTCAGGGACGGGTCGGGCACGGGTTTAGACGGGTTTGGAGGATTTGGGGCCAACTCGACCCGTGATAGATCCGCGGATCCGGGCACGGGTCGGGCACGTGTCAGACACGGGCGGGTAAACCCGCCCGGATTTTTTTTAAACCCTATGTCAGGCTGGCTGCATAAATTGTAATAATTGATCTTGTATTGTTGCATATGTTTTTGCAGTATGAAAGTAACATATATTGAAATTTAGATTAAATTTAAATTTTGACCATAAAAAATTGACTAATGTGTTCGATCGAAGTGCAAATATTTTCACATTAATCATAATCTATATGTTACTTTCAATATCTGTGCCGAAGTACAAAAGTTACATATTTTATATTTCTTTTAGATTAAATTTAAATTGCTCAATAAATTCTTCTTCTTAAAATCTTGTAAGAAATCAAATTTCATAATTTTTGGAGCTTTCAAGCTATTTTTTTAAATATTTTTTAAAAACAATCTAGCTTAATATTAAAAAAATATGTCCTTTTTATGTTGTTTTTAAAATTGATTTATATAAAAAATATAAGAAAAAATTTGGTCGAATATTAAAATTAGTATATCTTTTGATCATTTTTATAAAAAGTTTTTGACGAATGGCTTCACCCGTCGAATTTATCAAAAAATAATTTTTATATTATTTCGTGAGAGATTCTTTGCTGACTTGTTATGCAAACAATATCAAATTTTGAGCACGTGTTTACGACATTAAATATGATAATTAGAAGAAAAAAAGTTAGAAAAATTTTAATATAAAGTATTCCAAAGAATATTGGCTATTAATTATAGTAAACCCGCCCGGATTTTTTTTAAACCCTATGTCAGGCTGGCTGCATAAATTGTAATAATTGATCTTTTATTGTTGCATATCTTTTTGCAGTATGAAAGTAACATATATTGAAATTTAGATTAAATTTAAATTTTGACCATAAAAAATTGACTAATGTGTTCGATCGAAGTGCAAATATTTTCACATTAATCATAATCTATATGCTACTTTCAATATCTGTGCCGAAGTACAAAAGTTACATATTTTATATTTCTTTTAGATTAAATTTAAATTGCTCAATAAATTCTTCTTCTTAAAATCTTGTAAGAAATCAAATTTTATAATTTTTGGAGCTTTCAAGCTATTTTTTTAAATATTTTTTAAAAATAATCTAGCTTAATATTAAAAAAATATGTCCTTTTTATGTTGTTTTTAAAATTGATTTATATAAAAAATATAAGAAAAAATTTGGTCGAATATTAAAATTAGTATATCTTTTGATCATTTTTATAAAAAGTTTTTGACGAATGGCTTCACCCGTCGAATTTATCAAAAAATAATTTTTATATTATTTCGTGAGAGATTCTTTGCTGACTTGTTATGCAAACAATATCAAATTTTGAGCACGTGTTTACGACATTAAATATGATAATTAGAAAAAAAAAGTTAGAAAAAATTTAATATAAAGTATTCCAAAGAATATTGGCTATTAATTATAGTATCTTTCAAGATACGTTTTCATTAGTATAAAAGACGCTGGATCTTCAAACATTATCGATATTATATTTTATGGCACAAATTTGGGTAACGCCATAAAAAAAATTAGAAAGGGAATACCTTAGCAAAACCCATTATAATTAAATCAAATTTACCCCTTCTAATATCCAGTAGGTCAAAATTTAACATTTTTGTTAGTCGCCTACAGCCTTATATAGGATAAAATTTGCAAAACCACAACAGTTTACAAAGCAAATGTATATATTTTTGAAAATGGAAATTTTCGTCAATTTCAATATTTATTATTTCTTAATTATATATTTACTAAAATTAAGCAAGTATCCTTCTCTTTGGTGGTACATATTACAGAAAGGAGATTTAGCAAATCTCATAAAACAAAAATTATTAAATAAATTGTTAAATATCATTAGCAAAAGGATAAGACAACGGTTATTTAAAATAATTATTGATTAGGTTGAGATACGACAACGGTTATTTAAAAAAACCGTTGTCTTTGCTATTCATATTTTTTTTTAAAGATAAAGATCCAAGGCAACGATTTTTAAAATAACTGTTGGTGTAGCTCAACCTACGCCAACGATTATTTTAAATAATTGTTGCCTTATTTCATAGAATTTTTTATTTCAAGAACCCACGATTTGTGGCTGTTCAAACGAACAAATAACATTTTTTGACAAATTTTATTCATTTTAAATGTTATTTTTGACCAAAAAACAAGCATGCAATAACATTTGATCTTCAAACGGACGTAACTTGTACTCGTAACTCCGATTCAATATTATGAGCACTTTTTGGAGATGACAAGACATGACACACACTTTATCAAGCTAAAGTCCATAATTATGCTAGCAAGGCACAACCCACACACTTTATCGGCTAAAGTCCATAATGATGTTGTTTCGACCCCAAAAACTTTTTTGAAGCTTCTAAATCTCACTTTTAAGTTTTGTTTTTGCTCAATTTTTCTGGAAGAAAAATTCTAACACATAGGTTCTGATCAATAGTCGTTGCCTTCTCCCCCATGTTGTCTCTTACGACAACAACTTTTAATAAATAACTGTTGTCATAGGTTATGATCAATGGGAATTGAGAAACAAGCACCCATGATATGTAACTGTTCAAACGAATCAATAATATTTCACCATTTAGTTTTAACGAATCTCTATCAGTCTCAATCACACCATTCATTCAAATACAAACTAACACTCTCACACCTTTCTTCTCCTCTATTCAAATATCTATAGTCTCTCTCTCATTTCTGCATTTCATTTCTCCTCTACCTTTTTTTTTTCTAGTAATCAAACCTTTGAAACTTTGAAGAAGAAGAAGAAGATGTTGGAATTGAGACGTTAAATTTAATAAATAAAGCTTGAACTATGTATGTCTTAAATGTGATTAACTGAAACAATGGCATAATATGTATTTCGTCAAGATTTTGGGTACGAATACATATAGAATTAAATGTGAATTAATTATAACTGTTGATGGACCAATTATAATAAATTCAATTGATGCTAGTGTTAAAATAAATGTCAGATTATTGTTTGGACCTAATCAATTGATATCAGTCGAGATACCAAACAAAACGGATTCAACATAATTTAGTATATCTTTTGGCAGATACACTTGGTATATATATACATGAATCATCTGACCGTTTTTAGAATTGATTTATATAAAATGATATCAATTTGTGCATTGACAAGTAATAAAAAATGCCCACAATTCAGATCAGTTCCATACATCACAAGAATCACAAGGCCAAAGCCAGTTAGCTAATCCTAACACACATGACATATCAGATCAGACAACATACTCAAACCAACAAGAGCAGTAATCAAGTCACAGAGGCTAGCACAAAACAATCACAAAAACAAGAGCTGGCATCCAGGGACGGATTCAGGATTCTCGCCAGGGGGATTCAAGATTTACGGTATTTTTCAGGGGATCGAAATGATGGTTATTCTTGGAAAAAAAAATTATTTTACATGGTCATTTATGCAAACAAATTTCAAATACATGGTCATTTTTGAATTTTTTTAATAATATGGTCATTTTTGAAAAAAAAAATTTTAGGGGTGCAGCTGCCACTGCTAGTACCTACCTAACGGACCCGGATCTGCTGTAGCGCAGTACCGCACTACAGCAGATGGACGGTCCGGATCGACCGCCAATTCGCGATCGCCTGAGATGAAAATCAGGGGGGCTTTATACTTTGGCACGAATCTTGATGCAAATCAGTAAAAATCGGACGATTCTGATGCTGCGCTACACAGTCCCGCGCAGCACCAGATCTCATTCCCCTACCTAACACAGTTCGGGTTAAGATTGGCACCTACCAGTTCGTGTTAAGATCTCCTACGGCGCCTTCTCCTGTAGGGACCGTGTGACGAGTTGCTGCCAGTGTGAGGAAGTGACTCATTGGGTCTCAGAGGATTTCCACACACACTATATTGTTTTCACAGGAAGTTCAAGGGGTTTTGGATGTTTCTGAGGTTTATTCTTTGTGGCGTTTTTGTGTTGCAAGTTAGTTTAAATCAAGAATGGGTAAGGCAACTCGTTACACGCACTCAGGAATTAATTTAAGCTAATTTAGTTAATCATTTCTGTTATTAATAATTATAGATTGTGAAAAATTGCCTAACAATTTGGTACACTCCTAATTAAATTGGCAATTTTATTTAATGGTGTATATATGTGCACTTATTTTGTTTTTAATTTAAAAGCTTAAATATGTACAAAAAAATTATTAAGTATTTTAGTTATTGCTTTATTTATATTACGAAATTTGGCTTTAAAAGTTTTATTTATGTACAAATTTTTATTTCTTGTTATATTAGTTTAATTATTTTGTACATTATTTTATTTACTATTAAATGTTTATTTATTTACACGTAAAATTTTGTTATTGGTTTTAGTTTTTAATTGATTCAAAATTTCACGGATTTCACAAAAGACCCCGCTAAAAGTTAAAATTTTTATTTGAACATTACTTAAAGACCGCCTACCAACTGGTGAAAACCTCGCAAGGCGAGGTTGCCTACGAGGTAACGACTGTGTGATATGTCGACGCCCCGTATTAGAGACTACGATACATCTTTTCCTCTCATGTCCCTATGGCGTCAACATATGGCACAATATTCGCAACTGTCTACACTTAGTCGATAACATCATCGAATATTGGAACATGAACAAAACTCAACAATCAAAGGAGGAGTGACAAAAATGGGACACCACTATGCATGCAACCATGTGGGCAATCTGTAAGGAGCGAAACAACCACATGTTCAACGAAACAAACCGACCACAAGCACACACCCTACTACAGATTACAAACTACATCTTCATGTGGTTGCAACATTGTTGAACATGATGCAATCATACTAGGAGATTAGTCTTTTATTAGGCCAATTATGCATTCAAAACTCTCATTCTTCTGATCCCCTCTCTTCTTCTTTATTTTTCCTTCTTTTACCTTGTACATGTACATAGTCTAAGTGCAATACAATTTAAAGTAGGCAAAGTTTATTTTTCTCAAAAAAAAATATTATCTAAAAACCATGGTAGTCACTGAGTAAATATGACAATGATTTATTAAATTTGTACGATATTAATTTGAGACATTATATAGTTGCAACTGAAAACAAAACAAAAAACAATTTACAATTAAAATAATTTGTTATAGAATTTTACTCAAAAATATTCGGTGAATCAAATTTGACGACAAAGTTTAGTGATATACAAATATCTCTAGGAATCAACCTCAGATATTCTTCGGAGACCAAAAAGGTTGGGAGCAGAAAATTCACTAGAACCTCCAAAAAGTACAGAAAATAAATTATATACTTTTTTGTTTGGAGACCAAAAAATAATATTCTTCGGGACCAGAGAACATTATTTTGTTTCCGCAGTTCAATGTAGAACGAGGCCCAGCTTGTTTTACATATTGTTAATATATTACATTATGATAAACGTAACTTTAAAATAATATAAACACAACTTGTAATTTGAGTTGTCAATGGTTGTCGTTTTGATTCTTTTTTGTTTTGTTTCGTGATAAATTATACGATTACGATCAACAGACATTCTTTCGTTTAAATAACGATACAGTTAACAAAAATATATTGTTTCGTGGTCGTTTGTTTTGTAGTTTCGTTTGTGACTATGTATTGTTAAAATTGCTTTGATTTCTGAGAAAAAAAACTATGCTGAGAAAAGACGATGAGAGAGGAGATGCAGAATTTGATTTTTGTGTATAGTTAGAATCATTCATCACTGATTTCTGCAGGTTTACTTTAATGTGATGAGAGAAAAGATGATTGAAGAACGAAGAAAAGGAGTTTGATCGTTTCAATCGTTTTCTTTAACAAAACAAAATTTCGTAACCGTTCATTCAACAAAACGGTTAACGAAAATATCATCTTTTGTGACCATTTCACATGTTTGACAAATCTACTTGTAGTATATATCATCTATTGTTCCGCATGTCAAGAAATATTTTTAGTATTAAAAATAAATTGAATGTATAAATTTGAGCAAGGGATTAATTTATTGTCAAACATTATAATTCAAAATTACAGCCAAATGCGAATTATTTAGTCTCGAATAGTATGGAGTTTTGAAATCCTTTTCTTTATCTCAAATTAATGATTATAAGGTTATAACAGTTACAGCTAGTTCATACTGAGCTCGTACGAATTTCAACATTTCAATATAGAATTTGTTTTTCATTATAAATCGGTGCTGATATACGTCAGTAGTTCTGAATAAAGAATAAAATTCATCACAAAAATGTCAAATTTGATCACAACAATATTCTTGTAACGATCTTTTCGTTGGTCACTGGTTGTCGCTAATACGCGACTCATTATTATAAAAGGAGCTGCTAACAGCCTCCATTTATATGTTCTCTTAAAAGTCTTTATAACTAACGCAATCATTAAATAGCTAATTAATGAATTTCTGTTATTAATTCATTCCAAAAATGTCTTAACTGTCCTCCACTACAAGACAAAAATCTCCTTAACAATCCCTCTAACTAACTATCATTAGAAGTGCTAATTTCCATTCTTGAGAATGGAAATTAACGATGCATGTTCAAGTCTTTATATAAATCATACGAAGTCTTAATAGTTGTGTGTCCAAGTTTTTATATTACATAAAATTGCGCATTTTAATTCAATTTTGCAACAATTGTATTATAATTTCGCTACAATTTGCTGCATTTTGCTCCTAAAAAACACATTGTTTTTACCATAACTTTGTTGCATTTTTCTGTAACTTGCTGCATTTTTTCTCCAATTTAGATGTAATTTGTTGCAAATTAACACTTTGCGCGTCCAAGTCTTTATACAAATCATACAAAGTTTTAATAGTCGCGCGTCCAAGTCTTTATATTACATAAAAATTATGCATTTTAATTCAAGTTAGCTGCAATTTATCGCAATTTTGCTGCGATTTTGCAGTAGTTTTAAATATAAAGACTTGTTTGTTATAATATAAAGACTTAATTGTTACAATATAGAAACTTTCTTGTTTTAATATAAAGAATTCAAGATTTCAATTTTGCAACAGTTTTACTGCATATATAAATATAAAAACTTTTCTGTTGTAATATAAAGACTTGATTGTCATAATATAGAGATTTATTTGTTCTAATATAAAGACTTGTAATTTCGAATTTTGCAGCAATTTTGTTGCATTTTTAAATATAAAGACCTACATGTTGTAATATAAAGACTTGGTTGTCACAATATAGAGACTTGAAATCCAATCATACAAGTTAACACGAATGCCACAACATACCCTGTATCACTTCGAATCTGAAATCATGTTCTACAGTTTTGTATTATAAAAATGTAGTTAAACACTAAGGAATAGTTGATAAATCCAGATTATTTTAAAAAAAAAGATAACACAACTTCTATGGTGAAATAGTTTCAATTTTTCAGCAGTTTTATTGCATTTATAAATAAAAAGACTTATTCATTGTAATATAAAGATTTGATTGTCATAATATAGAAACTTGTTTGTTATAATATAAAAATTGTGTCTCATTATTACACTAAATAAGACTTTAGAGTTTCTAATATATTAGCACATATTGATCAACTCTTGAGGCCACAACATACTCATGAAAATCAGAACATAAAACATATATAGTACTATTACAAAGAGTTTCAAACATATGATGGTGTAAATCAAACATCAAGAGAGAAGATCGACAGAACCTTCAATCCCCAATCAAACACCACAAAAACCTGGTAAACCAACCAGCAAATCCCCAATCAAACATATGACTGTGCTTGATAAGCATGTAAAAACGTCCTACTATAAATTTGCCTAGGAAATCAATTCTGAAATTCACCAAAAGTATGAAACAGCGTAAAAAATGCCATACATCACTTTTCACTAATGAAATCAACTATGAAATGACCAAAAAGACCATTCCCACTCTATATTTAGCAAATGTTTCTCATGAAATCGTTGAATTGAGGGATTTGGAACTGAAAATTGAGTGACTTTTTTCGTATAATGGTTACAGAGAACATGCCGTGTTGTCTGGCTTGAGCTCCTTATTCCCTTACTGGTGCCTAGTCGCGGAGTGAACCACAAGGAAAGGATAGAGTTTCAGACAAGCGGTGTACTACGAGAAGGTTGTAACTGGAGAAAGAAATCATCGACGTCCCATGACGATGGCCAGATCCGACGTGCTGACCAAAGAAGAAGCATAGAAAGACATCGAGAAAGAGTGGGAGTATATCGAGAGGAGTAGAGTTATGATGAGAGAAAGAAATGACGGAGTACTCAATTTGGAAAAAAATACTATCTAAGATTCACGCGGAAGATGTGGTTAGTTACGGGGACGCAAGAGGGGGACAAGAGCTTGGGGGACGATATATTTACTCTATTATAAAAATGACAAATCTACTATTTTTTCTAATCTAAAATAGTATAGAGATGGGTGTGTTGGCGTGTCGGCTTCAAGGTCGGGCCGACACTTCAATCTGAATCATTTATTTCTTTTACAGTCTTGATCTGAGTCGTTTAGTGTTTGGTTGGATAATATGTGGCAACTTTTCTTGCGGTTTCCGTATAGAAGTTTGAAATTTGCTAAATTCTTTTGCGTTGCCCTCGACACATGGATTAAACAAATAATTATTTGACATATTATTATATTTGTATTAATTGTCTCTTTACTGCTATATTTAATGCTTTATCAATTATGCTCATTTTTTATTAATTGTATGAATATCAAAAGCCACTTATTAAATGTATGAATATCAAGATGTACATATTTAATTTCATACTATCTACATATAAAATATTTCATATTGTATGTATTTTTCTATATCACATTAAATTTAATATTGTAATATATATATAAATCATATTAGTATTTTCAGATCATATACTATAAATCATATTATGTGTATATTTTTTATATCACGCTTATATAGTTCATATAATTTGCATTTATATAATTCATATATTTCATATAATTATTTTCATATTACATGTATATAACTCGTATATTTTTCATAAAATAATTTAAATTTTTATGTATATAAAATAATATAAAAATAATTTATAAAATCTTATGCATATATTATCAGATCTAATTAGATCTAGCATTCATGACGTTTGTGACAACAAATGTCATCAATAAAAATATGATCAAGTGTGCCGACTTTTTGTAGAATCAAATAATATTCTTAGTTGATCACTGATATTTTTAATAATATGTGACTATAACAATCATCACAAACGAGTCTAATTTTTGTGACAAATTTTTTGCTACACTAAAATAATTTTATTGGCAAAGAACAAAATTATCACCGAATTCATTTTCACAATTGGAATTGCATTGACAAAGTACAGAATTATAAAAATGTAAAAAATATGCAAAGAAAGTTGTGAGTGAAGCAAGAGGAGCTTATAAGAATTTATATCATAAGTTAGGCACGAAAGAAGGCGAAAATGACGTCTATAAGTGCCAAACTCCGCGAGAGAAAGACGGAAGATTTCAGTCAAATCCAATGCATCAAGGAGGAGACAAATAAACTCTTGTGGAAAGACAGCAAGACCAAGAATAAATAGAGAGATTACTTCGACAAGTTGTTCAACAAAGATAATGAAAGCACTATGGTTGAGCTAGATGACTCTTTTGATGACACCAAAAGTTGATTAGTTTGAAGAATTCAAGACAGAGATGAATAAAAAAAAATGAAAGTGGGTAAGAATTTAGGGCATAATAACATCCTGATCAAGGTGGGGAGATGCTTGGGAGACATAGGAGTAGTATGGCTAACTAAGTTGTACAACAACATCTTTCGGTCAAACAAAATGTCGAACGAGTGAAGGAGAAGTATATTAGTATCTATCTTCCAGAATAAACGAGATAGTGTTGTACTAATTACAGAAGAATCAAGCTTATGAGACATACAATGAAGCTTTAGAAGAGAGTAATTGAGCATCGTTTAAGAAAGATGACAAGCATTACGAAAAACCAATTGGGTTATGCACGGGCGATCGACTATGAAGACATTTTTCTTGACAAAACAACTAATGAAGAGATATAGAGAACATAAAAAGAATTTACACATGATATTCATCGACTTGGAGAAAGGGTATGACAAAGTACCAAGGAAGGTCATGTGGTGGGCACTTGAAAAAACGAAAGTTCCAACAAAGTACATTAACCTTATCAAGGATATGTACGATCACGTTTTGACTAGTGTAAGAGCATGTTACGATGAGACTGATGACTTTTCCATTAAGATAGGATTACATCAAGGGTCAGCCTTGAGCCCTTATATTTTTGCCTTAGTGATCGATGAGATCATGAAAGATATATAAGAAGATATTCCTTGGTGCATGATTTTTGCAGACGATGTGATCCTAATTGACAAAACTAAGGTAGGAGTAGGTAGAAAATTGAAGTTTGAAGGAAGACTTTAGAATCAAAAGGTTTTAGACTTAGTAGGACTAAGACCGAATATATGAAGTGCGAGTTCAGTGACGTTTGATTTTTGGGATATGTGGACAAGTGGTGCCTAGAAGAAATATCTTTCGATATTTGGGATTGATGTTACAAAGTGATGGCGAGATTGATGAAGATGTTATCCATATAATAAGAGCGGGTTGGATAAAATAGCGACAAGCATCTGACATGCTATGTGACAAAAAGGTTCCACAAAGATTGAAAGGTAAGTTCTATAGAACGGGGATCATACATGCAATGTTGTATGGAGTAGAATGTTGGGCTATTAAAGGGCAACACATACAAAAGATGAATGCGACGGAGATGCATATGTTACGGTGAATATGTGGGCATAGAAGAAGAAATTGCATTAGAAATGATGATATACATGACAAGGTCGGGATTGTACCAAATAAAGACATACTTGTTCAACATCGTTTGAGATTGTATGGACATATCCAACGCATGCCTTCTGATGCACCGATATGTAGTGGAGTTTTAAGTCACTCAAAACACAAGAAGAGGTATGGGGTCGACCGAAATTGACATGGAATGAAGGTGTAAAAAAGAACTTAAAGGCATGTAATGTCTCCAAATTGTTGGCGTCAGATAGGAGTGCTTGGAAGTCAGCGATCCACGTACTAGAATCATGATAGACTAACTTTGCACATTAAGTTTTGGTGAAGATGCAGGTTAAAACAGGTACAAACCAATGTCGAACATGCTCAAACTTGTCCTGGACAAGTCAAGACATGGTCAAAGCATCAAGGAAAGGCATCAAGACAGAGCACAATGTTACCATAATGCTTGCCAACTCGTTATAACGGGTCACAAAGGCGTTATAACGAGTGCCTAAGGCGTCATAACGCCTCAGGAGGAGAGAGAATGAGCAGATGTTGGATTTTCCCAAGACAATCGTTACTGTAATGCTCCAGCAAGGTGTCACAACGTGTTGCCATCCGTTATAATGCCTCATCCAAGCGTTATAACGAGTTGCTAGAATTCTAGCCCACATGTCAGCAGCAGAATGGCAAAGAGGAAACAAGCCCAAGGCGTTATAATGCCTTCCAACTCGTTATGGGATATGTTGTAACGTTATGTGCTATTTTCACAGATCCAAGATCCCAAGAATTGCTCAGCCTATATAAGTGAAGCAGAAACGAACCAGATAATAAATCCAAACATCCAGGCAAGCTTCCCAACAGTAATTGAGCACTAAAGAGAGCATGATTCAAGTCTCTTCCACTTACCTAACCCTGAGAGCACTTATGATAGCTACTATTCTCTTATTGTCTATTGGAGAACATAATCTTTAGCTAATGTTTAGCCTTTGGTGCACCACATTTGTGTTGTCAAGTGGTGCATCGCTGTCCTTGATTGTGTTGTCAATCGAACCTTATTGCGGTGTATTGAGCTGTTGTCCCGTGCATCAATTTAGGAGAAGAAGATTGGCTTACTTGTGTTAGAAGAAGTCAAAGATCGTCTCTGCCCCTTTGTAAAAGATACTTGATTATAGTGAAATGGCTCGGAAGACGTTTTATCCCGAGAGACCCGTGGACGTAGGCCTAATTTTTTTTTGATAAGCTGAATCACGTAACATAGCGCGTTCACTTGTTCTCGATTGCTCTCTCTTCACTCTCTTTAGCTATTTGATCTCTATTTTTGTGATTTGCACAATTGATTCTTGAAATTGCTTGCTCTATTACTTGGCTAGGTGATTAAGGTCTAAAAGATTTTAATCGAATTGAAATCGCTTATGCACATAGATTTGATCTTAGTCTTGCGTATTAGCATAAACCCTCTTTACATTCTTAACATGATTTGCTATTATGAGCACTTTCCGGAAACGGCAAGACACGACCACACACTTTATCGGGCTAAAGTCCATAATGACGATGTTTCAATCGCAAAAACCATTTTGAAGCATTTGAATCCCACTTTTAAGTTTTTATATTTTGTTTTTTCTTATTTTTTGAAAAAAAATCTAACACAAATGACAACGGTTATTAATTAAATAACTGTTACCATATCCCCATGTGGCCTCTTACGGTAACGATTTTTTAGTCAATAACTGTTGTCATAGGTTATGACCAATAAGAATTGAGAAACAAACACTCACGATACGTGGTTGTTCAAACGAACCAATAACATTTCACCATTTAGTTTCCACGGATCGCTATATGCCTCAATCACACCATTCATTCAAATACATTATAACGCTCCAAATTTGTCTATCTTTATTCTCCTCTATTGAGATATTCATAGTCTCCCTCTCTCTCTCATTTTGGCATCTCATTTATCCTCCATCTTTCTTCTCCTAGCAATCAAACATGTGAAACTATGAAGAGAAATAAGAAGATGATGATGATGATGATGATGAAGAAGCAGAAGAATATTTTTGTTTTAGTTATTGTTTTAGTTAGTACGCATTTGTAATTTGACTTTATTATAAATATTAATATTTGTATGCATTTGTAAAATAAACTCGTATAAATATTTATGTTTGTATGCATTTAAAATTTTATTGATGTTTTTTGTGCAATTTAAATTTTACAGAGACAGCTCTAGACGCTATCAATTTCAAAAAAAGACTCTAAGGCAATAGCTATCTATTAAATAATTGTTGTTCTAGATTTCAATGACAATATTTTTTTAATAAATAATCATTGTCTTACCTAAAATATTAAATTAATATTTCTCTTCGACAATACTCATATACCAACAATTGTTTGTATAATTCACTAATCTCTTCGACTCTAATAATTATATAACCGTTAGACAAGATGATTTTTTATTGTTGACAGATCTCTTATCTGTGGTAGTGGTACACCGTAGTAGTATATTATGCAATTCATGCCCATGACATATTAGGTATGGATTAAAATGAGCGATGTGTCACCGTTATAGTCAAAAGTGATTTTTCTAAAAGCAAATTATGTGCTTTGCACGCATTGTGCTCAATCTGCCTATTAGCGCACCACATGCATGTAGATCACATAACCTAGGCCACTTTGATTAGTGGATTCCCATGGAGAGTGACAACCTTGGATTCCAAAGGATGGAACTAACATTATACCCCCAATGTAGTACGATAAAATGCATTTATTCTAACATGGAAGTTCAAGTACACGGATCATGGAACGTATATATCAATCAACTTTTAATACTGCTAATTAAGTTTCACTACATAGAAAGGAGATTTAGCAATCACTATAAAATAATGATTATTGAAAAATTGTTAAACACTGTTGGCAAAATGATAAGATAACGATTATTTTAAATAATTATTAGCGTACACGGTTATTCAAAATAATTGTTGCTCTTGCTTTCCAGATTTAAAAAAGGTACAAGACAACGGTTTTTAAAATAACCATTAGCATAGTTCCACCTAAGCAATTGTTATTTTAATTAACCGTTGACTTATCTTCAATTTTTTTTATTTCAACTATCTAATATCCTTGACTGTTAAAACTGGACCAATAGCATTTTTTTTAAATTTGTAATTGTTTTAAATGTTATTTTTGACAAAAACAAAACAAGAAACAATGTTCAATCTTCAAATGGGCATAACTTTTGACTCGCAACTCGGATTCGCTATTATGAGCATTTTTCGAAAACGGCAAGACACGACCGACAGACTTTTCAAAAATCTTGTTATAGGGTGTGGTAAATCAATTATTAAAATAATGAATAATAAAAATGTAATACAAATATGTAAATTTTGTAATTTTATTCCCTATATTTCTATTTGATATTTTGAGCATTTTATTTTGGCATGAAAAAAATGTGTGGCATTTTCTATTATGCTTTAAAATTTTAATTTCAAACATATCAATATCCAAACTTATGAGATTATTTTATCAATACAAATATTGCCTACAAATTATAAAAATGTGTTCCCTACATGTTCTTTTTTAGAAAGTATAAAATTATATAAATCCTCAAAATATATATAATTATTACAAACAAGTTTCATTTCATATAAAAGTCCTTAAAATCTATCTCTTATGCCTCTTTATTATTAAATATAACTCATGTTTTCTATTAGTTTTATGCACTCTAAAATTTTATTACTTAAAATCACAAAATCACACTTCATACGTCAAAATTTATATAACAAGCATATTATATAGATTAAAAACAATATTAGACACATAAGAAATTACGTAAGTATCAAAATCATATAGAAATTATTATTATGCATACAAAAATCATATAAATATTTTATGAAGAAAAAAAATTAGTATACTATTTTATGCATGAGAAAATATACAAAAACCTATGTACATGTTAATAAAATATATATATATATATATATATATAATAAAAATGAAATTCTACGGTGTATATAAGACCATATAAAATATGTTATGAAAATTCTGCATACATCTTATTGTTGGCTTGAACACATCTTGGATTGACAATTTACAAAACAATAACAATACAAACATTTGCAAAATTTTAGTTTTGATTAGTAGGTTAAACATGTATAATTGATCAATAAATATGTCACTAACACATTGTACAAGTCAAGAAAAACATATTAGCACAAGAAGCAAGCAAAATAGAGCATGGTAGAGCCATGCTTTATAGTAATGCATGAAGAACATGTTATACAGGTTAGAAACCGTCACAACGAGTTGCCAAGGCATCATAAAGGGTTCCTGGCAAGAGGACCCACAAGAAAGGAGATTTGGAGTTAGAAAAATTGACTAAGTCATTAAAATATAGAGCCATGCGTCACCGTAACGCTTTTCAGATCCGTCACAATGGGTTCGAAACAGTTATAACAGATTCCACATCAATTTTAATGGGTTCTTAAAGAAGAGGGCCCAGTAGTCAGTTACAAAGAAGAACAATGGCAAAACTAGAACGTTCCCTAACTGTTAGAACGAATTTTGTAACGTATTAGACTTTTCTATAACGCTTTTTTTACCTAGAAGTGGGGATTCCCACCTATTTTATTGAAATATAATCCTAAATCATATAGAAACTACGCTAAACTAAAATCTAGAATCAAACTAGTACTATTCTACTCTCTACTTATAAATTATACTCTAATCAAGTCAAACTATTTCCTAATTATTAGTATAAAATATTACAAAATGTGGTTTTAATTAGTCTTCCAACTATACTGAGCAAATATTGCAAATCCTTAATTCATCACAAAAAGAAACCAACATAGTATCTCTCACACATAATTTCTTACATCACAAAAATACTCTCAATCATACTTCTAACTTTTAAGAGCTTGGATTGGAATCAAAGAGAAAAGGAGAATGCCATTTCTCTTCCAGAGGAACTTCCACATATGTCAGATACACCTTCTTCTTATAAACAATCTTAGTATCAGATACCTCTTCATCATCTAGAATATCCTGAGCATGTGTCTGTCCATGATCCTAAAAAGGAAAATGTGTAGAGTTTTTCTATTCTAATAGAAAATATGGGGTTTCTATTATATCTCATTGAATATCCAAAACATTGTTAAAACATGTAGAAATATTAGTTAAATTTCCTACATACTGTGGAAGAACTAAAGATAGCTTAAGAAACAAGTCTTGTTTAGAATTTTTGCACCAAAAACTAGCTAATCTAATTATATTTAGCCCTAAAGAATGAAAGTTTTAAAATTTTCCATTTCTAAAACAAATATTGTTTCTTTCTATTCAAATAATCCATAGAACAACTCCTCTGACAATTTCTATAATTACATTATCTTTGAGGGGTATAACTGCTTGTATATACCATAAATCCTTAATAGAAGTTAAATAGTTGGAAAATTCATTAAATTCAGCTATCCAATTCCATAAGGTTTCTGCTACAAGACATGTAATAAATAAATGATCCACAGTTTTCTCTAATCCACAGAATACACAATTAGTAGTTATATTCATTCCCCTAAGAGCTAAGTTTTGTTTTGTCAAGACTTTTTCCCTCTTAACTAACCACAAGAAAAAAAATATTTTTAATGGCATTTTGGCTTCCCAAATAGTTTCATAATCTCTATTTTTATTCCACCAAAATCCAACCACTTGTAAAACGATTGAACTGAAAATATACCATTAGAGTTCCATTTCCATATAATTTTATCAGGATTTTCTTTTTCTATTTTTTACATCTTGTACTAATGCTCTCAATTGATTGAAATCAAATCTAAGTCTACCAGTTAATTATCTTCTAAATTTTAATGACTCTTGTAGAGAATGTATAAATACTTCATCAAAAATAATATTGACATCTAGAGCAATCTCAAACAGCAATGAAAACTGCACTGCTAATGAACAATCTCCTATCCAATTATCTAACCAAAATAGAGTATTATTTCCTCTCCCTATTGATATTACTATACCTAGGTTTATCAAATCTTTCTCAAGCATTATTTGTTTTCAAAAAGGAGAATATAACATTTTATTTGAAGTTGAGAAATATTTAAAGTGAATTATTTCTTTCCATCTATTTTTGTAGGTTGGATCTCTAAAATGAATTAGCCATTTTACTAGTAATGCTTTGTTTATTTGTTCTAAGTTTAAAACTCCTAGTCCATCATTTTCTTTTAATTTATAAATTGTTTTCCAAATAACTAAAGCTATTTTTTGGATGAACTACCTCTCCACCATAAAAAATCTTCTTCTTAATTTATCTATCCTAATTCTAATTGATACAAGAATTCTATATACTGACATCTAGTATAATGGAACTGCTGACATAACTGCATTTAATATAACTAGTCTACCTCCTAATGAAAAAAGTTTACATTTTCATCCATTTAACTTCTTTTCAATTTTTCTATAAGAAACTCCCAATCTTTAAGTGAAAGTCTTTTTCCACTAAGAGGAACACCTAGGTATCTAAGAGGTAATTCTTCAATTTTGCATCCTATAGAATTAGCTATAACTGAACTTTCTTGCTCTCTTAGATTTAGGGGAATCATTTCACATTTATCATAATTGATTTTTAAACTTGAGACTTCTTCCAAAGCTAATAATATCCACTTAAGATTTTCAATGTATATTAAATCTGCTTCTTAAAATAGTAAAGTATCATCAGCAAAATGTAAGTTCAAGACTATACTATCATTGTTAAATTTGCCCAATCCCTTTAACTTACCATTATGTTGGGCCCTTTTTAAGTACTGTTGAGACCATATACAACTAGAATGAAAAGAAAAAGGGATAAAGGGTCTCATTGTCTTACTCCTCTATGACAGCTAAAATATTCTCTCAATTCTCCATTGAAATTTACAGAAGTTCTAATTCCTTTCAAAGAATCCATAACCCATCTAATCCATTTGTTATCAAAATATTTTTCTCTAAGAACTTCTTCTAGAAATTCCCAATTTATTCTATCAAAATCTTTTTCAAAATATATTTTATGAAGAATGCCTTTTTGTTTTTTCTACCTAACTTGGTGTAAAATTTCATGTTCTATTACAACATTATCCATTATGCATCTACCTTTAATATATGCATCTTGACTATTATCAATTAAGACATCCATATATGAAGATAGCCTATCATCTAATAATTTGGAAATGATTTTAAAACTACAGTTAATCAAACTAATAGGTCTAAACTTAGTAATAGTATTTGCATCTTGTTTTTTTAGGGATCAAACAGATGGATGCTAGATTAGTTCCCTTAATATCTAAATTGTGATTGTGAAATAAATTAACAAGTTTAGTTACCTCATATTTAGCAATGTTCCAACATGACTGATAAAAAGCAAAGGAAAATCCATCAAGACCTGGTGCTTTATTAGGATTACATGAAAAGACTATTTTCTTTACTTCAGCTTCTGAAAAAGATTTAATTAAGTTTTTCTTTTGTTCTACAATTAATTTATGTTCTATTTTTCAAAATGATTCTTGTAGAACAACATTTCTTTCCTTAGCCTCGCCCGTAAGATTTCTATAAAATGAACTAATATGATTTTTCATTTTCTTAATGTCATATTCTATTATTCCTTCAATTTCTAGGGAAAATATAAAAATTGTCTTTCTCCTTTGATTTGCTACTATGTGAAAGAATTTAGTATTTAAATCTCCTTCCAAAAACCATTTCGCCTTGGCTCTTTGCTGCCAATACCTTTCTGTTGACTCGAACAATTTCTCAAGTTTGTTGATTTGCAAAACAACGTGTTATCTCATCAAAATTTGTGAGAATTGATGCAAGATATTCGAAGCAAGATCAAATTAAGCAAGGGGAGTTAAACCAAGGAATTAAGAGCTAAAGATCTCAAGAAATTATAGAAGAATATAGGTTTAACTCTTTAGAACTTTGGTTATTTAAAATTGGGAGTTAAATGCAAATAGCAAAATTCAGAACAAAATACACATTAGCATTATAACGCCAAACTTGGCGTTATAACACCAGAGTGCACAACTTTGCGAAATGGCCAAGTACAAGGAACATTGTACTTGGCGTTATAACACCAAGTAAGGCGTTATAACGCCATAATTATAAGATTTTAAAATGGAAATTTAAAATAGACTAAGATAGCAATAAATTCCAAAATAGCAAAAATACCTCTTAAATATTGCTAAAGTTTATGAATATAAAATTCATTTTTCCAAAAACATTATTTTGCAAAAGTGCAAAATTTTCACCAAAACTCCAGAGAGTTAGGGTTATAACGCTAAGTCTGGCGTTATAACGACAGAGTCAGGTTTTGGCCAAAATTGGCTAAGTCCTGACCTGTAGCGTTATAACTCCATGTTTGGGGTTATAACGCCAGAGTCAGGTACTTAGCCAAATCGGTCAAGTCCTGATCTCTAGCGTTATAACGCCAAGACTAGCGTTATAATGCCAAACGGTGCAGATTTTGAAACTTTATTTTGAAATAGTAAATGATCAGATAAAATTCCAAATGCTTAAAATTAAGTCTTAAATATTGTATAAGATCATCATGATGAATTTAATTTTCTCAAAAACATTAGTTTGCTCAAAAACATCAGTTTGCTCAAAAACATGTTTTTCAACCAAATTTCCAGAGAGTTGGCGTTATAACGCCATCCCATGCATTATAACGCCAGTGTGCTCAAAGTTGGCTAAATCTTCTAAGTACTGGAAATTCTGGTCTAGCATTATAACGCCACATTTGGCGTTATAACGCTAGTTCAAAATTCAAACGTCACAAAACTTTGTCCTGACTTGGACTTGCGTTATAACGCTAAGTACAACCTGCACAAAAACACAAATCTAACGTCACAAAATTTTGTCCTGACTCATGATGGCGTTATAATGCTAGGTTTTCTATAGAGCTTGGTGTTATAACGCTATGTTCCGAAAACCTAATTTTGTGCAGAAATGAAAAGATATAAAAGGGGACCATCTTCTTCACTTTTACTTACTGAAAACTTTTAGCAAAAACTTAATACCTTCCAGCAGTCATTGTTGTGCACTTGAGCTCATTCCTAAATAGCTAAATCCATTTCACAATCTCCGAATTTTATTTAGCCAAATTGTTCCATTGATTGTTGAGAGATTAGTGGTGTTGTTAGATTAGTGTTCTATCATCTATTTGTCTTAGTTTCCTTAATTGTGAATCGTGTGAATCAATTTGGGTCCAATTACTCTACCGGTGTGTGTAAAGAGAATTGGATTCCACCTTTGTACGAATTTTTCGTTAGTGGAGCGGATCGAGCTTATTACCGCAAGAAGCGGGGGCGCCGGAGACCCGAAGAGTAGGCGTGGCCTCATAGTGCAAGCCGAACTCCGTCAACACGCGACTGAGCCATCTTCTTACCTTTCTTTATTTCAATTTTACTAATTCCTAGTTGCTTTATGATTAATTGCACTTGAATTGCACTTTTAGGAATTAATGAATTGAATTGTGTTGACATTTGAGTGAATTGTTTAGTTAATATTGTCATATTGGTATTATGCTTCCGCATATAAAATTGAATTATCGTGAATTGAAATTGAGAGTTGAGAAGATTTGCAAACTAGTCCCTAATTCTTAATTAAACGAAAAATTGACCATAACCTAGGCCGCCTAGGTTATCACTTTCTTCTTCATCATATATTGTATCTAATTCAGAATGAAAGTATTTTAAAAGTTCAAACTCTGATTCATCTAGATCTCTATTTTCTTGAATTTCTTCTACTCCTTTGCTGTTATTTGTGAATCCTTTTATTTTTCTTTTTTTCAGCTCTAAAGTTAGCATTCCTTTCTCTAAGTTCAGTTCTTTTTTGTTGAAGTTTTATCCTCCAACTATTATCTATTGAAAGCCTTAAAAAAATTGATTTCCACCATTTTAAAACAAATCTAACAAACCATCTTGCTTGACCCAATTTTGTTCAAACTTATTGGTTTAACTATCCTAGGCATAATATCCATAGATTCTAGAATTATAGGATTATGATCTGATTGTATCCTAGCTAAAGACTTAGTCATAGTGTTTTTGAAAAATTCTGTGATATAGTGTAGAAATATCTATCTAAAAGGGCACAGGTTTTAGCTAAAGCTAATTTAACCCATATAAGTTTTCTATCTAATAATTTGATCTCTAGAACTTGAAGAGAATTAATCTCAAAGTTGAATTTTCTACTTACTAGTGATGATAAGATTTTCCTATTTTCTCTGATCTGTTTCTAATCATGTTAAAATCCCCACATATTAAACTATTTCCTTTTTCTATTTCTATTATTTCCTTTAATTCTTTAAAGAAATCTTTTATATATTCTGATAATACAGGTCCATATACCATTGTAAAAGACCAAGAGTAGTTATCAAATTTATTTTCAAAAGTACAGTAATTGAAAATTCTTTTTTGATCAAATCTAAGATATTATATAGAGAATCATTTATACCTAATAATATTCCCCCGGAATTTCCTTTTGAAGGTAAAATTTTCCATACATTTATAATCGAGTTTAGTGAAATAAGAATTATATTGGAGAAGTCCTCCTTTTTAGTTTCTTGTATTCCAACTAGGTCTATATTATTGTCTGTGAAGATTTCTCTAAGTAAATTTTTTTTTGCTTTATTCAAGCCTCTACAATTCCAAGAGATTATTCTAACCATTGTATTATTTATTTTGATCTTTTGATTCTACAATTATGGAATCTATATTAATTAACTTATGTCAAACAAAAAGTTGGAGTTTTCATTTGTGTTATCATTTTTTTTCCTTTTATAGCTTTATTCATTAACATGTTGAATCTATCTCTTAAAAGCAATCTGAATTTGTTAAGAGTTTCTACTCTCTTTTGCTCTGTATTTTTCAAAGAAAAACCACATACTTCATATAGAGATACTACACCAGAATCTGTAAATTGAGCAAAAGGAAATAAGTCTAGAAGAGATTTTATACCAGTTTGAGAAGAGCTTGAAATATGATTTCCAGATGAGGAAGCTTGTTTGGCTTGGATTCTGAGACTTCTCTTAGGCTCCTTGTCTCCTTGATTTATTTGCCCTTCCTCTTCTAGTTTTTATCAGTCTGAGTTTGAGCTAACATCTAAAATAGAAACAATATCACTTCCAGAGTGAGCTGGATCTGTAGCTGACCTTAATACTAATTATGTTCCTTGAACAGTGTTATCTTTAGTTACAGACTCATCTATTTCAATAGCTAGCTCAAAAGTACTGTGCTCTTTATTATTCTTAGAAGATTGCTTTGGCCATTCTTTGTATTCATTTGAGACCAAGAACTGTTCAACATGTATATTATCTAACACTGACTTACCCTCTTCTATAATTTGTTTCCTTTTAAGATCAGATTGAGTCTTTGGTGAGGGTACAATATTTTGAGACTGAGGAGGTTTTGGAATACCTGAGCTAGATCCTTTTTCAAGATTCCAAACTCTATGCTTTTTGCTAGGCTTGGTATGATCTTCAGCAGTACTACCCTTTGATTTGTCAATTCCAATTTCTAAAAAGAAGAATTTAGGTCCTAGATCACTCTCAAACAAAATATGCTTACCAGAGGGAACTATGTTCTCATTTGGAACTCCTATCTTTAGCCTAAGGACTCTAAAGTGTATGTGATCTTTACAAACATGATCTACTTTCATTAGAAACCCTCTTATTTCTCTTGCTACTTTGTGAAACTCAGGTTCCTTCCAAAGTTCGTAAGGTAACCCTTTGACATTTACCCAAAGAGGTATAGTTCTAGTTGCCTGAATGTCATGTTTTCTAGGGTTGAAGGACTCTACAGGAAACCCCCTATTGCCTAAGTATAAAATACCCTTTGATAGAACCATTGCCCTTCATTGCTCATTTGAAGGTTCAATCAGAAAGAAACCATTTGATATGGCTCTTGCAATCCAGGTCCAACCTGGAATGAGACAAGCTCATGAGATGAGATTGGATATAGATCGTCCATTTGTCTTCATCTTTCAGCACTAGATTATGTTTAATGGTATTGCATAGTTTGATGTGATCTGGTGAGGCTGAGAAATGAATAGGGATGGTTTTGTTGGCATCTTCAATATTCTTCTGGGTAAGGACATCGGGTTAGGGTTTTTCATATCTACTAAATTCCTACACGATTTCGAATCGTGACCAGTTTTTGAGCAAGCAAAGCACATCTGAGGGTTGTGACAGGTAAAGGAGGAATGCCTTAACTCTCCACACTTGTAACAGATTTGTTTCCCTTTCTCTCTTGCTTCTCTTAGAGAAAATAACTTTTGACAGAGATTTTGAATATACTCAGATCTGTTTCTAGGGTTGCCATTGCTAGGGTTATGATTCGGGATATTGAGCATGCACTCACAAAGTTCTATAAACTGTCAAAAGGAGGATATTGTTGGGTTAGCTCAATCTTATTTGACTATTTGCAAAACCAACATTAGACTAACCATTTGCAAATATTAATTGTAATTTTCTAGGTACAATTGATCATTTCTTAGGTCCAAGACATGTAGAACAAGTCAAGAACATGTAGAATAAGTCAATGCAAGCACAAGGATGCAAGATGCATGAAAAATTAAGCAAAATTATGGCTTGCATTATCATAACGCCAAGAAAGGCGTCATAACACCTCAAAAGACGTCATAACGAGATCCAGGGCATTGTAACTCTTTTTTAGAAGTTAGGTCCAGGAGACAAAATGTTTGGAGCTTAAAATGTGAAGTAAATCTGAGTTGTGCGTTACTATAACACATGTGAAAGGTGTTATAACGTCCTATAAAGCGTTATAACGGTTTCCATGGCATTATAACACTTTCCTATAGATTTGGACTCAGAAGTCAGTTACAGAGTAAAGGAAGGGAATTTTTGAAAATGTTACAAACACGTCAGAGCCTTACACTTGCGTTGTAACGCTTGGGCTTACTTTTTGTGAATTGAAGATCTGAGAAAGCCCTTTGCCTATATATAGTGTCTTGTTTCTTTTCATAAGATCAAGAAAGCATTCTCCAAGTTTACAAGCAATTTAGAGCACTTTGAGAGCATAAAGATCATATTGTTCATGCTTTCTAACCTCAGTCATTGTGAGAGCTAGAGTTGTTATAGGAATTCCATTGTTAATCATTGTTTAGTGATATCTTGCAAGCTTTGTTGTGAGTTGCAAGAGTTTTTGTTTTGATTCAAGGATTGGATCATTTGTTATGTGGATGAACCTTTGTAAAACAATTTGGGCTTAATTTGGTTCTTGGTCCGATGTGGAATCGGGGGTCGCGTGCATATAGGCAAATATTGTCAAACTACATTACATCGAATGTCACTTTACTCTCTCTCTCTCTCTATCTTTTCTGCAATTCTTTAGTATTCATGTTGCATCTTTGATTGTGAATTTGAATTTTTAAAATTGTGCAAATTGCTAAGTAGGTTAATGTCTTGTTGAGTAAATACGTTTATGCATTCAAATTTGTTATTTCTATCATGAGTCCCATTCTCTCTTTTAATAGAACATTCAGTTTCTAACACTTAGATATAATGTTATCGTCAAATTTAATATTAAAATAATATTTAATTGTTTTTCTTTGTGCTTTAAACCGGAATGAAAAATGTTGCAAGATTGATAATTCGCCTACCTAATTGTCTAAGAGAATACAAATAAATTGATTAAGACGGATTACTTAAATTAATTATAACGTCCATGAAATTGTCTACCTAATCAATTCTACTAAAAAGCCTATCTTCAAGGAATATACATGCATCAATCTACTACAAATATTCAAATTAGGATATGGTAATGTAAAATGGAAAATGTTTTGGGATACCACAATCGATACGCTCATCGATACTACTGGACGACTCTAACTCGGTTCATTTGCATATTATTGTAGTTATTATGCACATTGTTTTTGTTATTATGCACATTGTTTTTTCTTATTATGCAACTAATTGACTGAACGTTCGACTGAAAACGCTCAACAGAAAATGATCGTCTGGATTCAATGGATGAAACTAATTGCATTCAATATGCACATTATTGTAGTTATTATGCACATTGTTTATGTTATTATGCACGTTGTTTTTGTTATTATACGCATTATTTGAACTATTATGCATGTTATTTGAATTGTTATGTATTTTATGAGCATTATGCACATTGTTTTTGTTATTATGCACATTTTTTGAATTATTATGCATGTTATTTGAACTATTATGCACGTTATGAAAATAAGTATGAATAGAATAAATAATTGATATCAACATTGCGATATAACAATGTGTGTAATAACAAAAATAATGCATAGAATAACAAAAACAATATGCATAAGATGTGCAAATTAAATGTAACTCGACGCCTCCAATTCGTATGAATGATAGTATCGAATAGCATATCACTATATGAACTCCCATATAAAATTAGAACAATGATATAATGCCTCATGTTGCATAAAATTAGAACAATTCGTATGAATGATAGTACAAAGGTTTAAAAGAATGTATAGAACTAGAACTTTTTTGTTGTATAGGTTTTCTTTCTTTTACTTCTTATCATTGGGATCGGTTATGGTACACTATCATGTACCAGGTACATTCTCATGTACCATCCAAACCATCGAAAAAATATTTGTACGCTTTCTCGTTAAATGGAAGCAGGCATCCCGTCTTGGGGAAGCTATTTTTCAAAAAAAAATATATAATGCCTCATGTTTTGCCTCCCCCCCCTCCCACTTCTATTTTCTCCACTCTCACTGACGCGTGGGCCCACGATTTGACTTTAGGAAGCTCTTTTACTGAAGCATTGACCGGAAGAGAAACAAGAAGCACGGGATACATTTCCATAAAATTATCATCCAAGGCTTTTCAATGCCAAGTTTGCTGGCATATTAGACGTGATTCTAAAATGATAGGGGGAATAATTGACAACGAGCTAACTAGGCTCCACAGAATAACAAAATGGAAAGATAAAAGAAAGTTTGATGGCAGCAATTGGTGGCTCTTGATTTCTTGTTGCTTCTATTTAAAGAGCTTCTGCTCCCCCAACATTAAAAAAAAACAACAGAGAGAAATTTACCATTATCCTTTATTTTGAACCATATAAAGAGCTTCTGTTCGACTGTTCCCATATAAAAAGTTTCACATAAAATTATTTCTTAGTCCCTTCAAAATGTCAAATGATCCTCTGGCCCTTGGGAATGTAATTGGAGATGTGTTGGAACCATTTAACAGGTCAGTTACCCTCAAGATCTTCTATAACAATCGCCATGTTGTCAACGGTATGGATCTTCGGACACCTGCTGTTGCTAGCAGGCCAAGGGTCGATATTGGTGGACATGATTTACGCGTCTCATATACTCTGGTAAAACATTTCTTGCCTTTGTTTTCTTTTCTTTTCTTTCTTTTTGAATTTTCTTAATTCGTATTTTATTGTTTTGTATGGTATGATATTTTGAAACTCTTTTGAGTACAATTGCATAATTTTCCTTTCTTTGTTGAAGATCATGGTGGATCCGGATGCACCGAGTCCAAGTAATCCTACGCTAAGGGAGTATCTACACTGGTAATTGTATATGTCAAAAGTGTTTTATATTAGAGATGTTCTCTTATGAAACTGGTTTAATTACTTGATTAAGAAAGTGATTACGCATTAATCGGAGTCAGTATAATTGTTTTCTCATTACAAATTAAGGTCATACATGAATACATGATACATATATACATTAGTTATTAGTTAATATCGCCGTTGATGTCGACGTAATGATCGATGTAGATCGATAACTTTATATTATGCAGTGTTTTTTCTATTATATTCTAATCATATTCATTCAAAAATTAAAATAGTATATAAAGTACGGCATAATAAAACTATTAATCTACTGTCAATTATGACAATTATGATATTTCCTTAACATTTTTCTTCTCTTTAACTTGCTAATGTGGTACGTAATCAAATTTTGATATATTAAGAATCAGACAATGTGCTAGCAAAATATATATAGCAAGAATTACACAACAATAATTACAAGAACAACATCAAACACATGATACATATATCAATAATAACAACTAATTCCAGTGTTCCCTGTTTTTCTTCTATTTTGTAATTGCATTATTTTCGTTGTAGGTTGGTTACTGATATTCCAGCAACTACTGATGCAAGATTTGGTGAGGATCATGTTTATTTTTATTTCCTTTGTCGCTTTTATATATGACAAATTCCAATTGCAAAGACCGTAATTAAGTTGTCATTCTTTAGTAATCTAGAGAAAACTGAATTAAAGAAATCATTATTCGAACATACTTTCATTGTTTACGACTACAAAAAGAGGCTTTAGCACCGCTTATATATCACCGAATTTTAGTGAAATTTGAGATTACAGTGGCATTATCGAAATTTTCTGTAAAATTTAACACCGGATATTACATAAAAGCCCACTATTAAAATGTGTTACTTTACTGAGAAAAAGCTCTTTTGGGTTTATCACCTGATGTTAATTAAAACTCAGTGATAAAAGGGATCTTTTATCACATAATATTTGTTATTATTACCGGATTTTTCTTAACATCCGGCATTAAAAGCTTCTGAACAAATATAAATTGTAGTCCACAGATCATCATTTCTTCTCAATCCAACTGTTCATTGTTCTCAATTCAATACTCCAAACAAAAACATTTCCCACAGATCAAACCCTCATTTTTATGCTCACATTTTTCTTTCTCTATAAACGACATGAACTATCCCTCATTCTTCCTTCTCCCACATAATTATTCCCTCATTTTGCTCTTTCAAGCTCGCATTTAAGCATTCTTTATTCAATTATTTCTATCAATTTTTGCTGTAAATAATGAACTTATGAGAATTTAAGTTTTTGTCTTGATCCGTCTCTTTAATTTTTTTCTTTTGACAACTCCTTTAATTGTTTGGTGTAAACATAAAATTAGATTGTTTGATTGGATCCAAGTTTACAAACTAAACAAAATAATATCTTAGTTCATTTTTAGAAGAAATTCTAAGATCTTTGATTTTTTTTTTAAATCTAAATTTATTTTTGTCAGTGACATGGCATATGTCCCATTATTTATTTATTTTTTTGTTTTTTGGCCGTAGTCCAATTTAGTTTTTTCGGCCGGATTCTAGAAATCTGTCCTATTATTTTTTTAGTTTATTAGTTTAAAATGTGTTTAAATTTCACAACCGAGGAATACTTATGAAAGCCATATTTGTAAAAAAAAATTATAAAAGGACATGTAAGCAAAAAAATACCTATCAAATTTGTCATGTCGCAATAAAGGTCTATCAAATCGTGAGTTCAGATTGTTGTTTAATTTTTTTAACATTTATCATCATTTTTTAGTGAATATCCGGCGATAAAATGTGCCTTTATCACCAGATTTTTGTTAATATTAGGTGATTAAAGGTGCCTTTATCATTGGATTTTTGTTAATAACCGGTAATAAAACCTTACTCTTTATCTCTGATTTCTAAAAATTTTAGCACCCCTCCCCTATTATTCCGATAGTTTATTCGAGATTAAATGATTTTTAAATCTGAAGCTAAAGCTCATTTTTTTAGTAGTGGTCTAGTGGAATGGAAAAGCTTTTACTTCATTATAAAAAATAAAGTTAGCGTGAGTTAAGCTCATGAAAGAGCTCTATTTGAATATCAAATTTAGTTAAAATGGTTTTAAACAACAAAATAAGCAATTGAGCCCTATCATTTGCGTTCAAATTTAAAAAATTTAGTTGTTTCCAATATGATTGAAATGTTGAAATTTTAATAACTTTGTAGGCTCATTTATCAATATTTTTAGCATCTTGATCATATGCAAAATAAGTTCAAAATACTGAAGAACCTAGAACGAAAATATTTGTCATGCCATGTAGATTGATATCATAATTTTTAATTTTCCGGTTGAAATTATACTAATTGTTTATGAGCTCAAATTATAACGTCGACCATCCGAAGTTCAATCTCATACTTTGCTCTTATTAACAATTAGTTTGAATCACATTTAATTTTTATGTTACTTTTTTATAGTCCTAAAAAATATTAAAATTTGCAAATAAAATAACATATGTATTCTGTATTATGTAAATAGTCTTTTGTCGAGCAATCTGAAATTTTGTAAGGTGAGTTTTAATATTTTTTTATGGGTGACTTATTGTGATCGAATTTAATTAGTAATTTTTATAGAATTAACAATCAAGTTTAAAATGACTGAAATTTAATATACTTGTTATACAAAACTGAAATTTAATATTACTTTAATTTAGAATTATATATTTTATACATTTAGGTCGTGACATCATGTGTTACGAGAGCCCGCGACCTTCAGCCGGAATCCATCGCATAGTTTTCGTGCTTTTTCAGCAGCTTGTCAGGAACACCGTATTCGCCCCCGTTGCGCGACAGAACTTCAACACGAGAGACTTTGCACGCCAGAACAACCTTGGCAGCCCGGTGGCAGCTATATTCTTCAATTGCCAGCGGGAGAGCGGCTCCGGCGGCAGGAGATCCTACAATGCATGAAAAAAAAAACAAATATTAAGACTTTAAGAGTAGAGAGAACATATTCTCTCTCTAACAGAATAAGCTACGTTGATAATTCTCCTAAGGCTGTATCATACTTATATAATATAAATGTGCATATGCATGTATGTGATACAAATGCATGGCTTAATAGAGTCTGGTGTTTGCATGCTTGGCAACAAGACGACCTCTATAGACTTAAGAGAGGTACTTGTTCTGATAAAGGAATAAATGCTGTAAATGTAATCTATTTATAAGCTTGGTCTTGTATCTTTTGGGCTATGTAATAATGCTCAATATTATTTTGGATATTGTAAGCTGTTTGGGTCGGGTTGTCTCTCAAATTTATTCGAGCCCGAAACTCAAATGAGGCCTCTTCTATCATATCCACGGCCCATAATTTTGATGGCAGGTGCAGAGGTGCTGCGTGCTGTTTATTGTGCTATGACATCAGTTCTACAAAAATAATATTATATAATATACAATTTCTTGCATAAAATCGGAGCAGTCTAAATTTAATTCGATCTTTCAGATTTTATTAATAATAGCAACATGTTATAGGAAATTAAATTTTCTGCGAAATTTTTTGTTTCGCAGAAAGAAAAACTTTTATCTTGAACCATTAGATTGAAGATCAACGGTCCAGATAAATAATATAAAAATCCCTCTTGAATCATATCATTGACGGTCGAGCGTTGATCTTTAATCTGATGGTCCAGATCTAATTCCGCAGAAAACGGAGAAACAAAAATCCACAGAGAATACGGTTCCTGTGTCATAGTGGGTCCCTCTCCTAGCAACGTTTGTATGCTATTATTCCGAGCCGATAACAGGACTTTGTTTTTCAGCATCTTATCGTCCAATTTAAACGAACGACATCGATAAACTGCACGAAATTCGATGTATTATATATTTATCTGTTATATCATAAATAGACAGTCATATATGAAATAAAAGAGTCATGTTATCAATTCAGATATGAATCCTCCGATCATGTTAGCATTATGTACTATAAATATTTCGCTGTTTCCTGATTTACAGTTTAGTTGTTTTGCCTTTAGTTTTATTGCTACAGTTATGCAATCCTAAATTCTTACTAGCTGTAGGTATTTAAAATCTCGCATCAACTTAATTACATCAAGTAATGAACTCATACGAAGTGAAATGGAACGTTAATTTGTCGGATCTATTTAATTACTTGGAGCTCTGGAATATGCAGACGACGTAGCAAATTTGCTTACGACTTTACCAGAGCTGATCAGAAATTTGTCTACTTGCCACCAACAGGCAACAGCATGATTCAAATGTACAAGTGTACGAAAGAACATGAGTAATCTTTCAAGAAAAAGATTCGCGGTCAGTGTAAGTTTTTCAACGGTAACTAACTAACTATGTCTAAAATAATTCACCGAGAGAGAACTTGGGTATTAAGGAATACATCAAAGAGGCGCGCTTGATAATGTGTTGTTTTGGTCATTTTTGACAATACATTTTTCAATTATATAAAAAAACTAGAAGATTTTGGTATATACTTAAAATTATAGATTATCGTGTTAATGTTCCATTAAAAGCAGAGAGATTTAATTAGAGGTGGCAGAACCCGACTCGACCCGAGAAACCCGTCCGACCCGGCCCGATCTGAATCCGACCCGACCTGTTATTTTGATAAAGTCAAACTACCCGAATCCGATCCAACCCGACCCGAGATGATCCGTAACTCGAGACGAAGCGACACATGAGCAACCTGAGCCCGACCCGACCCGACCCGACCCGATCCGACACGAGACGACCCGTAACCCGAGATGGCGCGACACATGAGGACCCTAGTCCGACCCGACCCGAGACGACCCATAACCCGAGATGGAGCGACACGTGATGACCCGAACCCGACCCGACTTGACCTGATACAACATGTAAATTGATCTAATCCTATCTTACCCACGTCATAATCTAATTTTACTAACAAATTAATATCAGAGAAAGTCAAGATTTACTAACACAATTCAATAACGCGACCTGATCTTGTCTGATTGAACTTAAAACTCAAAATAATACTTGAAAGTTGTCGGTGCAACCCGACTCGATCTCGCCCGACCCGATTCAAGACTCAAAAGTTGTCGATGCAGTCCGACCTGAAACCCGACCCGACCCGTCACCCGAAAAAGATCAACGCAACCCGACCTGAAACCCGATCTGACCTCGCCCGACCCGACCAATGACCCGAAAGTTGTCGACACATGACAACCCGAAACCCGACCCGACCTCACCCGACTTAATCCCAACCCGGCCCGACCTGACCCGAACCCGCCCAACCGATCTAACTTGCCACACCGATTCAAGACTTAGTTTAATGTAGTATCTTGACTATTCGAAAGAAAAAAAAATTGTTATTAAAGTGGTCAACTTAAATATTGAATGTTGATAATAATAATAATAATAATAATAGAGCAATGTTATTGTACTTTGCAAAGAATGCGCTTTGTGATTTTAAGTCGTTGGATTTTGGTCCATATGCAATAAAAATAATTTTAACAAAAAATCTAACAGTTCACAATCACAAAGCGCATGCTTTGCAAAGTACAATAGCCTTGCTCATAATAATAATAATAATAATAATAATAATAATAATCATAATCATAATCATAATAATAAGGCAAAAACTTGGGTACTCCAAAAGATGAATACACTGGGTACCCTGTTCACCTGAGTCGTTCAAATAATCGAGATTGGTACTTTTATTGTGTTTCTCAAATAATCATTTTTCACCAAACTCGATGGATTAAACAACCCAGAAGAACTAAAGTACTCAGTGTGCCCATTTTTAAAAAATTAAGTACTCAAGTTTTTTCCTAATAATAATAATAATAATAATAAAAGAAATATTACCATAAAATAAAAATAACAATAGTATCGGTATAATATAATGCTTATAATTATGATAATAACAATGATAATGATAATAATGTTGAAGATGATATAACAATAATAATAAAGTAATTTATACAAAAATAATAATTAATAAGACTTAGCATTCTAATTAAAAATAGGGAAAATTTTAAATACATCTAAGTAGGTGCCCCCAAGGTACTCCACTGAATTCTTACCATTTTATTGAAATTTATGGTGTGAATTTCAATGCAATCAAACTATAGAAATTGAGTGGAGTACCTAGGTGTACCTAAGTTTTGCCTTAAAAATAATATGCATTATTTTATTAATAAATAAAATAAAATGATAATAATAATAATGGTATAATATAATAAAATATTTAATTACTAAAATTAAAGCAACATAAATAGAATATATATTCTACAATTGAAATGTCATTATTTCACATAGGGATTGAAATATCAATTTAACTATTTCGTGTATTATTTTGAACGTACTAAGATTCATTACCTGCTTTTTCGAGGGAAAAAGTAGTTTGACAAAAAACAAAATGTTGAAAATAATGAATTATTCTGAAATAAAGTTACTAAAAAGTAAACAAACGAACCCACAATTCATAATAACGATAGGTTGGGATGGGTAGACAAATGGCGACGTGATAGAATTTTTTTACCCTTAGAAATAAGAATTATATTCATAATCCTAGTTTCAAAAATTTGACAATGATGATTCTATTTTTCTGCGTTCAGATGTATTTTCTAGAGTTATGCGTTCAGAAATTGAGGTCACTCGAGTTGACAAAGCAAAAAAAATTATCACGTACTTTGAAATTTGCGTCCACGTCTAAATGTGCATCCAGATGTAACATTCACAACGTTTTCTTAAAGCAACGTTCAGACGCAACTTTCAGACGTGAACGCAGATTTGAAATTTTGCACCGTACTTAATTATTTTATCGTTTGTTTTTGCAGCATGAATGAATTTGTTTATTCTGAACTCTAAACGCAGAATAATAAGATCATAGCTATCAAATTTTTGAAATAAGGGTCATAGGTGTAATTTTTTTAGGGTTAGGCAAAAAAAAGTCTGAAGCGATACAATCAAAATTTTTGATAATAAACAATTTAAAAAGGGAAAAAACAATAATGAAGCAAATGTCCCAGAAATCACAAAAATAGAACATCCGGATTCTAAGATCTCAGACTCACGTCCGAATTCTTAGACCCCGAATCATGTCCAGATTTTTCTATCCCGAACGGGATATTTTGTGTACAGCCACCCTCCTTCCAAGACGCCTCTTTTCTTTCATTTCTTATCTGCCCAAACCTCTTCATCTTTCTTTATTTTCTTACCTCCTTTGATTAGTCACCACCAGCCACCGTCAGCGAAATAGATAAGCCACGAGCAGCCTAGTGAAGATTAAGCGCATCCTTCTTCTGTTCTGATTCGATTTTTCTGGCTTTTTGTTCTTGATAAATTAGTTATAGATAGAAAATTAGTTGTTGATAAATGAGTTCTTAGTTTAAATAGAAAAATTATTTAGATAGAGTAATTAATTTATAATATGCGTTTGTTTGATTAAATTAGTTGTAAATAGGTAGATTATTTAGAAAAATCCAACATAATTTGCATGTATAATTTTCTTGTATAAGTTGTTAATATTAAGTTTGCATGTAGTGCTATAAAAATGGTGAGGACTCGAAAAAGTATTTTTTGGCCTAGTGCCTCTGACATTCCTTGTGATTCGTTCTCGTTCGATCAGCGTTCCTATATGACCTTGTTGCAAATGCCTCTCGTACAGCACAAGGTTTCAACAGTAAAAGATAAGAAGGTATATATTATTTTTTAAATTAAAGATTAGTTAGAAATTACAAATATGTATTTAAAATCTATCTAATAATGTGTGTATTTCATAAATATTGCAGGAAAAAGAAGATTTGAAGTGCATAAGTCATCTCGTTAAGTAACCATTTGACGAGAGATGTGGTCATGCATTGAAGAGGTTGGGGTTGTATCACATATGCAAGGTGGGTCATGTACATCGGGATAAGGCGTTGATCACGGCTCTAGTATAGTGGTGGAGGCCAGAGACCAACACATTTCATATGCATGTGGGTGAGAGGACACTTACATTGCATGATGTCAGCTGTATATCGGGATTGTCCATAGATGGTCAGCCGGTTGCCGGAGTTTGTGACATAGATTGGACTGTTATGATACATGAGTGTCTGGGGAGATACCCGGGGGATGATGTATGGAGGAGTAGGGTGCATGTCAGAGAGGGTCAGCAAATGCGGCTCGTTTCGAGTACAATCTGAGGTTGAAATGGCCACGGACTGCGTGCGATAAGATGCCGGACAATCTCACTCCTGAGAAGGTTGACCACTATACTCGAGCTTATGTGATGGATTTGTTGGGTTCAGTTATGTTTTCTAGCTCGAACGATGATTGTGTACCAGTCATGTATCTGGATTTCTGCGGAATTTGGATAGTCCGGTTAGTTACAATCGGGAGGTGTCGTTTTGACATACTTGTATTGTTTATTATCGTCGTGGCCTTCATGGATATCAGATATGAGATCATTAAGATTAATAATTGGTGAATGTCTTTCAGGAGGGCTATTAGAGATCGCATCAGGACTATAAGTAACTGCGTCAGGACTCTGGGTTATCATCTTTATAATTGGAATGTGATCTCTAGTTACGACCATAGACTCCTCAAATGTTATATTAGTTTCTGGTAAAGTGTCATTACAATTATCAGCAATCTCACTTGATACTAGATCAACATATAATTCAATGAATCTCCTATGAATTTCATCTTGTACCATTTGAAATATCATTTTCCACTCTATATTATTACGTATGAGAATTAGACAAAAGTACCGAGCTTTAACATCAGTGAATGTTGACTCTCAAATATTTCCAACCGTCGATATATCATATTTTTTACATCTTCGTAACGAGTATTATCATTTCCTGGAAAAGTAAATTTAGGACCACAACTATACTCGATACCATACGGCCGGTTGCGACGAAATACACATAAATTGGAATCATTTTTCCTGAATTTAGCTATGCTACAATGTATAATAAAATCATTATTATTATGAAAATTTCTCAAATTATTTATGAAAAAACTATAAAATTTAAATAATTTAATCAAGTAATCAAGTAAAAAAATTACATACATGCTTGTAATTTTAGTAAAGATTACAATTTTTCTTTATCAAACTTCTTTTTGTCTATATGATAATTAAATTGCTCACTCAATTTTTGCTCCGCTGGAACACTTCATACAAACCTACTTTTTATACACAAAGTTTTGAATCCGTCTGAGATCTAAGAATCCGGACAAGGATCCGGGATCTTAGAATCCAAACATGGTCCGGGATCTTAAACCCGAATGTTCTATTTTCGTAATTTTCGAAAGTTCCATTATTGTTTTTTCTTTTTTAAATTATGGGAGCTGATACGTAAATACCAATATTGATACCGACTATTGATGTCGATGTTATTATGCACATTATTTGAGTTATTATGTATTTTTTTGCATTGAAATAGTTATGCATGTTATTTTTTGTACAGTAATAATTATGCATGATATTTGAGTTATTATGCACATTATATTATTAACATGTATAATAATTTTTCAGTGTAATAATAACATGAAATACATTCATAATAACTCAAATAATATGTACAACAGTAATTCAACTAAATGTGTATAATAATATCGATATCGGTAGTCGATAACAATATTGATATCTACGAACTTTTTCCTTAAATTATTTATTATTAAAATTTTCGGCGATACAACTCATCGATTTTTTTAATATTAGAAATATAATAAATAAATTATAAATAAAAAGAAAGATTGGTGCAAAAACGCAAAAAATAGAATAGACCGGGGTTGCGAACACCGGCCTTTTGAAAAAATTCAATAGGCCGGTGTTCACAACACCAGCCATTAATTTTGGTTGATTTTTTCCTCAAATCCAACGACTCTGGCTCTCTGCCGAAGTTGATTTTTATATTAATAAAAATATTATTAATTTAATCCATGAATTAGATTATATTTAGATAATTTTTTGTAACAACTTCGACAGCTCTCGTCGGGATCGTAACTAATTTTTTTTATCGTCGCAAACCATCGAGTTGTAGATATTCGAGTTTACTTCCATCGCGTCGAGTCCAATTTGCAATCGGAGAAACGAGCGACTCAAAATTGATTTCGACGCAAACTCATGATAAAAATTACTAATTAATACATAAGTTGAATATAGAGCCAAATTTTATGTGCACATTCCTCCGACCACAAATCAGACTCGACAAGATGAAAGTAGACTCGAATATCTACAGCTTGATGCCTTGCGACGATAAAAAAAACTAATTGCGATCCTGACGAGCGCAACTGAAGTTGCTACAAAAAAAATATTAAGTATGATTAGCATTTTTTTTACAAACTTCAGTTACGCTCGTTGGGACCGTAATTAAGTTCTTTTTATCATCACAAATCATCGAGCTGTTGATATCTGAGTCTACTTCCACAATGTCGGGTATGATTTGCGATCAGAGAAACGAGCAATTCAAAATTGAGCCTAACGCAAACTCGTGATAAAAATTACTAATTAAGACATAAGTTGAAGATGAAGCCAAATTTGATATGCACATTCCTCCGATCGCAAATCAGACTCGACGCTGTGGAAGTAGGCTCAGATATCTATAGCTCGATGACTTGCGATGATAAAAAGAACTTAATTACGGTCCCGACGAGCGTAGCTGAAGTTTGTAGAAAAAAATGTTTATCATACTTAATATTTTTTTTGTAGCAACTTTAGTTGCGCTCGTCGGGATCATAATTAGTTTTTTTATCGTTGCAAGGCATCAAGCAGTAGATATTCGAGTCTACTTCCATCTTGTCGAGTCCGATTTACGGTCGGAGGAATGTGCATCTAAAATTTGACTCTATATTGAACTTATGTCTTAATTAGTAATTTTTTATCATGAGTTTGCGTCAGAATCAATTTTGAGTCGCTCGTTTCTCCGATTGCAAATCGGACTCGACGCGATGGAAGTAAACTCGAATATCTACAACTCGATGGTTTGCGACGATAAAATTTTTTTAGTTACGATCCCGATGAAGACTATCGAAGTTGTTACGAAAAATTACCTAAATATAATCTAATTCATGAATTAAATTAATAATATTTTTATTAATATAAAAATCAACCAAATTTAATGGTCGTTGTTGTGAACACCGGCGTATTGAATTTTTTCAAAAGACCGGTGTTCGTAATCCCGATCTATTCTATTTTTTACGTTTTTATACCAATTTTTTTTTATTTATAATTTATTTATTATATTTCTGATATTAAAAAAAATCGGTACAACTCGAGATATAAAACCTCACGCAAAATAAGAAAGCCGTGTCAGCTCGTTTTCAATTCCACTTTTTCTCATTCTTCACGCTTCCGATTCCCAAATCCCAATATGTCGGTTGGTCAATCTGCACTTGTTATTCTGTACGACCATTGTATATTATCCTTAGGATCTTTAAGATCTCGCACCTTCAACGGTTCGCGATTGATTCGTAAAGATGCCCGTAAGAATGAATTAGTGGCAATTCTTTCCTAGAGTTAGCACGTCACCTGCTTCGTCACTGGAAGAGTATCACATTATCCATCGTATTAGCTAGTGGGCCCCGCAATATTTTTTAAATCGTAGACGCTTGTATCTTTTCAACAGTACTCGATACTTAATAGTCTTTTGCGGCTCCGTATTAAATCGGATCCGGGTATTGTCTGAAACCCTGAAAGCTCTGATGATTTGACACTTGACACAAATTGGCATGCTTTGTTTTTTTTTTTTATCAAAGGCATCCTTTGTTTAGATGTCCTGAAAAAAGAATAAAAAAAGACATCCGAAACATGCTCTCATTTTTATTTGTTCCTACATGCTTTAACAATATTAATTTCTGTAAAAACATTCATTTGACTTGGTATATGGATTTGCAAAAAAAAATTATATTGTAATAAAAAGTAATAAACGAAAATATGTACCAAATTTGGTTAAATTAAATTCTTCCCTTTTTTTTTTGGAAATAAGTAAATTCTTCCCTTTTAATAATTTAGTAACTTATACATAACAAAAACACTTGTTTAATAGAAACTAATATGCACTAGGTTTTTTTTTTTAGGAAAAGCCCATAGACATATTACTTGAAATAAAACTTAGTTCTTAAATTTGTTCATTAACCTAAGAAAGCTCATCAAAAATACAACTCATAACCAGAGTTCACAAAAAAAAACAAAATATTTCAATATACTTTAGCAGACAGAAGTTGGAAAGGACTTTCATAATAACGCTAAGTGAGATGTCAAGGTTCCTCATACCATTGCGGATTTAGGATTTCGATTAGGAGTAGACACAAGTTACTTATAAGAATGTAAATTTTATTCAAAATATTGAATATCACAATAAAAATATGTTTAACATATTTAAAAATATATAAATAAAACATAATAATATCTAGAAAATCAAATCATAAAATATCAAAAGAGAAGAAGAAAGATATTGTCAGTTTCACATAATCACAACAAGGCTACTAGAAAATGACACATATCCATATATGACAGTACCCAATTAAGCACAAAAATAATATGACATCACCACAACAGTACAAGTAACTACAATTTAAAATTGCACAACATGAATGCTCGAGGCATCATTTCTAGGCGATTGGGTCGGTATCGATCATGTGCCAGTTCCTAACTCACAAATGTAAAAAAAAAAAAACTAAAAATGATAATTGCACGTGTTTATTTACCTCAACGAACAACAACTCAGTACCAACAGTAACTGTTTCAATCAATAATTACACCAATCGAAAGAAAAGACACAAGTATCAGAACAATATAGTTTAAATAGACGTTCAACGATGCGCAGTCCGATACTTGGCAGTACCAAGGCAAAGCAAGCATTCGTTCTTATCAGTTTTTATATTTGTTTTTTTATTTATTATTCTTTTCTCATCTCAACAAGTTTTCTAAATGAAAAATGAGGAGACAACGATGAGGATTATATTTGATTATGTTATTTATTATGTGACAGTGCACAAATAAATGCAAGTTCAATCTGAACTGGAGCATGTTTCTTTTCATTTGATATTTGACTGATCTCTTGTGAGGTCACTACAACATCCGATATTACAAATTGGATTTTCTTCATCTTCAGGGTCAGACACTGGATTACTTCAGAGTAAGGCATTGACTTTAGTGGATTAAATTCAAAGTTCACTTTCTAAGCCTTTCTAAATAATTTTCGAAATTCAGAGATAGACACTTGTCTAATCCTGTGCCTCTTTAGATCCGTCCATGCCTTATACTACAAAGTCATTTTTGAAAATCCTGTTTTACGCACATCATTAGCCATCTCATAAACCTGCTGCACCAACATCCTGTCAATATGTTTGAACCTGAGCTGAGGTTTGTTGCTGCATCATCTTCATACATGCCATAAGTATATTACAATATGACCAACGTTACTAATATACACTAGATTTATATCTATACTATCTAATAATGCATCTAAGGAATGGAGACCTCCATTCAGTCATAGTCTTACCTTTTTCTTGGACAAAAATACCCTTCCAGCGACATTCCAAATCAGTATTCAGCGACATTACCTAATTTGGCACCAAAAATTATTTCTAATTTTGTTCCTGATCACTCTTTTTTTGGGCTTTCAAAATCATGCATAATTTATTTATTTATTTTTGACAAAAACGATTAATCTTGTGATAGGTGAAATTAAGGCATTTTTCTTAACAATTATAATCATTTCCAGGGAAAAATATTATATTCCACCACTTGTATAATTAATAATGTAACATGTATTGAAAAAAACTTCCTCTGCAATTTCTTAACAACCCCGTGTTATTATATGATGCATGTGATTATTGAATGGAATGATTCTATTGCACAAGTATTTAAACATAAAAATTTCTCTTGCTTCTCATAGTATTTAAACATAATTTCGGAAATGTGTTCAATAATTAATATTAATTATGTGTTGACTAATTCACGCAAATGTGATAAACGCAGAAATAGTATTTGAGCAACAAGCAAATGTGGCATATACATCAACAAGATATTGTCTAAATGGGAGCAACGATTATTTTATTTGTTATTTGCAAATAACAAATAACAAGAAACTTGTGCAATTTTTGTAGCAAATCTAATTTTCAGTAAATCTTTATAGGATGGTGAATGAACAGGAAAGAAATAAGAGTAATGATTATTATGCTAAAAATAGAGACAGAATCTTGTAGGCTAGACGAGAAAAAAGAGCTGCCACCCGTGACAATGATCAAAATCAGGATGAAGAGTAAAGAAAGAGGTGCAATGCTTATTATGCTCGAAATAGAGATAGAATCTTGCAGGCTCGACGAGAAAAAATAGCTACCGCGGGTGTCGATGATGAAACGAGATGAAAATACCCTTCCAGTGACATTCCAAATCAGTATTCAGTGAGATTACCTAATTTGGCACCAAAAATTATTTTTAATTTTGTTCCTGATCACTCTTTTTTTGGGCTTTCAAAATCATGCATAATTTATTTATTTATTTTTGACAAATTATTTTTCTTTGTTGTTGTAAATGCCAGAGAACAGACGATCCGAAGTGCGCATATTAGTGGAACGAGATGAAAATATTAGTCAATGTTTTGTTGCGCCAAGTGGTACTTAGTCTAATGGTCAATAATTAATTAAGTTTTATTTCAATCAAACGGACAATGTGTGAATTATTGTTATTTTTTAGATGCCACAAAGTAAACGCAAAAGAATATATTCCTCTGAAATCATTTTAGAAGAGCCGGATGGACAACTTAGCTGTGACAACACAATGTCAGACACTTCATATGGTAAAAATGTTAAATTTATTCATTTCATATGCGATTCTCCTATGTTTTCTTTAATAGAAAAAAATAATATACTTGTGGTTGACCATGCAGATCAAAGTGCAAATGATTCTAACCTTCAATTCGATCCGTATGATTTTATATATGATGGCCTACCAGCAGAGCATCATATATCAAAAAAGCAGCCAAATTGTCCTCATTGTGGGGCAAAAAAAAATTGAATATGAAGTCCCGTCTTTCTGTTGCATGACTGGCAAGACGCTGCTAGCACCTTCGAATATCCTCGATGGCCTACTTGAGCTCTTTACAACGCAAGAGAAATATGGAAAAAAATTCAGGCATGATGTGCGTTCGTACAACACTGACTTCTCCTTTGCTTCAATGGGGGTGAAGTTAGATGAGACAACGACCAACATGAGATCAGGAGTGTACACCTTTCGTGCTAATGGAGGAGTGTATCACAAATTGGATCAATTAATTCCCAGAGATGGTACCCCTAGGTATCTGCAACATTACTTTTACGATGGCCAGGAAGAAATTGAACTTAGACTTCGTGCTAAGCGCTCTCTAGAACGACCCGTTGTTCAGAGGCTGACGGGTATTCTTGCGAGCAATTCCTATGTGAAGACATTCAGACTCCTTGGTGAGCTGGACCGCTCGATAATTATAGAGTTGCATTGAATGCCTCAGTCCATCTTGACCAAAGAACCTACAACAAGCCTGCTTCAGATGAGGTATCATGTTTACTATTTATGAAGATTATTATTTTCCCGTAGTTCCTTGTTAATTTATTCCATTATGTAATTAGGTTGCAGCAATCTGGGTTGAAGGTAATGATAACATTACTGCATTTAATAGAAGTATCATTATTTATGGGCAGCAAAGTTATTCTGAACAAATTCACGCATATGGTGGATGCTATGATCTGTTATGTTATCCTTTATTTTTTCCCAATGGAGAACCTGGCTAGCACAATAATATAGCAAGAAAAGGAGCAATAATCACAGATCAGGGAGATGACAACGAAGAAAATGACTTAGGTATGATTGTTACAAATTTGTTTCTTCATATTAAATATAGTAAACTAACAAAGTTGATTATAGCGTCTTGACGTGTAATTATTTACTTATATTAGAATCATCTTCACGGAGGTCAAGGAAAATAGTATCAATGCGCGAATATTATGCATACAAGTTTCATATACGCAAAGATCCTAACCTTCTTTAGCTGGGCGGAAGACTGCTGCAACAATTTAGTGTGGATACATACATCAAGAATGAATCATATCGTTTGTTTTTCCATCAGAGGAACCAAGACAAAATACAAGAAAATCTTTATCAAGATTTAGTAGATAGCATCAATGCTGGAGAAACACGATCAAATAGAGTCGGCCAACAAATTGTCTTGCCTTCTTCATTCATCGGGGGACCTCATGACATGCGAAAGCGCTATATGGATGCCATGGCATTATTTCGCGAATATGGCAAGCCAGATATATTTATGACAATGACATGTAATCCGAAATGGGACGAAATTTCGACTGAGCTTTTGGCAGGACAACAATCGCAGGATCGCCTCGATCTTGTGGCTTGCATCTTCAAAGCCAAACTTGAGGCACTCAAAGACCAGCTCTTCAAGAAGCATGTCCTCGGACATGTTATTGCATGGACTTGCACCATTGAGTTCCAAAAACGAGGATTGCCACATGCACATTTTCTGATACTCATGACAGCATGTACAAATTATTTTCGATTTTTTTGACATTTCATTTACTTACTACTATGTAGATATTTATTTGCATTTGTAGTTAAAGAGAACAATTTATACAATCTCTTTATCAAAATTTGATGTAGGTTCCAAGCTAACGAATCCATATCAATACGACCAACTTGTGTCAGCTGAAATCCCTAACCCAAAAAAATATCCTATGTTGCACAAGCTGGTTGCTACTCACATGCTTCATGGACCTTGTGGAAGTCTAAACCCTAATTGTCCTTGCATGCAAGGTGATCCCAAACGATGCAGATTTCATTTTCTGAAACAATTCAATGAGTCAACCCTTCAGGGAGACGACTCATATCCGATATATCAAAGAAGGGACAATGGGCGTGGAGTTAATGTGCGAAAATCCTGGCTAGATAACAGATGGGTTGTCCCATATAATCCAAAGCTGTTAATGATGTTTAATTGTCATCTCAACGTGGAGATGTGTTCGAGCATATTATCTTTGAAGTATGTTTTTAAGTATGTCTACAAAGGACATGATAAGTCGACAGTTAATATTTAACATGATGATGATCGTGAGATTAACGAGATCAAGGATTTTCAAGATGCACGTTGGATATCACCTCCCGAGGCATTTTGGCGAATGTTTGGATTTTCGATGACTGAAATTCATCCTTCGGTGAGAGCACTGCAGATTCATCTTCCAAATCAACAACTTATCCATTTCAGAGCAAATGAGCCATTGCCTGCAGTTGCTCGCAGAGGAGGTTCCGATAGGTCAATGTTGCTTGCTTTCTTTGAGAAAAATAAGGACAGTCCTCATGCAAGGCGATATCTTTATAAAGATTTCCCGATGTACTTCACATAGAATGATAGGAAACAACAATAGAACGACCGAAAGCATTATTAGCAAAGGTTCGTTCTCGTGGACTCATTGCACTTGCTACTGCTTCACCAGGAGGTGGAACAACACACTCTCGCTTTAAGATTCCTCTCCAACTGGAGAACAACTCCATGTGCAATATTAAAAAGCAAAGCGGAGTTGCAGAACTTCTTCGACGTGCAAGATTGTTGATTTGGGATGAGGCATCCATGACAAAGAGACAAGCGGCTGAGGCATTCGACCAAATAATGCGATATATTACAGATTGTAATCTACCATTCGATGGAAAAATCATGGTGTTTGGAGGTGATTTTCGACAGGTGCTACCGGTCGTAAGGCATGGTACTCGAGCATAGATAGTTGATTTCAACCTACGCATGTCGCCTCTATGGACCTCCATGAAGAAAATGCGACTGACTCACAATATGAGAGCCCGGTCAGACCCTTCATTTTGAGCTTTTTTGTTGCGTATTGGAGATGGAAAAGAGAAAGTAGTGGATCCAAATTTTATTTAGATACCCGATGACATGATAATCCCTTATACGGATGCCAGCAAGTCAATGGAGAAGCTCATCGATGCAATATATCCAGCTCTTCATATTGTGAGTGTTTTTTTAATTATACATTTTAAGGTGACAAAAATAGATATTACGTGGCTCTGCTTTCATGATTTTTTTTATTCATGCAGGCAAAATCATCAGAATACATGATTTCCAGGACGATATTGTCAACAAAAAATGAGTATATTGACGATATTAATAACAAGATGATCGATAGGTTCTCCGAAGGGGAACACATATACTACGATTTTGATTCTGCTGAGGATGACTACAATAGCAACTACCCGACAGAATTCTTGAACTCTTTGATGCCGGGTGGCCTACCACCTCATTTATTGAAGTTGAAACTAGGATGCCCGATCATATTTTTGCGCAACATCGACCCTGCGAATGGACTATGCAATGGTACCAGATTGGTTTGTAGAGCATTCCAAAGAAATGTGATAGACATAGAAATAACGGTTGGTGAACATGTTGGAAAGAGAGTGTTTTTGCCTAGGATTCCAGTCTATCCATCAGACAATGATATGTTCCCATTCAAGATGAAGAGAAAGCAGTTCTCGATCCGTCTTAGCTTTGCAATGATGATAAATAAAGCTCAAGGACAAACGATTCCGCATGTTGGCGTCTATCTACATGAACCGGTATTCTCGCACGAACAACTATACGTGGCGTTATCAAGAGGGACATCCCGTAGGAATACAAAAGTTTTGATTAGGCTTGTTAGTAAAGTAACGCAACCAGGTGTTTACACGTCCAATGTAGTGTACCAGGAGGTTCTACAAGATGACTAATGCTGGTAAAGTGTAACATGCTCTATTTCTTATGAAGTGTTTCATTTCTTAGCAGATGTGCATCTAGCATTTTTCTCTTTAGTTTTTCTTATGTTAGTATCTTTGAAGAATACTAAATAATTAAGCTCATGTGATAATTTTGATTGTGACACTTTATTTGTTTTTTGGGATTTTACTTGTGTGTTATTTCATAAGTTGTCTGAATCAGTTTCTTTCTTATATTTATGTTGATAACACATCGGTGATACCTAGAGAATCATTGTCCAAATGAAATTGTTGTGCAGTGCATGTATATGTCATATTGTTATGTAGTTGAAAGATAAATACGTGCGAAAAATTATAAAAACACTTCTCTAAGCATTTATTTTTAATACAATTAATTGATAAAATTGAATATGCATCGAATAATTTATAAAAATGTGATACACGCAAAAATAGTATTTGATCAATACACAATTTAAATTTTTTTTCATTCATAATGTCTCCCGTTGCTTGGCACGGGTACGATTACTAGTATTAACAATATGTATATAACTTCAATTTAGTTATCAATTTTAAATGACAATCAAAATATATTTATCTTTCAAAAAAGTGTAATTGCGTTTTTATTTTTATTCCTGTTGTGCTTATATTTTTTTAAAGAAACTTTTATAAATGTTGGACAATAAAAACTAATTGTATCTAATGTTAGCAGAGTTGTAAATTCTGAAAATAATATTTTTATTTCACTCATCAAGTCTTTAATTTAATTTTTCTTTTGATCATTCCTACAAGAAAATGTGTTGAACTTTTTTGTATCATAGGTATAAATAAAAATTTGAATTTCGTTTTAAATAGTTTTGAGGACAGATCAAAGATAAAACAAATGAAGTAAAATTGTTGCTAACATTTATTTTTATTAGAGCGAAAATACTGGTATCTACATAAAAAAATCCTTCACATGATTGAAAGAATTTCAGATGATTAGAACACTGATCATCCATATTAAACTTGACTTCTAATATTAACATTTGTCGAGGTGCTTGCGTTTACAACTCCCTCCAATTTGTTTATAAACAATGCCCGACCCGATAAGTATTGACGGGAGAAGGGGACATACTATGAGGACCATGAAGGGATAAAATTTTATGTAAATATTAAATTTGCAGACAATTAATTTAACAATTTCCCCAATAATAGGAAGACCGCCTCAAAGGAAACTCTCCTTCCTCAATCATCACCTTCTCTCCTATTATTTGCTGAAAATTTTCATTGCAATCCCACTCGAATCGTCCCCCCACTCGAATCGTCTCTCTCGAAATTTAATCGTTTTGTTCAACAATGGAGAGATCGGAGTTCAATTCGTCGATGTCGTCAGCTCATGCCCGCTTGGCAGTGATCTCCGCGCACCTCGCTGCATCGACTGGAGGCGTAGCTTCTCTGGCACAACTGGAGAGGTCGCCTGTCTCGGTGCCGATGGCGCCAGGAAGGAATCTCGGCGGATCGATTACTGTGGTAGATGGAAGAACTGGTAAGAAGTACGAATTGAAAGTATCAGATGAAGGCACGGTTAAAGCTACTGATCTTAAGAAGGCAAGCTATTGATTCCGTTTTGTCAAATTTTTTTTTTCGAAAGATGAATTGTAGCGGTGTTCTTTGTGCATTTAAATCCAAATTCAAAATTGCCGGGAAATCCGGTATCAGCTTGTATATGTTGTATTTGAAGATGCAACTACTCACGGAATGAAATTTAATTTAACAGTGTAAATGGATAACTATTTAACGAAGTAAATGACTCTCCAATTGAGAAAAAAGAGGTAACTTGAAAAGCAATTTTGGGGTACCAATTGAAAGAACCACCAGACGAAACACAAAAGAAGCTCTTCTTTTGTTTGCTTCAGGTTCCTGTGCTCTGTGGATCAGTTCCATAGTCGATGCTAGAGTAGCTTAAACACTGATGTTGTTGTATGCATACCTTTTGTAATTGCATATACCACACAATATTGATTTACAAAGTCAACCCAGTTTGCATGTTAATAGTGTGTATACAATTCAAAGAGTAAATTACAAAAGATAATGGTAACTTCAATAGTGAGACGATCTGCTCCCTTTGTTTTTAGTTTTCTATATCTGGCAAGCAATTGAGGAAGCAATGTGTATTTTCAAATTTGACAGATCACAACAGGGCCAAGCGATAAGGGGCTGAAACTGTATGATCCTGGTTATCTCAATACTGCTCCAGTACGGTCTGCAATTTCCTACATAGATGGAGATGAAGGCATTCTTCGGTATAGAGGCTATCCAATTGAGGAGCTAGCTGAGAGCAGTTCCTTCATTGAGGTCGCCTATCTTTTAAGTGAGATAATCTTTCATAAGAAAAAGTTGTAAAAAAGTTTATACTTCTTTTCACTTTCTCTTACTTGGTGATAATTTTTGTCTTTTTGTACTTGGTCCTTTGTAGTGTATGGTAATTTGCCTTCTCGAAGCCAATTGGCTGATTGGGAGTTCGCCATTTCCCAGCATTCAGCTGTCCCTCAAGGAGTCCTGGTATGAATCATCGTCAAGCTTTAGCAATAGGTTGTATAGCAGTAAATATATAGGACTGATAACCTTCTATTGACAGTATATAACCGTTTTACTGGCATTACTAATTGGCCTTTATCTTTTGTGAATGATTATGAAAGGGACAGATAGGTCTCTGATGCCAGATGGTTTCTCTTTTCTGAATAATTATGAAAGGTTCTATGATTTCTCTAACTGAAAGCCCAAGCATAAAATAAAATTAAAATAAACTATAGAGAAAAACTTAGTCAGATAGAGACCTGCACCATGCGGGTTCAGCTCCAATATATGTTGTGAGAATTGGTTGTTTCTCAGAGATATTTTCAAATTCCGTTTCTTCCAATATCAATCTTACCTCCTTGTGTGCTTTCTTATTTGAGCAGGATATAATACAAGCCATGCCTCATGATGCGCATCCTATGGGTGTGCTTGTGAGCGCCATGAGTGCACTCTCTGTGTTCCACCCTGATGCAAACCCTGCTCTTAGGGTAAGCTAAATATGAATTGCTTCTGTATTTATAAATAGTGTCATCTTATATCCTCGTGAAGTAATTATTTTGAAACTTTTACAACTTCTTTTAGGGGCAAGATCTATACAAATCAAAGCAAGTCAGAGACAAGCAAATTGTACGCATCCTTGGCAAGGTATGCGTTGAACTTTAAATACTTAAGTTGACTGCCTTGTTTTTCTATGCTCATTATCAACTTCTATATTGAATTATTGATGAAGGTGCCGACAATTGCTGCTGCTGCATACTTGAGATTGGCAGGGAGGCCTCCAGTGCTTCCTTCCAGCAATCTCTCTTACTCTGAGAACTTCTTATTCATGCTTGACTCCTTGTAAGTACGGTGAACCTATTTAAGATAGATTCAATTACCAATTATGCTATTGCTAGCTTGGTGTTTCTCATGGATATGTATTCCGAGCTGGCAATGAATTGGTTGTGCTAGTGAGGTCGATACTTCTTGAATTTTAAGCAAACCTGGCCTAGATTATGTTAGCAGGGACTCAGGACAATCGTTTCTGGGTCAACATTCTTCATTTTCACATATTTGTCAGTATTGGGACTACAATAAACATTACGTGGAGTTTCGAATGTTGAAACTAGTTCTGAAGATCTAGAAAACCCAATTATGCCATGCTACCTCTGAGTTCAATAAAGAATCTCATGACACATTACATTTCTCTAATTCTGGCAGGGGTAACAAATCATATAAGCCAAATTCTAGGTTGGCTAGGGTTCTGGACGTTCTATTCATATTACATGCTGAGCATGAGATGAACTGTTCTACATCTGCTGCACGGCATCTTGCTTCAAGGTGCATTTCTATATTATGCATCTAAACTAATTAAATTAGTAATCTTCGTCATAATAGCTTGCTAATAAACCAATTTGGAATTTCTTGAAGTGGAGTTGATGTCTTCACAGCACTTGCAGGCGCAGTTGGAGCTCTCTATGGCCCACTTCATGGTGGTGCAAATGAGGTATATAATGATGCACTCTTTATGTACCTGATGTAAGTTCAATTGAGCTTTCGGTCATGCAATACCCTAAGACAGACATACTGAAACCAACATTAGCATCTATAACGAACCGTCTTGGTATCCAATACCTCCTATGCTGGATCTTCTTTGAACAAATTTTGGTTGCAGCACTGCCCTAAGACAAATATACTGAAACCGATGTTAGCATCTATGACGAACTGTCTTGGTGTCCAGTACCTGCTAGTGCTCGATTTTCGTTGAACAAGTTTTGGCTGCAACAACTTATATTAATTGAATCTCCTTTTGACATGTAGGCTGTACTAAAGATGTTGAGTGAGATTGGCAAAGTTGAGAACATTCCAGATTTCATTGAAGGTGTGAAAAACAGGTACTTGCTCCATGTTTAGGACTGTTTTGCAGTTTTGTTTGTCATAATTAGTATAGTAGCAATACATGCTACAAGCTAACTTCTCCAATAAAATTCACATGCTGGCTGCCTGCAGCTTTTTGTGTGATCATTTGTGTAATTAGTTTACTTGATGCAAAGTTTTATGGTGATTTAATTGCAGGAAGAGGAAGATGTCCGGTTTTGGGCATCGCGTCTACAAGAATTACGACCCACGAGCAAAGGTTGTCCGCAAGTTGGCTGACGAGGTGTTCTCTATTGTCGGCCGTGATCCATTAATTGAGGTTAACTTCTTTTTTTTTAAATCAAGAGGCTACTTAATTTTCTCTGTACCCTCCTCTCTTTTGGAACCTTATTTTGTCCATTTTTTGTATTAAATTTATTAATTCTGATTTGTGAAGGTGGCTGTTGCTCTGGAGAAGGCAGCTCTTTCCGATGAGTACTTCATCAAGAGGAAGCTCTATCCCAATGTCGACTTCTACTCTGGCCTAATATATAGGTAAAGACATGAATGCAATTTACACATTCTCACCTTTTCCATGGATATAAATATAATCATGAAGTGTTATACCGAAGTTTAGGTTGAGAGTGTTTGGAACTCCTTTTGATGACTAAAATCAATAGTATCCAAGTCATGTAAAAAATTACCTAAATGAACCTGAATTTTTTTCTTAAAGCAACCTCTTCCATGTACTTTTGGAATTAGAAATTCTGTAGTTATTTGGAGCCAATAAACAGCAAGCTCAAGGGATTCGTTATTCCTAACCAAGGATAAGCAAGACAATAAAAATGTATCCCAGAAAAAAAAAACAATGGCAACTATCCAAAACAGGCAGGCAGTCAATTAAGGTAACTGAAGCCTTGACTGACTGCCCGATGAAATGAAGTCCTGACAGACTGCATGAAAAAACGAATTACAAAGTAATACGTAACTAATCCAACTAATTCATGTATTTTATCACCATTGTGTGTAATTAACTATTTGGTATAACTTTAGGGCTATGGGTTTTCCAGCCGAGTTTTTCACGGTGTTATTTGCGATACCACGCATGGCTGGCTACCTGGCACACTGGCGTGAGTCCCTTGACGACCCTGATACCAAGATCATGAGGCCCCAGCAGGTATGCTTTGTTTATTAAGTAGTTTATTTTTGTTATCTGTAGAATTATTTGGTTGGAAAATGTGATTTCTGATTACACAATATGGCTGATTACTTTAGACATTGAAGAATTTACGATGTGGCCATTCTTCTATCATAATTATACCCTTAAAGATCAATTCTATTTCTATTAATACCTTCCCTCTTTCCACTCAATGAATGGATGTCAAACAGGTGGTTGGGGCCATGTTGCTCAAACAATTGTAATTAGACATTAAGTCTCCAGTAGATGCCACAATACTAGCGAGGGTACTCTTGATATTTTGATGGTTTCATAGTTTTGCAGAGTATGTGTGGTATAACTAGGTTTGCAAGATCAAAATGAAATTATGCTTTTGCATAGTAGGCATTATTTACTTTTATGCGCATGCATGTGTAGTCGGGTGGGTTGGGGTGATATACGGGCTTCGCTATGTCATTCTTAAATTGTAATATAAATATATTGCACCTTTGAGAGTACAAGTGTGTGTCAAGATCTCTGCCTACCATTTAAGGCCTCAAATATAATGTTGAGACACCACCAACCCTCTTAAATTGTAAAGTTTGATCCACTGGTTTGTACAGGTATACACTGGGGTATGGTTGCGCCATTACACATCTGTGAAAGAAAGAGAGCTGTCAAGTGATAGTGACCATCTCGGTCAAGTGGCGGTCTCCAATGCCTCTAGACGCCGCCTTGCTGGCTCCAGCATTTAACTTCTCGTGTTTTGGGCTTTCTAAGATGAGAATAAAAACTAAGGAAATAGGGAAAATATATGGCATTTCTTTTGCCAGGAAAATAATAATTATAATGTTAATCCTACATGGATTGAATTTTAGATGTATCCCTGTATTTATTTTGGGTTACAAAGATGAGGAGAATGTTTAATTTAACAATAAAGGTACCCATTTAGGGTTTTTGTCCACTTGTATAATTGATTTCTTATGGGAAGGTGCTTAGCATACTTTGATTGATTGGGATTCAATCAATTATGTTGTAAGCGCTTTTTGTGTCTGGAGGGTTTTGTTCCTTTCGAACTTCAGGCATATCATTGTTAGAGCTGCATCTATATTCCTGATCTGATGGATGAAATCAGCTCTAAAAGTTTGTTGTTTACGGTTTACCTGGCTATGCTTTGATCTTCTAGTAAGAGATGAGCTGCAATCTCTGTCATCTTATGTAAACTGAATGGTTGCTGTTTTGCTTGGGTCTCGTCAGTTCTGCATCAAAAGAAACATGATCTCTCTTTTTTCATATTCTTGTCTTTTGTTTTAAAAATTGCTCCAACTGCGCTGATTACTTTGCTCGGAAAGGTTTGAACAACTATTGTATTACAAGACGACGATCACACCTGATTACTTTTGACGAGCCTACATGCGGGCAGCAAGGGTCTGGTAAAGTCACTGCAAATTGACCAAAATCTAAGCATTAGTTCTTGAAACATTTTGAACTCGACATATTGAACGAGTATTTCCAATACTAAGAATATAGTTGAAAAGTTCAGTTCGCTCGTTATCCAAAGGACAATGATGTGCTTAATCGAGATGCTTATCGTATTAACATATTTCGACCATCTTACCCAGAAACCCTGTTAAATTGCCGAGCTTCAAATTCTTCCTAATTCCTACTCGCCACTTGAGGACTTGAGTGATAATGATAAACCCATCTTTTAAATAAGTTTGGGTATGTCAGGGTGGGTCGGTAATCGAATTTTAATAAATTATCGGATACAAATCCATCAAGTAATCGGGTACAAATTCATTAAGTAATCGGTAATAATTATTAATAAAAAAATTGAACATATATTCTGAAATAAATTATTTAAAAAAACAAGTAAAAATAATAAATAGCAAATAATCAAGTCATTGAATACATTATCTCATTTTACATATTAAAAACAAAAGAAAAAACTCAAAATAATAAATAATCAAGCCGATAAAGACAATATTCTTCTACGAGACTTCATATTTTGGAACCTTCACATAACTTTTTCCTTTTTCACGCTAATAAATAAATCTCTCTCAATAAAAGTAATCAAACCGCTATCCCTCATATTTTGCAATCGGATTTTAGCAATTCTCACTAAGCGCATAGCATTCAATAGGGTCTGTTTGGCAGATCAAAGAGTAGCATCAAAATAGTGGAATTAGAATAGTAAAAATAGAATAAGGTGATTTTGGAAAAGTGATGAAAGAGTGGTATTCTTGACTACTCTGAAGAGAAAAATTGTCGTTTGGCAAGTGCCAATTGAATTAGTAAAAATATTGATAGTTATGATAATAATAATGATTATGATATAATATAGTAATGATAACAATAATAAACTAAATAATATAATAAAATAACAATAATATGCATTATTTACCAGAATAAATAAAAATAATAAAATTGACGATAATAATAACAATAATATAATAATAATAATATAATAATAATGATGAAATATTATAATCCTAATAAAAATAATAATAAATAACAAATAATGATAAATAATAATAATAAAGATGAAATATTATAATACTAATAAATAATAATAATAATAATACTAATAATAAATAAGAATAAATAAGAATAATAATAAAAATAAATAATAATAATAATAATAAATAATAATGATGATGAAATATTATAATACTAATAATAAATAATAATAAATAATAAAAAATAAAAAATAATAATGAATAAAATAATAATAATAATGATGAAATATTATAATACTAATAAAATAATAGTAATAATAAATAAGAATAATAATAAAATATATATAATAATATAATAATAATTATCATAAATAATAAAAAATAATAATAATGATGAAATATTATATACTAATAATAAATAATAATTACAATAATAATAAATAATAATAAATAATAAATAATGAATAAATAATAAATAATAAATAATAATAAATAAAATAATAATAATAATAATAATGATGAAATATTATAATACTAATAAAATAATAAATAAGAATAATAATAAAATATAATAATAATTATCATAAATAATAATAATGATGAAATATTATAATACTAATAATAAATAATAATAACAATAATTAAAATTAATAATAAATAATAAATAACAATGAATAAAATAATAATAATAATAATAATAATAATAATAATAATAATAATAATAATAATAATAATGAAATATTATAATACTAATAAAATAATAATAATAATAATAAATAAGAAGAATAATAAAATATATAATATTAATATAATAATAATTATCATAAATAATAATAAAATAATATTAATGATGAAATATTATAATACTAATAATAAATAATAATAACAATAATAATATTATTATTATTAATAATAATAATAGTAATGATGAAATATTAAAATACAATCAATTTGATTAGTTAGTCATACGCAACGGTGTATTCCGCTATTCCATCTATATGGTGGTATACCAGAATAGCCTATTTTAACACTATTCTATTATTTCGAAAACACGTTTGACACTCTCTAATTTCGGAATAGAGCTCTATTCCGAAATAGTGAAAGTGCCAAACACACCCATAAGTCTTGCAAGATTTGTGACAAATCATGCGTAATGAGTAATGATTTTCTCATAAAATGCAATAAAAACACAAAGTCAAACCTCTGCATAACTCTTTGATATTCATGTGCTTGTGCTTTCTGTGATCTTTTGGCCGCATCGTTTTTTATTTCCTCAAGTACATCTAATGTGGCTGATATATTTCATGGGTGATAAAATTTCTAATTTATTTAATTTCAGCGATAAATTGAAGTTTTAAATAATTGAATTTTTTCCATGAATTTTTTACCTCTTGATTTTACATTAAATAAAATTTTAAATTTGAAAATTTAGCACATAAGCATATCCCTCATAAAATTAGACAATTTTAATGGTTTGAATTCGATCTTTTGGAATTAACTAAATAGATTTTCGAACATTCAGGGTGAAAATACTAAATTTTGCATTTTCGTTTCTATTTTCATTTTGAAAATTAAGATGTTATTTAGATTAATGGATGTCACTTGGACCACTTCGACATAAAAATATCTTGTCACACATTTCATTCAAAATGTAACCGTCCTTGTAATGATATTTTACCAAATTGATAAGGGCATTCTTGCCAAAATGAAAAGTTTATGTGTCACATGCTGGAATGGGATTATGGGACCAGGATTATTCAGGGCCATTGTGCAATTTGTCAAAATTCATCGAGATTGGAGTCTTGGAGACTAACGTTGACAATTGACGTAGTTAAATGTTAAATGAATCATAAGAAGCAGATTTCTTAGTTAAAAGTTTATTGTCACAGGCTCACAACGAATAAGGCTCCAAGATTTTTTTTACTGTTGGCTGTTGCTTCTCAAAAATCTCAAAGCCCATTAGGCCAGGCGTCCAGCAAGATAGCAATAAGTCCAGTTTAGTTTAGATGGTTCAGAAAATAAATTTAGGGTGGGTCAAAATCAAAAGTTCAATACTACTTTTTACTGTTTTGTAAAATTCAGAGTGGGTCTGGACCTAAATAAATTCGCCCCTGGGGGTAAATCTTGGAAATATTAGAAGGCTGTAGGATCGATGTAGCTCATGTATGTGTCTAGTATTATAGTAGAGAAAATCTTCTAATTTTCAACATTTGTCTCTCCCGCTTTCGTCCACACTTTCATATTTTTCTTACATTCTCTTGGACGAAAAATTGTTAGAACGACAGATCTGAGATTATGATCAATTTTTTATTCCGAACTACATAAATTTCATGATAAAATATTGTAATTAATTTTTTTATACATGGTCCGAATTGTAAATAAATTCCAGAAAAAAACATTGTTGAACGGTAGATGTTCTACCGTTCCAGAATTTTAAAAAATGCCGAATGTTAGAATTTTTACCATTATGACGAGTGCATCTAAAAAATTTCGAACTTTGACTACTTTTTTCAGAAACATTTTGATAATTACCAAAACAAAAATGCTGGACGTTCACTCCCTAAATAATTATTCTTTTTTTAGAACTAATGTGTCGTTGTTACTGAATGAAATGGTAACTAGTGATAGGTTTGCGTCACGGAATGCGTCAGTATCTGCTATTGTTTCGAGTCGATAACAAGACTTTGTTATCTCGCGTCTGACCTATCGATTTAAATGAACAATACAAATAAACTGGACGAGATCTGTGTATTATATAATTTATCTGTAAGACGGAAAATAGACGGTCCACATCAAAGGATAATGTTATGAGTCCAAGGAGCATAGGCTCGCCAGAACCAATTGATCCAATGTGAACCACTCAGAGCATCTTCATCTCTAAAATTCTTGAAGTTTCTAATCTGATGTGGCAGTTTCTAAATGAGTTTCAAGGATATAGATGAGTTTTTATTTCGCTATTTTACTTCAGAGTTTCTTATTTAGTAATTTTCCTTTAGAGTTAATAAACTCTAAAGTGGCATAATAATTGGCTAAAATTGATCGGTCTTTTACAATACTGGTAGTATTTGCTTATGTGATAATTAATAAATTCTAATTTTTTAGTTTCAAAAATAAAATATATAAAAAACGAAAACATATTAAAATTTTAAAACTGATATGACAGTTATTCAGAAGACTTTCAAACATAAATATACTATCAACCCTCAGAAAGTAATTTTGTTTTTTACTTTTGATTGTTATATTACATATATCATGTACGAACCCAAAATATTACAAAAACTCTAGTTCCTTGTAAGTCGGTGATCGCTAGAATCAGGTTGGAATCCGAGTATCCCACAATTTCGCGTTGAAACTTTTGCTTCTTTACCGATTTTTTTTTAAGTAATAACGAAAATGGTACTGATAGAAGTAGTCAAGGAGTGAAAAAAATTCTACCGAATGATCAGAACGGTAGAAAATATATCGTGTGACAGTTTTTTGTGTGCCGCACGGTAACAAAATCTCCGTGCTACACTTTGGTTGAGATTTTGAATTCTTTTATTGTCGCTCTAACTATTTTTTTATATCATTGCCGCAAGCAATTAGGGGTGTAAACGAGCTGAGTTCGAGCGAGCTGGGTTGAACTCGAACTTGGCTCATTTGTTAACAAGTTGGCTCAGTTCGTTACTACGGGTGCTAACGCGTTATAACAGATTCCGTTATAATGCCTCTCTCTTCTTTGCTGTAATGCTTCATGCATTTAAATCCTTCTAACGACTAGTTTTGATCTTCTAACCCGTTGCAACGCATCTGGTAATGCTAGGATTATTTTTTTTCTATTTAATTCAATTAAAATTTGCTGCTATGCTTCAAATTTGGTCTTTGATATTTATAGGCTCAGTTCTGCTGTCATATGATATTCAAGCTCATGCAAACACTCAAATTAGGTTGTGACTTGGATAGAAAAATCAATTAAATTTCACAAAACATATAATTAAATCAAAACGAGACATTGAATTATACATTTTACTATATGACTCCCCCTCAAACTAATATACAAAATGAGAATCAAATTGGGGGGAGTCTAGTGACTCTCTAGACAATGAATTTGGGACCACTTGTGCTAGGAAGTGCAAGTGGTTCCACAAATTTTCCTTTCCTAAAACGACAAAAATATTCATGATGTCCAAACCTCAAACAGAACGAGAAAAATATTATCTTAGAGTTAATGTTGCTATGATCATTGTTGTTAGTGTTAATTAGTTTTCAATAACTCATCACTAGTCTATATTTATCATGAAATTCCTTATGTTCTTTGGATGGGATATTGAATGATTATTCATATTGAATCTTTTACTTTGAAAGTTGCTACTAAAATTCTTATGATTATTCATTGTATTTCTAAGGTTATATATTGGTTGAAAAGCATCTACATACATTTTTCTTTGAAAATTATTAACATGTTTCTTGTTCTTGTGTAGCTCATGAAATCTACCATACTATCCTTAACATAAAGCTTTGAGCTTTATATTGGTTGGTAATCTTATAATCATTTCTAACTCTAGATTTGTGTATTACCTTTTTATAATTAGGTTTGGTAAAATTGATCTTCTTATTGTATCTTTTATCATACTTGAAAAAAAAAAGGATTCTTAGCTTGAATAAATTTGTCATTTGTCTTAGAATGCTTTTCAATTCTAGAGGGTTGTTCTTTTACAAATCCAAGACCAATCTTATCATGTGGTCCTTGAACAATATACATCTTGTCATAATCAATTTTAATGTTATAGTCTGATGATTTAACAAACTTAACAAATTTAGAAGTTCAAAGATGAACTTCTTTCGATTCATTTTCTTTATCAAAATTGACTTAGTTCTGTTCAAAATGTTGCTGATATTTTAACGAAAGGCAGTGTCAATCAAATCATTTGAAGAGAATCCAGAGAAAATTGGAATGACGGATATTTATGTGCCTTTGTGAGAGAGAGTGTTAGCAGTGCAGTCGACATCTACCATATGCAGCATTTTAGGTCTCTCAACCAAGCCTAGCATGAGATAGATGTTACTCACAATATTGGAGATAATAATAACAGTCAAGAGGATGAAGATTTATTAGACTAATCTGGAGGGTACGTATATGCTTCAAGAGAAGTGAAGATCAAAAGCTAATTGTGCGGCAGTTTTCTGACTCAAATTCTAGGCTAATATCATTCATGTGATGTTTTAATCAATTTACATAGACAAATTGTAATAAGTGAGACGTTTAAAGTTGTTTTCTTTTCTTTTATGGTAGATAATTGGTACAAAGCTTGTGTACCGATGGATATACTAAAGACATCGTTTATTTTGTAATTGCTTTCATCTCAATGGGAAGCTGGCACTCTAATTTGGGGTAGCTTTTATCCAAAAAAAAAAAAGATTCGGAAGTCAGAAAAGAAGAAATTTATGACAGATACATAGAAAGTAGAATTAGAAAATAACTGCTGAGTACATTTTCCTATAGCTAAAAATAAATCATATATTTCTATGTTTAGAATATTTCTAAAGAATGACCATGACTGATTATATAGAGCCGGGCTCTCTCCTTTGTAACTCAATTTAAGACGTCAAATAAAAGAGATGGATGTAGGGAAAGTCTAAAGAGTCGGGTCGGACTTTACAAGGGTCGGGTCTAGAGGACCTACGAAAGGACCGGGTAAGAGCCGGGTCTAAAGAGGGTTTAATATGGGCCGGGTAATAAGGACTTTGTTCTAAGGAAATAGGTTCGGTCCCTCTAAGGCCCGACTCTTATCAGGCCCTCGGGGTTGCAAAGGGCCGGATCAGGGCCGGGTAATAAGGGCTTTGGTCTATTTTTTTTTATTTTTAATTGTTAAAGGGTTGATAAGGGTCTGAGGGGCTGGCGTGGTTAAAGATTGCAGAGGGCCGAATCAGGGCCGGACAGAATCGAGGCTTGAAAGGGCCGGATAAATAAGAGCCTGCATTTTTGAAATAAGACCCGACCCTTTCAAAATCTTAATAAGGACCGAATTAGAACCGAATCTGACAGAGATTTTACAGGAGCCAGATTGGGAGCGGAGGCTTATGACATATCCCTAGATGGATGGAGGTTTGGGGAGTCCTGTGTTATTTAGATTAATTCAATATTCTTGACAGTTCCCTAGTTTTCTTAACGTGGGTCCACACATCTCAGCAAATGAATCTACTGCTGGTCCTTGCAATAATTTATTATTTGTCAGTATTGTGACTGACATTTGATAATTGTTATCCTCATTTTTGCTGGATCAAAAATTATAAAACTCGAAAAAGTCACATGGATGATGGAGACATGGAGTCATGTACTAACCAAATTACCAAAATGTTAAAAATTATATTTTCTTAACAGAATATAACATGTTTCGCACCTTGAATTGAACAAGGAAGAAGTCAAAAACATCAGTCACCTTCATTCGCCCTTCAACCAATTAAAAAAAAGAACAATAAAAAATCCAAAGAACACACCAAGTTCGATAATGCGTCATTCATAGTATGTTACAGTTGCATTAGAGTGCTGAGTTTATCCATTAGCTGTAGAAGGAAAGAAGAAATAAAGCCAAAAAAACGAAGATGACATTGCAGAAATCTCTCCGTATGAATCGCCATTTTTATCTCCTGGTCTTATTGAGCTTCATTTCTTTCGCTTGTTCAAGAGCTCAAGCTCAGTCTCTTCCCAAACAAGAAGGTAACTCTCCGTTGTTAATTTTTTATCTTTAGTCCAAATTTTTAGATCTAGATGTACAAGTGTTCGATGAGAGATTTGGAACTTTTGATTTCGTTTGCTTTCGTTTGCTTTCGTTTGGATTATTGCGATAATGAAAGTAATAGAGTGTGGAACTGGAAGAAATGGAGTAGTCCAGTTATTTCGACAGAACTTCCTATTTCTGTCATAGTGTCATTATATTTGCATCGATTGTTCCGGATAATTGGAAATAATTTTTGTTCTTAAACAAGATAATACTGAACTCAGAAAGTTAGCTTGCGCACATAAACTTTATGTGTTTGTCTGTGACCTTGTTGAAATATTAAACTTAATTTTGTAATAAAGTATAGTTAATAGAATAAGTAGTGGAATTTCAATGTTTCAGCAGTTATAGAATTTTTGGGCTGATTGATGAGGGGATATGAAAGATCAAACGTCATCCGTTTTTGCTGTGTGACCTATGGATGGAAAGCTGTTGAAGTCTAGTTTCTGATGGTCCAAATTTTGAAGCGTTTGGAGTTCCCTACAGAGAGTTATGACTGTTTTAGTGGACAGGGGTCAGCTGAAACTGCTGCTGTTTAGTATTCCATCTTTAATACGTTTTTTCTAGATATTTCTGTTGTCTTAGCCTATAAATAGAGTTGTAATCTGTTGTTAAGTATGTAAGAAAGATACAAGAGTTTCTAATAGAAAGAAAGCTTGTTTTATCCATCTCTTCTTTTATCTCAAAGTGTGATATCCACCATTATCTTTTATCAAATTGGTATCAGAGCCTTAGTTGATTAAGAGGGACCGATCATGACGAAGAAAAAGAAGAAGAAGAAAAAAAGAGAGAATATGAAAAAAAAATATGGTGAGTCTCGCTGTTTATTTTGAATCGGAGTTTAGTGTTATATGTTTTAGTTTGGTTTGGTATATGAGTTATTTGAGTTGTTAAAAAAAATGAGTTAAAATGAGTGAAAAAAAATTCGAATCCCCCGTTTTTTATTTTTATGAGAAAAGTAAAGTGTCGGGTTTGAAAAAATATAGTGGGTTGAGCTTTGTTAAAAAAATGTGGAAAAGAAAGAAAATTATTTTTGTGGTATTTTTTGAAAATCAGTTTTCAAAGATGTTGTGAGAAAAAACTGAGAGTTGTTTCTTGATGATTAGTTCTAAAAAATGTTGAATATATGTTTTTGAGTGATGGTGATATAGAAAGAGGAGAAGAACAAAATTGACAATCCTGAGAGTATCAAGCAGCGAGTGTTACAAAAGTGTGGTGAAGTCTCTACCTATGGTCTTCGAAGAATATCAGTAAGAGAAACCGATGTGAGTAGTGACTCACAAAAGAAAAGCATGTGACACGAGAGATGGTTGCTGGATAAAAGACCAGTGACACAAGTGTCGGAGAGAAAACACAGTAACACAAGAGATGGTTGCTGGAGAAAAAAGAAGAAGATGAAGACCATGAGAAGATGTGGTGAGGAGCCACATGAATTGACGCGGTGAGGAATCGCGGTGTGAGTATGAAACTCACATGTACATGACCTGAAAAATCAGGCAATTTGAGAAGGAGATGAAACCACAACAAATTTTGCAAGCAAGAAAAGAGTGCAGATGTATGCCAATAAGAATTGTGTCGATGGATGGCACTGTGAATCGCTACGAGTTATGAAAAGATATAGTGGAGATCAAGTTGCGGATATTTTTACGAAGCCATTACCAATCATGAAGTTTGAGAAGTTCAAAAATCTTCTGGGCATGAAGGATGTAAAGGGAATTAAGTTTAAGGGGGTGTGTTGAAATATTAAACTTAATTTTGTAATAAAGTATAGTTAATAGAATAAGTAGTGGAACTTCAATGTTTCAGCAGTTATAGAATTTTTGGGCTGATTGATGAGGGGATATAGAAGGTCAAACGTCATCCGTTTTTGCTGTGTGACCTATGGATGGAAAGCTCTTGAAGTCTAGTTTCTGATGGTCCAAATTTTGAAGCGTTTGGAGTTCCCTACAGAGAGTTATGTCTGTTTTAGTGGACATGGGTCAGCTGAAACTGCTGCTGTTTAGTATTCCATCTTTAATACGTTTTTTCTAGATATTTCTGTTGTCTTAGCCTATAAATAGAGTTGTAATCTGTTGTTAAGTATGTAAGAAGGATACAAGAGTTTCTAATAGAAAGAAAGCTTGTTTTATCAATCTCTTCTCTTATTTCAAAGTGTGATATCCACCATTATCTTTTATCAGACCTTGTAGATAAGCACTGGAGTTGTCCAGTACTTCATCAAGACGACATACTTAATTTTACTTCTCTATTTTTATTATTTGTCCTTTGAATTATTTAGTTGAAGCTCTGAAGGAGATAGGGAGGAAGTTGAATAAAACAGACTGGGACTTTAGTGTGAATCCATGCAATGGCACCAATGGCTGGATCAACGCGACATCCCGACTTATTACTAGTAATCTGACTTGTGATTGTGCATTTGATAACACTACCACTTGCCATGTAATCAGCTTGTAAGTTCACTCTCTATTATTTAGTTTCCTTTTGAACGATTTATTTTTATTGTTAGTAGCCCTTTTTGGTCTGTGCATATATTATGGAATGTAGATAATTTTTTCAAGGTTGTAGGTCAATCCAATCTATCTAGAGAATTATTTGTAGCAAGTTCATATCAATTCCACAGCTTAGGTGTTCAGGTCAACTGCCAGTTTGTACCAGTTAATGTGGGCCCTATACTGGTTTGAAAACTATTTGGACTTCCGTTTTGGTACTTGTTTCTGTTGTCATTTGCAAATTTCAATGGGACCAAAGATGTGAATAAAATGAACTTTACTTGTTTTAATTATGATATTTGCAAAAGCCAAATATGCATACAGAATGAAAAAGTAACCATCTGTAGGTAACACGTAGCTTGTTAATTAATGTTGGTAGTCAGGTTTGATGTGCTGTCAAATGTATTAGTTGTTTGTTTGGTAACCCTCTCTGCAATATCCCTGGATGAATGGTCTAATATTATTATATTTCTTTTATATTGTAATACTATGTGACATTTAGACAGCTTACGCGGCAGAACCTGACAGGAGTGCTGCCAGAAGAAATTGCAAATCTTACATACCTGAGATATCTGTATGCAAGACCTTCACTATTATATATATATTCTTGGTAGCCCTGCTGGTAGTGTCCAGTACCAGCCCTGATGACAGCCATATCACAAGTTGATATTTGATTTCGGATTTTCTTGGCATTTTTCAGTACTCAAGGATAACCATTTTGAGTATTAGTTTAAAGATAGCATCACTTAAGCAGATTTTGTTTGTTGCCAACCAGTTATTTACAGTACCACTTAGCTCGTAGGGCTACACTTAGCACCTGAATTTCAACACTCAGATTTGGTGTAAACTTAGAAAGATGCTGGTGCCATTTTTGACCATTCTTATCGGATGGTACTCAACTACTCACTAATGACTTGACAACAAAATTTTTTTACAGTGACTTATCGCGCAATTATTTGAGTGGTACAATCCCATCAGTGTGGTCTAGCCTACCACTGTTTAATTTGTAAGTTAATCATTTCTCCTTTCCTCTCTTATTGCATATGACCAACTCCAACAGCTTTCTTTTTTTAACTACAGAATAAGCCCGGAAAGGAGAAGGGTTGTGATAGGCTTGGTGAGCCAACATAAAAATTCAGCCAATCGTATGGAAATGAAATCCAATATGGACTTCATTTCTTGCCTACCCAACTTGTTTGGGACAAAAGGCTTTGTTGTTGTGTTGTTGTTTTTGTTTCTAACTACAGAATGTGATAATTACAAATAGGTCCCTCCAAGGGAATCAGCTGTCAGGTCACATTCCAAAGGAGCTCGGAAGCATGCCCGCACTTAGATCTTTGTCAGTTATATTTTTCAGAATTAATTTTAATGCGTAACCTCCAACAATTGATATGTCAAAAGTTATCTATTGTAACATTATCTCGTGCAATAACATCTTACTGAAAAGAATCCCCTATTGAAGTTGATGAACATGAAAGGGAAAAAATGTAACTGCAAATATTTGAATTTTCAGGCAGTTGGAAAACAACCTGCTCGAAGGCACTATTCCTCCTGATATTGGAAATATATTAACGTTACAGAGATTGTGAGGCCTTCACATCTTCTTCCTTTCATAACCCTCAGATATGTATTCAACTTTTCCAAAGTATATGGAAACATAACTTCGTTTTTTATTAAATCTTCTTCTCTTGCAGTTTCATCACTGCGAATAATATCACAGGCGAGTTGCCTTCTACATTTTCCAAGCTCATTAATATGACTGACTTGTATGGAATTTGTTATTGCATTTTATACTTCTACTTGCTTTATGGTTATATAGATATAGACCACACCTACAATATTCATTTGATAATAACCTAGAATTTCCATGTATATACAGTAGGATAGATGGGACTGGCGTTTCTGGAAAGATCCCTGATTTCATTCAAAATTGGAGATCAGTCAACCGAATGTAAGTATTTTGTTTTTAAATGCCAAAAAGGAGTTTTTATACCTTTACTGGAGTAATATGAGTTAGTACTTATGAATTCGGAACTATGGAAATCTCATACCACTCCCATAAAGGCATAAAGGTATTCCGTACTCATCATTCATGTCTGTCTCTCTGTAAAGGAGAGGGGATTAGGTACATCCATGAGTGTACCATTTGATTGTGCACTCATGGTTTAAACCATTGGATTGTTAAATTATACTCTCTGTTTTCTTAAATTGCATGGAGAGAGAACAAAAATACATTGTTAAATTATATAGAGAGTGTTATTTAATGATCTAATGGTTCAAATCATGAGTGCACAATCAAATAATGCACTCATGGTACCTAACTCTTACCCTTCTGTAAAACATTGTCGATAACCATCTAGCACAAGCTATACAAAGTACTAGTCCATGTGCTGTCCGGGGAGTGAACTCATGTACTGGTATTTCGAAGAACATAGTAAGTTCTGATATACGTGAAACTTCGATTACCTTTTTGTACTATCCCTTTCTACATCTTCTGGATTTCCCTGCAATAATGCATAATCCAGAGTTAACTGATGCTTATGTAAGGCTTACATGGATCTTACTGTGCTACAAGCTCTTGGTTTGTACATGCATATAATTAGATGGACCTATTACTTGGGCTATTTTACACTTCTGGAATGAACCTTCTAATAATTACGTAAAATCAATTTTTTCAGGGATATGCAAGGAACTTCTATGATCGGACCCATCCCAAGTAGCATTTCTGTGCTGAGGAATTTAACTGAACTGTACTTCTAACTTCTTCTCTACATTTGTTTATTAGATTCTGATCTGTAGAACTGAATCATTTTCCCTTGTAGAAGATATGAACTATTTTCCCAGATGGCTCATAAGTTCCCTTTTATTATCTTATCAGGAGGATAGTCGACCTGGCAGGGCCAAAGACAACATTTCCACCATTGCAAAATGCTTACCACCTAACAGAGCTGTAAGATAATCTTATATAAGCTTACTTAATTTCACAGCTTTTGAAATGTCTTCTTCATATCATTATTTGATAATTTACGAGTTTATAATCATTATTTATTTAGTGTCTTGCGGAATTGCTCAATATATGGGGAAATCCCTTCTTATCTTGGGAAGATGATGTATCTCGTAGTTCTGTAAGCCACCATTCCATTTTCTTTCTGAATATGTTCTTCTGTTCTTTTTTTCAATTTTTTTTTGAGTTTGCTCCTCTAATTTTGCCTTTGCTTTCTATTTCACCCAACATATCCAGAACGCCCACTTTATTAACATTCGAAGTTTTGTACTTTAATAGATGGATTTAAATAACTTTCAGGGACCTAAGCTTCAACCTGCTGACTGGACGTATACCAGCTAATTTCGAACAGATATTTACACTTGAATATTTGTGAGAGATTTATTTCTATGAGATGATTTTCAGTTTATCTTTTGCACCATATCAGCATGTATTATCTGGCATATGTTTTCATAATATATATATTTTTAATTATTTGGTAGGTACCTTACCAGTAATATGCTTACTGGAGATATACCTCCTTGGATGCTGAGAAATAAAGCTAGCAACAAAGTTAACATGTATCTTCTCTTTAGTTTTGTTTCTCCTTTGATTTCTAGATTATTGATGTTCCTACAAAACCTGAACTGACTTATGGACCAGTACTGCATTTTCTTATTCACTGTTCTCAGCCCATTGTTTGATTGGCCTAAAGCCTTATGCTGTAATCAAAAGATAGGGAAGATGTGAAAGGATTCAGCTAACATTAATAGCATTTGTTAGCTGCTTCATACTGAAAATTGTTGCTTGTTCACAAAACTTGATAATTTTAACTGTTTCAGGGACATATCATACAATAACTTCACTGGTCATCCCCCAACCGAGTGTCAGCAAGCAAATGTGTAGGAATCAGGCTTCTGAATTTCTTATATGCATTTTGGATTTACTATTTGCTCTTTAGATTTAAATGTAATAGATATTTATTCTTTTCATTTCCGGACAGGAATATGGTGTCCTCCTTCTCTTCTCTAAATAAGAGCATGTAAGTTTTGAGAATCAACCTTGCACATTTTGATATTGGTATTCTGTTGCTGTTTTATTACCTTTCTGCTTAGTCTCAATAGTATGGTCTACTTAGTCTCAAACTCTCAATGATGTGGTGGTCTAAAGGTTATGTTAATAAGTTATTACATTTAATTATTTTAAAACTATTTTGGTGATTAATACACACATCGATTGACATTTAAAGTTTCTTTAAATTCTGCTTACAAAATTAAACTGTTTTTCTCCAGAACTCCATCATGCTTGAGAAAGAACCTACCATGCACCACCAAAGCAAAATGTAAGTTGACTTCCTGAGTTGTTGGGTTTCATTTTTTCTTATTAGTTGTATAATAGCCTTGTCACAGTATTTTTATTTATATCAGAGTACTTTATCTTGTGCATAGAGTATTGTAGCACGTGTCCAATTATCTTTATGCCGACGAAATATCCCTTTGACCGGTTCAATTCTTATCTGTTTCCCTGTTCTCAATTTATTCTCTGTAACCAGATAACTCCATATTCATAAACTGCGGTGGTAAAAGCGCAATTATCGACAGAAATAAGTATGAGGAAGATATAATCCAGATAGGCACCTCGTCTTTCGAGTCAGTATCTGACAAGTGGGCCTACAGCAGCACAGGGGACTTCGTTGGGAATGAAGATGCTGATTACATTGCACACAACATATCAACGCTTGTGAATGTACCACATCCTGGGCTGTATACTGATGCTCGGCTCTCTCCATTGTCTCTAAAATATTATGGACTCTGTTTGAACAATGGAAATTACACGGTGATGCTTCACTTTGCTGAGATATTGTTCACGGATGATAAAACCTTCTTGAGCAATGGAAAGCGTATCTTTGATGTTTTTATACAGGTAATTTTGTCTTTATTTGTGGAAGATCTTAATTTGGTTTTATAAGGCTTTTGGGAAAGATTGATAAACCTTGTACCATACTTCTTTATATTTTTACTAATATTGGGATATTATTGTGTGTGATAATAAAGATAGGTTTTCTCTTAAATTTTGATGCTGGAGCAATTTGTAGTTTTCCTACTAATAGCATGCTCCTTTTCTATTTTATCCATAGGTGACAATATAAACATTGCCTTCTTTTGAATCTTAAATTAATTGGGTGGTGGTACAAATATGCTTTATTTTTTAGTCAATACTGCTTATTTATGCCTACATCTGGCTAGTATTGCCCCGAACTTACTTCTTCCATCATTTGGCAAATTTTTTGGGTTTGATGCCTAATTGTTGAAGTTCCAGTACCGAGCTATGAGAGGTGCATATTATTATTTTATGAAGCATAGTATTAAATGACCTTAGTATCATGTGAATTACTAAAGATCCCTTGATGCAGGGGATGAAAGTACTAGAGGACTTCAACATAGCAGAGAAGGCGGGGGGTGCTGGTCGCGCAATTGTGCTGAATTTCAGCACTCAAGTCACGGATAACACCCTAGAAATTCACTTTTATTGGGCTGGAAAGGGCACCACTGCCATCCCTAATCGGGGCTTTTACGGGCCTCTTATCTCTGCCATTTCTATTGAAAGTATGATTGTAATGTTTTCTTTTCTTCGAAGATATTAAATATTCTAGTATTTCAAGTTCTTTGTATTGACGGTCATGATATTCCATTTTTTCTTTTAGAAAATTGCTCATTGATATTGTATATAGAAAATTGCTCATTGATAATATATGTGTAGATGCTAAAAATGCCCAGACATAAAGGCATATTTGTAAATATGACTTGTATGTTTGCCCAAAATAAAACAAACTATTCCAATATATTTTCTCTATGCAAGTGCTTTCTGTGTGCTATCCAATTAATAAAAAATTAAAAAACACAATTTACAGTATTTTTCTCTTTTTTATTGTTTATTGTAGACAAACACCCACACAAAAACCGAATTATCTCTGCTAGATTGATTACAGCAGTTGCGGCATGCATTGTTGCTGTTATGCTCCTCTCCTGGATATTGTACATCAAGGGTTGTTGTAGATGGCATTGTAAACTAAATGGTGAGTGCATTTGTTTTAAGCTTACTTCCTTTTCTCTCGAGTGATGATTTTGATTGCCAAGAAATTTTTTGCCGATTGACCTTTTCTTGCTCTAAAAAGGGTAAACCATGTACATTTGAAATATGATTGCTGCACGATTCCTAAAGCAAAAAAGTAACCTCTGTACTGGATGAAATCTGCTGCTCTTTTGAGCAAGAACAGGACCCTGCTCTTCTCGATCCCGACCGTCAAACTTGAAATGGACGGCTCAGATTTGAACTACAGGGGTTGTATTTAATATAAGGTTATAGATCTGATCCATCCATTCAAGATTTGATGGACCGGACGAAATTTTTTTGGCTTATGCCTGGAAAAAAAGAATAACAAGTATATGTCTCGTTTGAAAAAATTGACAACAGTATGCCTATTTTCTGAACGCAGCATTCAGAAGTGCTGTCTGAACTCATGCGTTCAGAAACTTCAGAAAACCGAGATTGCAAAAAAGTACAAGTTGTAAACGCATAAAATATTATGTATGAATGTTATCTGAATGCACACGTTCAGATGTTATTCTTCTGCTTTTACAACTTAGCACTTTTTTTGCGATCTTGATAATGTCTAGTTTCTGAACGCATGCACTTCTGAACGCTGCGTTCAGAAAATAGGCATACTGCCGTCAATTTTTTCAAACGAGACATATACTTGTTATTCCTTTTTTTTCAGGCATAAGAAAAAAAAACTCGGACTGGACCTGCTCTTTTAAAAAGAAAAGCACTGGATGCGGTTCCCAACTAGCACCCCTCTTTTTTTTATTGTATTTGATACCACATACATTTAACTTAACAAATATATAGTTGAACAGCTTTTAGTATATGTATTATGGTTTTATGAAGGTTGACTGAAAAAAGATAGCCAAAGGGATAAATAATACAAGGAACAAGCATATAACCAAACCGCCACCACCACCTCAAACCCAAAAAGAAAAAAACTATATACAGACTTTGTTGTTGTGATCTATTATTTTCTTCTTCAACCAAAGCGATTAATATAAAAATTGCTGCTTATTTTCAACAAAATCTAGGTAAATCCAGCTATATTTTACATGACATAAATACTTCAGAGATACAAGCACGAGCACACTATCTATTCAGTTTGAAAGAGCTAGAAGATGCCACAAGGAATTTCGATCCCTCCAATAAAATTGGTGAAGGCGGATTTGGACCTGTTTACAAGGTAATAAAATCTACAATCATCTTGTGGTCACTAATTCTAGTTGAAATTAACTTGAAAACATGTTGTATCAAGTTGTCAATAAAATTAAAGCTAGTTAATTCTTATCTCGTGTTTACTTATGAGCACAAGTACTTCACATGAATCTCAGCTACACCATGCAAGTTGGAAAAGTAGCAAGTTCCAACTAAGTATTGGTTTTCCAGCTGAATCTTCCAATTTCAAGTTAGTTTTATTGTAGTGCAGCCCCAAATGTTCAATTGAACTCCAGAAAAATTGAACAGTAGCCAAATCAACAGAGTTCAGCTTTATTAGCTTGACTATTCTTGTGTAAAAATATACTGCTAGGAAATTTAACATTGAAGTATATTTGAGCCTAAATTGCTACATTTTGTAGGGAGTTTTGGCTGATGGCACGACAGTAGCTGTCAAGCGGCTCTCCACTAGGTCAAGACAAGGAAACCGAGAATTCTTGAATGAAATTGGGATTATTTCAGCTCTGAGGCATCCAAATCTTGTCAGACTCTTTGGTTGTTGCATTGAAGATAATCAGCTCCTGCTAATTTACGAGTTCATGGAAAATAATAGCCTTGGACGTGCCCTATTTGGTAAATTACAATTGTGAATTTAAGCATTCTTATTTCGTAATTCTTAAGTTTGGATTTTACTTGCACAGTGTTGATGTTTGACCTGATATGTAATAAGTTGGAATCAAGAATCATATTTCCTAGTTCTTTTACTGTCCGGGCAAGTGCATAAGTGTTTCCATGGATTGATGACACTGTTTGGAGTGGTAAGTTCATACTGGATCAATCAACCACTATAACAAGTGATCCTCCCTGTAACCTTATACCAACTTCAGATATTGCTGTTGATTTTCATCAAACTCTCTTTTGTGTGGTTTGTGATTAGGTCAAGTGGAGCACCAATTGAAATTAAACTGGAGCATTAGATACAATATTTGCATAGGGATTGCAAAAGGACTTGCATACCTTCATGAAGAATCGACACTAAGAATAGTGCACCGAGATATAAAACCAACAAATATCCTTTTGGACAAAAACCTGAACCCTAAAATATCAGACTTTGGCCTTGCAAAACTCACTGATGACTCTGGTGGGCAGATTAGCACCCGCATTGCAGGCACTGTGTAAGTTCTCTCTCAATTTTCTGACTGTTTTGTTTGAAAATAGCTCCGTCTGTGTTGTTTCAACATAGCCGGTCCGAAGCTCGGAAAAAGGAGGAAGGTTGTGATAGGCATGGCGAGCCAACGTAAAAAAAATTAGCTACTCTCATGAAAATGAAACCCAATAGACTTTCATTGGGGCGTAACCCTCTTAGCGACGCGCCATAACGGAACCCGGGTATGGTGTTATATGTGCAAGGGCTGGGTCGTCACTTCCTTAGTGATGCGCTACATCGGCGTCCGGGTGTAGTGACAAATGAGTAAGGGTCTTCACACTTTACTCGACGGGTGCGAGGGGCAAGGAAGCTAGTCGAGGATAATATGATTCGTCTTGGTAGATGGAAATTTGGAATGTAGGATCCTTAACGGGTAAACTACGAGAGTTAGTTGATACTGCGATTAGGAGACATGTAAATATCCTATGCGTTTAAGAGACCAAATGAACGGGTCACAAGGCGAAGGAGGTGGAAAATACTGGTTTTAAGCTCTGGTACACAGGAACAGAACGAAGTAGGAATGAAGTAGGCATCTTAATCATAGTTATTAGTATCGTACTATACGAGATATGTATCGTACGATACGAAACGAGTCAAAGCAACGTCGAGACGTACCGTAGTTGTGTATCGGGAGACCAGCGTATCGCCTGAATCGGAGCGAGACGGAGCGTCGTATCGCGTATCGCTACGAATCGTGTATCGTGACGATTCTCAGATGGACCAATCGGGAGCCGAGATTTCCCTCGAAATTGTCGCCTCGCCTTTTTTCCATCCTTTACGATACCTTTCCTTCCCCGATAGGTTCCACTCTTTTTTCCAAACCCTCGCCATTCTACTCTACCATTGCTCGATCTCCCATCGCCAAGTAGAAACCTCCAACGATTCCATCGCCATCGCCAGGATTCTCCATCGTTAGGTAAAAGGTACAGTTCTCTCTTTTTTTCTCACTTCTGTCATTGATTTAATGTGTTATAAAGTATAAACCAAGTTGTAAAAGAAGAGTAGAGAAGAAGAGGTAAAAGAGACGGCATTTAATATAGTTGGACCACTTTCTTTCAAACATTTTTTAGAGGAAACCCGTAGTGTAAGAGAGCATTTAATAGAGGACCACTTTCTTAAAAAAAATTTACTTAATCACAAACAAATTGACTCTATACATAATTACATTATGTAATACACGTAGAAATCAGAAAAGTAATTTATAGTTTTATTCATAATTAGATTATAGTTTTTGTAAATCAGAAAAATAATTATATTATGTAAAATTTGTTTTAGATTGTACTTGTACTTTTGTACTTGTTTTCTGATTTACATTATGTAATTTACATATGTTATACATAATTAAATACCCATTTTCTATTAGTTTTAATTAAAGGTAGATGAAGTGATGAACACATGCTTACATTATAATTAAAATTGCGATGATTTCTTTAGATTTTTTTTGTTAGATACTAATTACTATAACTCATTTTGATATTTTAAAAGAACTTAGCGTATCTTAAGGATACGATACAATATACGATATACGAATACGTTACAAAATTCACCGATACACGATACATTTTACGATTCAACAACTATGATCTTAATTGACCAGAGCCTCAAAAACGAAGTTGTCGACGTTAGGAGACAGGGAGATCGACTTATCCTAGTTAAGTTGGTCGTTGGCGAATTAGTTTTAAACGTCATTAGTGCGTATGCTCCACAAATAGGTTTGTACGAGAATGTCAAGGAGCAATTCTGAAAAGATTTAGAGGAGATGCTTAGAGATGTGCCTAGCGACGAGAAGTTTTTTATAGGAGGAGACTTCAACGATTATATTGCTACAACTAGTGGGAGTTTTGAATGAGTGCACATGAGATTTGGATATGGTGATAGAAATCAAAAAATGAGAAAACATCTTGAACAAGATGGTGATTGAGAACTAGTGGGAGCATATGACCTTCAACTAAATTGGATATTGGTACAACTAGTGGGAGCATATGACATCATGATTGCTAACACCTTCTTTAGAAAGAGAGTTACCTTCAGTAATGGCCAACACTCGAGCCAGATCGATTTTGTTCTTAATAGGAGAGGACAAACGAGCTTGCGTAGATTGTAAGATTATACTTGGAGAGTGTGTCGTCCAACAACACAAGTTTGTGGTCTCGAATTTTCGCTTTCGAATATGCGCTCGACAGGACAAAGGCGTCAAAACATCGAGGACGAGATGGTGGAAATTCAAAGGAGATGCTCAACAGGTCTTTATGGACAATATGATCGAAGAAGAAATCTTTAACAAAAACGATTACGATGCTAATAACATGTGGAAGAAGATGACAACTCGCATTCGAAAGGTAGCTACAGAGGTATTCAGAGTGATTAAGGGAAATAGACGTGAATCTAAAGACACTTGGTGATGGAACGAGAACGCGCAAAAAACTATCAAGGAGAAGAAGAATTGCTACAAGTGTTTGCATCATGACAATAGTGAAGACAACGCACAAAAGTATAAAACAGTAAAAAAGAATGCAAAAAAAGCTGTGAGTGAAGAAAGAGGTCGAGCTTATGAGGATTTATATCATAAGCTAGGTATGAAGGAAGGCAAAAATGACGTCTATAAGATTGCCAAACTCCGCGAGACAAAGACGAGAGATTTCAGTCAAGTCAAATGTATCAATGATGAGACAGATAGACTTTTGTTGAAAGACGACGAGATCAAGAACATATGGAAAGAATACTTAGACAAGTTGTTCAATGGAGAGAACGAATGGTCGAGCTAGATGACTCTTTTGATGACACCAACATGAGATTCGTTCGAAGGATTCAAGAGACGGAGGTGAATGAGGATTTAAAAAAAAATGAAGGTAGGTAAGATTTTAGGGCCTGATAACATCCCGATCGAAGTATGAAGATGCCTTCGAGACATAAGGGTAATATGGCTAACTAAGTTGTTCAACAACATCTTCCGGTCAAACAAAATGCCGGACGAGTGGAGAAGAAGTATATTAGTATCTATCTTCAAGAATAAAGGAGATATTCAAAGTTGACTTACAGCGGAATCAAGCTTTTGAGCCATACAATGAAGCTTTGGGAGAGAGTGATTGAGCATCGTGTAAGAAAGATTATAAGCATTACGAAAAACCAATTTAGTTTTATGCCCGGACGATCGACTATAGAGGTGATTTTCTTGAAAAGACAAGTGATGGAGAGATATAGAGAGCAGAAGAAGGATATGCATATGATATTTATCGACTTGATGAAAATGTATGACAAAGTACCGAGGAAGATCATGTGGTGGACACTTGAAAAGAAGAAAGTCCCAACAAAGTATGTTAACTTTATCAAGGATATGTATGATAACGTTGTGACTAGTGTCAGAACATGTGACGGCGAGACTGAGGACTTTTCCATTAAGATAGGATTACATCAAGGGTCAGCCTTGAGCCCTTACATTTTTGCCTTAGTGATCGATGAGATCACGTAAGATATACAAGGCGATATTCTTTGGTGCATGCTCTTTGCAAATGTTGTTGTCTTAATTGACGAAAGTAAGAAAAAGGTCGGTAGAAAATTAGAGTTGTGGAGAAAGACTTTAGAATCAAAAGATTTTAGACTTAGTAGGACTAAGATTGAGTATATGAAGTGCGAGTTCAATGGCGTTCGATTAGAAAATGGAAATGTTAGTTTAGATGGACAAGTAATGCCTAGAAGAAACACATTTCGGTATTTGGGATCGATGCTACGAAGTGATGGTGAGATTGATGAAGATGTTAGTCATAGAATAAAAGCGGGTTGGATAAAATAGCGACAAACATCTGGCATCCTATGCTACAAGAGGGTCCCATAAAAGCTGAAAGGCAAGTTCTATATGACGGCGATCAGACCAGCAATATTGTATGGAGCGGAATGTTGGGCTACTAAAGGGCAACACATACAAAAGATAAGCGTGGCAAAAATGCGTATGTTACGGTGTATATGTTGGCATACAAGAAGGGCTCGCATTAGAAATGATGATATACGTGACAAGGTCGGATTTGCATCGATTGAAGAGAAACTTGGTCAACATCGTTTGAGATGGTATGAGCATATCCAACGGAGGCCTTCTGATGCTCCAGTACGTAGTGGAGTTTTAAGCCGCGTCGAAAACACGAGAAGTGGTAGGAGTCGACCGAAATTAACATGGACTGAAGCTGTAAAAAGGGACTTAAAGGCATGGAATGTCTCCAAAGAGTTGGCGTCAGATATGAGTGCATGGAAGTTAGCGATTCACGTATCAGAATCGTGATGAACTAAATTTTAGAAGTAGTGTTATAATTGTACGACTTTAGTGCAAGATTAACGACGTAGAATACTAGTCTCAACTTATAATCGGTAGAATAGTGTATTATTATTATTAGCATTATTATTATTATCATTTACACTTCTATTTTTACTATTATTTTACTATTTGTTATATTGATTTTAATTTCAGATTGAATTTTATTTCTTGCGTATCTTAATTTATTTAAGAATAAAAACTTTGTTGTATTTGTTGTTGTTGTTTTGTTTGAAAATCAATCTCTTTTACCGTCTCTCTCTCCATGTTTCTCATAGAGTTAACATATCTTGTGTTAAATATTGTCTAAATATCCAGTGGTTACATGGCACCTGAATATGCAACAAGAGGATCATTGACGTATAAAGCGGATGTTTATAGCTTCGGAGTTGTCATCCTTGAGATAGTTAGCGGCCAAAACAATACTAATTGCAAGCCAACTGATGAGTTCGTTCATCTTCTTGATTGGGTAAGATTTACAGATTTGTGCACACCTTGGCGACCTTCCATTACACATTTTTTGAACATTTAAAACCCTGGCTATTGCAGAATTACATCTTCAAAACAGTTTAATTTGCCTCAATGTCCATGATATCAACATGGTTTTGATGTTTTGTTTTTTTTATGTATGATTTGTGCTAAAGTGCTTCATAAAGCACAAAACTTCATATATTTTCGATTCGTTTTCCAAGTTCAAAGCAATGGCTGATCCAAATCGTTGAAATTGTTGTCCATACTAAAATCCACATGGAAATCAACTTTTAAAACTTTTGAAATTTTTTTGCTATTTTATTGATGGTGGAAAGTTTGTTAAATTGAAGGTCCGTAAATCGTTAGATAACAAATTTTCCACTCATTCGATAAAATAATAAAAAGATTTTAAATAATATAAAATTTGGTCCCTAGGTAAATTAGAATGGATAATATTTTCAACGGTTCAGATCAACTATTTGCATTTTGAACATCGAGAAACGAATCTAAAGCATATGACGTTTTGTGTTTTATAAACTATTTTAGCGCAACTCTTTCTTTATATATATAGAGGGAGTTGGGGTACAAACAATTTTAGCATCTCTCTCTCTATATATATAAAGAGAGTTTTAGGCTATGATGGTATGCATAGTTTTGATGTGATCGTGTTTAAGCGTCCGGTCTCAAATTTCATGATTTGAACAATACATCCGATCAAGGATTTAAAATTATAAACAACCACAACAACAAAATCTTTAGTCCAAAACAATTAGGGTAGGTTAGAAATGAAACTCAATCTGAATAATAAAAAATCAATATAAATAATAATTATATAATAAATAGTAAAATAGTAGAAATAATAATAATGATAATACTAATAATAATAATGATAATAGTAGTAATAATAAATTATTCTACAAATCATGAGTTTAGACTAGTGCCCTACGTCTTTAATCTCAGGCTGAAGTCGTACAACTATACCACCACCACAACAACAAAAAAACCTTTATTCTCAGATAAATTGGGGTAGGCTAGAAATGAAAAATCAAAATAAATAATAATAATATAATAAATAGTAAAATAATAGTTAAAATAAAATATATTAAAGATAATAATAATACTAATAATGCTAATAATAATAATAATAATAAACTATTCTACAAATCATAAGTTTAGATTAACCTCCTACGTCGTTAATCTTGGACAAAAGTCGTACTATTATACCACTATTTCTAAATTTTAATCTGTTCTGATTCTGGTACCTGGATCGCTGACTTTCATGCACTCCTATCTGATGTCAACTGTTTGGAGATTTCATGTCTTTAAATTCATTTTTACAGCATAATCTCATGTCAATTTCGGTCAACCCCTACCTTTTCTCGTGTTTTCAACGCGACTTAAAACTCAACTACGTAGTGCATCAAAAGGCCTTCGCTGGATATGTCCATACCATCTCAAACGATGTTGAACAAGTTTCTCTTCAATCAGTGCAACCCAACCTCATCACGTATATCGCCATTTCTAATGCGATCCCTTCTTGTATGCCCACATATCCACCGTAACATACGCATCTCTGTCACGCTCATCTTTTGTAAGTGTTACCCTTTAGTAGCCCGACATTTTGCTCCGTATAACATTGCAGGTCTGATCGTCATATATAACTTACCTTTCAATCTTTGTGGGACCTGTTTGTTGCATAGAATGCCACATGCTTGTCGCTATTTTATCCAACCCGCTCTTAACTTCATCAATCTTGCCATTACTCTGTAGCATCGATCTCAAATATCGAAAGGTGTTCCTTCTAGGCACTACTTGTCCATCTGAACTGACATCTCCATCTTCTGATCGAACGCTGCTAAACTCGTACTCCATATTCTTGGTCTTACTCTAAGTCTAAAATCTTTTGATTCTAAAATCTTTCTCCACAACTCTAGTTTTCTACCCGATCCTATCTTACTTTCGTTAATTAGGATCACATTGTCCTCAAAGATCATGCACCAAGAGATATCTCCTTGTATGTCTTTTGTGATCTCATCGATAACTAAGGCAAAGATGTAAGGTCGCTAACTTTCATGCATTCCTATCTAATGCCAATTTTTTGAAAACATTTCATGTCTTTAAGTCTTTTTTTACTGTTTCATCCCATGTCAATTTGGGTCGATTCCTACCTCTTTTCTTTTAAAAACAACAATAACAACATCAAAGCTTTTTGTCTCAAACAAGTTGGGGTAGGCCAGAAATGAAGTCCGTATTGAATTTCATTTCCATCAGATTGACTGAATTTTTACGTTGGCTCGCTAAGCCTATCACAACTCTCCTCCTTTTCGAGCTTGGAACCATCTATGTAAAACATAGGTGGAGTTCTCTTCTCTTTTAAAAAGAAGTAACAAAATTCAACAAATGAAAATTTTGATTTCCATCAATATTTCATTTATGGAGAAGATATTGAATGATTTAAATCGTTCATTTGAATCATGAAATTTGAGATTCGAATGCATAATATAGACCTATAAAAACTATGCTTAACACCATAACCTTACTCTCTCTCTCTAAAATCTGAGCTATAAATGCATAGTATTGTTCAAATTGTGTTTTGCGAAATGTATATACATTTGAGCTTAGTTCAAGCTCAACTTGCTTTGTTGATGTTATTGAATCTCGCGAGCTTTATGCCAATACTTCATCGAGGTTCTTTCACTAATTTTTTTGCCCTTACAGTGAAATTGTAAAAAATATCAGTTATGTTAATTTTTGGCAGGTACTATTTAAGTCATTCAACCTATCTGAACTGGGTAACCTAAACTTGTAATTCTAATTTGAATAATTTTAGCGAGCATCCAAGTGCTACGTATGTTAATTTTTTTTTAAAAAATATTGAAGTTAAAATTTTAGATATTTCGTTATTTCATAATATCACGTATCAATTGGAGGGATGCGGATTCGCTGCCATTAGTGTGATGGAAGCCCGCTGCCCTAGTTAATTTGGGCGGTCGGATTAAGTTTGGGCAGTTGTACGTGATTTGATGCAAGATGTGTATATTATAATATTAGTTTTATGAAACCCACCTGTCAATTACTCAGTGGCAGCAGATAAAAATCCTCAAATTGGAGTATTGGACAACTTTAATAGTGTTTTGACCTCCATCAAACCATTTAAAATAATGGTGGAGTTTAATGCTTTTGTGAAGAATGACTAGTTAAATTTCAAATTAACTCAAAGTTGATACTCGTCCTATCTGAATAATTGAAATTAGATATACAATTTTACTTTTTGTTTTTAAAAGTAAACAGTTTCTTGCAAAGATATAAATGATTTATACCATAAAAGTTGGATGTACATAATATTTCTGCCATTTACTCTAGAAAGCAGTGGAAGCTGTTACTGGAATGATGCATCGCATCTACCAGCTAACGTGGTTTGTAATGCTTTTTTTTTTTTTAACTATGAGATCAATTGACTATTTTATTTTATTTTGTTTAGGCTGAAACACTGAAAGAGCAAGGAAAACTTCTAGAATTAGTTGACGGGCGCCTTGGGACAAATTTCTCAGAAGTAGAAGCCCTTAGAATGATGGAGATCTCCTTTCTTTGTACCAAAACAAATCCAAAGCACCGACCTCCCATGTCATCTGTGGTTCAGATGCTGACTGGAGAAATTCCAGTTCAATATTCACCTAATGATCAGAAATCAGGTGAAAGTTCGAGTTGTTACAACACTAATTATTCTATGCAATTCAGAGACAATGAATACAACAGTCGAGTAAATCACGTATCAAGTGATTATTCAAGCGGTTCAGTTTATTGTAATAATCAAGAGATGGAGTTTCTACCTTCAACCGGCATTTCTTCGCCCTCAGAGGAAATAGTCAGAACTGAGAAGTGATACAATTTCTCTAGTGTTTGGTCCTCTGCTTTATTCGTGCACAGGTATATATAACTCCTTTTTACTTATTTTTCAGAGGTCCACTACAAAAGTCACCGGACTGCTGAAGCTGCCTATATACTTAACCAAATTGAAAATGTTTAGCGGGTCAAAATAAGAAGTTCAAGAGTACACTTAAAACAGAAAGGCAACTGGAGTTGTCAATCACATAAGAAAATGTAACTAGGGGTGGTTTGGAGATGAATTTCCCTTTTTTCTGTGGCTTAGAAGTTAGAACCCTAGAACGTTCAGGTTTCATATTTACACAACTGCAACATTTTGAGATTTGAATTTTGTACCTAAAAGGTACTTGCAAGTTGCAATTAGTTTACTCTGGTCTATGATGTTGACAAGATGAATTTTAATCCTAGTGTCTCTATCATGCTCAATTTAACTAAAATCAAACCAATAAGATTGTTTGCTTAGTTACAAATTTATATGAGCTGATGGTGAATATTTTTTGGGTAAGAATTCCTTGGCAGTGCCTTATTTCGACGATCTTGACAATGTCTTCCTCAAATCATACCCCAAAAAGAAATTAAATAGAAGAAAATTATGAACATGCTAGTTTTCTTGGTTGTGCGTTAATGCAATCTCAAAATCATCTCATGTTCCATCAAATGCATTTGAATATGTGCCGTTGCAAATTTCATGTCATTTGATGAATCGTGCAACATGCATCAAATTTCATCATTTTTCATATTTATGATGTGCATAAAGTATAGATTATATTTTGATTATTGGATTTTAAAATTACAAGGTTTTTTTTTGCAGCTGTTAAGATTGTAAAACAAATCCATTGTTGATTGATCTCCATCCTTGTGTATTTGCAGTTTTTAGTTTCTTCGAAAATATTGTCTTGGTTCGATCCTTGTTTTATTTTTTATTTTGGAAATTGAGTCCACATCTCTACTCCATCTTTTCATTTTCTGAAATTGTGTATATACAAAATGGTATTTGCTAATTGACTCGTAGCACAAGCTATTGGGTCGCCTGATTTCTTGAATTGCTATGCAACTTGGATGTTCATATTGTGCTTGGGAATTTTTGAATTGCAAGTTTATTATCACTAATTGGCAGTATTTACGGTCATTTGCAATCACCAGATTCACTCATCAAGGGACATCATGTCATTATTAAAGGATGCAGCTGCACGAGATGTTAAAAGAGAAGGCAGCATGATTATATATATATATATGAGAAAGGCTAGGGTGCTCTATGGAGCACCAAATCGCTCGTGCTTCACTTTCGTTATATCTAATTTGAAAATTCCAACGACCGATCCGAACCGTTGAACATGATCTACATATTGAAATCTACTTGGTGATTGAATTTTATATTTTTTTGAAATTTTTTGCTATTTTTTAAAGAGGTAAAAAAGTTGCTAATCAAACGGTTTCTGGACCAACAAAAATTGCAATTTTACTACCTCTCTAAAAAATAGCAAAAAAAATTCAAAAAAAATGTAAAATTCAATCTCCAAGTAGATTTCAATATATAGATCATGTTCAACTGTTCGGATCGATCGTTGAAAATTTTAAATTGAAGATACGGTGTGAAACATTAGGGATTTAGTGCTCCATGAAGCACCTAACCTATCTCTCTCTCTATATATATATATTTGGGTGTAATCTAACTTTAAAGGATCATTAGCTCATAATTCATTATTCTAGCACCGTACTAACACTAGTATCATTAGTTCACAAGTCATTAGTTGTAAATACACTTAATTCAGCTCTCGAACATATTTTGTTATAAGTTGCTTCAAATTTTGTGCACAATAGTATAAGTGTAAAAGAAAATGCATAATTATCTTACACGGAGTTGCTTTGTCAAATGTTATCTTTGTTGGATCATATTAGTCAAAGTGATTACGAATTATCTACTACTATTTTATGCTCAAATTAAAAGTGAACAACACAATGCATATTATGATTTGAAATGAATAATTATCAATTGAAGCAATTAAGAAATTCTTGGCTCGGTCACCTGGATACAGGGGATGCTGACAGACCGAAATGAGAAAAAAGAAAAAAAGAAAAAGAAAATTGAAGATACTTTTTTAAGGAAGCTTTGCTATTTTTAACAAGTCTATGACGCTTTCATGTTTAGGGGATATGGTAATTTAGACATGTTTTTGTTGGATTTAATAATTTAATGAATCGTACGGAACGTCATACATGTCATATTATACAATAATATATTAATTATATGTCATAATATATTTATATCAAATGATCGCTAATGTAAAATTAATATGAATATAAAGTGTTACAAAAATTAATTCCTAAATGTGCAGAAATAAAGTTAGTAGTTATCAGTTTGTTAATGAATTGAATTGTAAAATTGTCATGCATTGGTCTCCAAAAGACATGAACTGAACTCTCTCTCAACATATAATATTTCTTAATAGAAAAATATTCCCAGAGAAAAGAAAAGTAAGAGAGAAAAGCGAGAGAATGTTGTAGGCCTCTTCATCAGACACTACACTGGTATTGTCGCGTAAAAAAAAAAGAGAAACCAACAATAAAGATCATGATCTTTTAGAAGATCTCACAGTAGTTATGCAGAGCAATTAAGAAATGAAGGATAACAACAACAGAAAAGCTTGCACAACAATCAAATCAAATTCAAATGAAAATTTCAACAAAACATGAAACAAGATATTACTTCTCTTCAAATTTGTGATTTTTTCCGGTGATCCTTAATTTATTAACCTAGATTTATCAGTTTTCACATAATCTAGGGCTGTCAATATTCTTTCGTTTCGGACGTTTCGTTTCGTTCCGTCCAAAACGGAACGGAAATGAAAGAGATTTTTGTTTCGTTTAACTCAGTGGAACATAAACGGAAGTGAAATCCGTTCCATTTCAGTGCAATTTTCGCGGAAATCGTTGTTCCGTGCGAAACGAAACGAAAACGAAAGAATTTTTTTATTCCGTCAACGAAACGGAACGAAAACGGAACAACCTTGTTCCGCTGCCGTTTTGGACGTTTAACAGCCATAACATAATCTAAACTCAACACAAACAATTATGGGTGGCAACAATATGACTTTCGCTTCCCTTATATTATTATATAGGGCCCAAGCTTGGGTACTTCTTTGTTAAGTGCCATAATAAATTAATAATCGTAGTCCTTTGTCATTATGTGAAATGAAATAGACAATCCAACATTTCATTCACCCACATTCTTTGTTATATTTATGCAACTTCCATAACTACAAAAGTTATATGAAATGACAAAGAACATCCAAAATGAATAAAAAAAAATTCGGTGTATATTCTATTAAACACTTCCGTCCCGCACCTTCTTCGTAATTATATTCATATAAATAATCGCAATTTGTTTATTCATATTTCCTGCCCATAACATTTGATCTCGTGAGATGCCATGACTTCGGAACACGTTTTGATATTTTGTTTGCGATCTATCCGTTAGAGCAACTCTTAAATTGTTTTAGAACTGACAAATGAGTCGAACATTTTTTTCTTTGTGAGCAGTGATAGAGTTAGAGGTGAAAACGGAGCTGATACGGAACAATTAGTGTTGAAAAATATTCATATTCACACTTGGTCAAACATATAAGAATACGAATAATGTTAAAATTCAAAATCAAATAATATAAAACGAATACGGATACGAAGCAGATAATTAATGAATACAAATTCGATTATAATAAATTAAATAAAATATAACATTTATTATTAATAAATATGCGTAAATATTAATAATAAGTATTTAAATTAATGAATTAAAATTGTTAATATCAAAATTGATAAAAAATTATATTATGCTAGAAATTAAGATACATAAATAAAAATATTAACAACTAACACTATGTTGCAAATAAATTCTTAAATTATATCTATTATATCGGATCAGATAGTCTGGATATCTACAATATTTTGACAATTCAAAAATTATTCATATTCATATCCACATCATTTTTACAAATGCTAAACCACATTCATATTCATAACTACATTATTTCATGTCATATTTATTCATATCCACAAAATTTCAAATACAGATTCGAAGTGAAGCAGATAATATCCATACCTTTACACCACTAGATAGAGTGCCTTACTCCTCATTTCACCCATATTATGGTGCACACATTTCACACGATTTAGTTTTTTAGGACCTACGAGTTTCTCTAAAAAAGGAGTGTTGGAATTGAGACGTCAATTCTAATAAATAAAATTTGGACTACGTGTTATATGATTACTACATGTCACATATTGTCATCTAATATTACGAGAAGTAATATATGGACATGCAAAATAATGTGATTAATTGATATACAATGACATTATACATATTTCGCTAAGATTTTGGGCACGAATGCATATAAAATTAAATTAAATTAATTATAATTGTTAATGGACCAACAGTGATTAATTAAACTATATATTGGTGTTAGTGTAATATTAGAATTTGAAAAAGAATTGAAGAGAATATAATTTCAAATATTTTGTAGGTATTTGATAATTAATTTTGCATCTTTCCAAGATACATTAACGCCTCTATAAATAGCGTTGGGTCTCCATCCATTCACTACGTTGGTTGAAAGGTTAATTTCTCAATTATCGACAGGAGCACATGTGTTGTGCATAGCCACTATTCTTATTTCATTAAAAGAATATTACTCCATGAGTTCGTTCATGACTTTGGAGAAAAGATTGGCACTGGATTTACATGGATTGGAACACTAGCGCACCACGTCAAGCTTCTGCATTTCTATCTGACGACTCCGTTGAAAGGACAAGCATACAAGGAAGATCGTAGGGGTGGAAGGTAAATTCTCGCTTCCGCTATCTAATTTTATTTCAAACATGTAGCACAGAGAATCGATTCGATTTGCAATTGCTTACCGTAGTTTAGAGATTTGATAATGACTTGTACCCTAAATTGAATTGCACCAAAATAAGTCCAATAAAGAGATCTTTTTTTTTATCATAATGGTTGGAAATGTTTTAAAAAAATTAGGGGCATTGTATAATTTATTATCACAGAATTATATGCCTATTGAATTTTTTTTTATCAATTGCTTTTGAAAAAAACTTATTTTTATAGTTTACTTTTTATAATAATTGATGGAGCACGAAACCTAAATTACTAAAAATTTAAGATTAATTATGTCATGAATTAATATCAACTTGAATTGCATGATAATCAACGGATATAATTGAATCTAATAATATTTGTATTGGAAATTTTGAACCATGGAAAGCAATACTCAAAATTTAAAACTTAAAGATAATAACTCTTGCGCTTTCTTTTGGAATTGAGACGTCAAATTCAATAAATAAAGTTTGAACTATGTTTTAATATGATTAATATATCAAATATTATTGCAAATATTATGCTGAGTAATATGATTGATATTGCATATAAATGTGATTAATTAAGAGATGTCATAATATGTATTTTGCTGAAGTTTTAGATACAAATACATATAAAATTAAAGAGAATTAATTGTAATTATTGATGGACCAATTATAATTAATTCAATTAATACTGGTGATTAAAATTAGTGCCAAAGAATTAAGATATGATTTGAAATTCATAAGGATCAAGAAACAAATCAAACAAACCAAAATCTGTCTCCGCGGGACGCAAGAGCTAAGCCTACAGGCTGCAAGGATAGGCCTACGAGCCGCAATGATGTGGCTCTCAGGCCGCAGAAAGAAAGTTTACGGGCCAAAAGATAGAAGAGAAAATGTGGTTGTCGGATACCCTTCTCGCGTGCTGCAAGTTGAAGGCCTACGAGCTGCAAGTTGATGTTCCACGGGCCGCAAAGAAGGTTCTGGAAGAGAGAAACTTGCTCGTTTTAGCTGAATTTTCTCTGTATTAGCACTAAATCTCTGAAAAATCATTTCATATCTCATGCATATTTGTATCCATGATTTTGGCATGTTTTGATAATAGTGTTTGACATGATATACTATTGAGATATTTGATAAAGATTTGGATCTTTCTACGATCCTACAACATAGTATTTAAGTGGGGAGACTTCAAGTCATGCTAATGCAATGTTAGGTGTGCATGTACTGCAAATTAAGCATACAAGTCATGTACATGCAATGTTAGGTGTGCATGTAATGCAAGTCATACTCTTCTTTATTCGTGGAATTAGATAAAAATTCAGCATTAACACAACTTTGAAAAAGACTCATAAGTCAACAAGGAACAAAGACGGAATTGCAGCCGCACGTTTCTTTCATCTGCAACGACTTATTTGACATTGCTTGCGAGATAATAGACGGAAAGCCTAGAAGATAAAGAATAAGTTTTCGCTTTCACTTAATTTAAAATCTTAAATCTTACACGGATCATTTCGCAATGGTTTAAGTAAGATTTGATTTTATATATCTGACGTTACCAAATTCAAATTGCACCAACACTTGCAGCAGCAGTCCAAAAGTTCCCATTTCGGCGCCAGTGCTTTTGCTGATGCTGTACTGGTAAAGGGTCTTACACTTTTACTCTTACCCTTGTTAAACGCGTGCCTTTAACACTACCAAACAAATTGTCAACAAATCTTTTGAGTTCTGACCCTTGACCTATCATTCTATTTTGAATGTGTGTTCAGACTACCCTTTGTTTTTTCTGTACTGTATAAATTGACTTCCATTTTCCAAATTGACCAACCGACAAATTAATTTATTTTTGTGGTTAATTTCCCAAATAGAGTGATTTTTTTACTGTAACAAAAAAGTTATGTTAAAAATATTTTTATCATATTATATACTGCCATTTATTTTGATGTTCTTGTCATGAATCTTTGGTAATCTGATCCGATTTTGTTATACATTTTTGGAAAGAAAATAGTTAGTGAATTAAATCACATTCTGAATAGGTACGTGGTTTTAGTGGTTCTTAGAATGTGATTTATTTCTCACACTATTTAATTAAGACCCATTCAAACTCAACCATAGAGATATCAGCATCAAAGAATCAATAATCTATTAAATTAAACATAAACAGTACGTACAAACTTTGTGGTCACGGGATCAACCAACAGTACCCAACCCTTGCCTCATATAGATGGCAACATGTTTATATTCCATGGTTCTGAAACTCGGCCGATTTCGGGTCAACTCGGAATCGGCGCAGTCCGGACCGAGTTTCTGTCGAGTTTCTAGATTGTGCGAGTTTTGATCAAATATTCGGATGAATAATACCGATTCTCCGAGTTTTAACCGAGTCAGCCGAGTCAAGTCGAATCAAACCGAGTCAATTCGAGTCAGAACAATAGTTCACTGGCAAACAGTTGAAACTGATACGATTTTGAATTTTATTAGAAAGTGTATCTTTTTTAAATATTACTTGAACACTACCTAAGCCCTACAGGTACCTAAGCCGAGTCAATGCCCTACTGCTACTGCTATCCATAGATATTCAATATCCCCATTCATATTTTAATACAGATGACGATGAGATGATCCAGCCAGCCCGACATAGCTTTTGGCAATAAAAATATGTTCAATTTGTAATAAATTATATAATTAGTACATTATGTGATTGTAATATTGTATTAATTAACATAGTTCTTTACAAATTATTTTTATCAATTTTTTTCTAATTTTTTTGCTACAAAACAAGGTTTCAGCCAAAAAACCCGAGTTACCGATCCGATTCTTCCGATTCCGAGTAGGAGAGTAAGAACCCGATTCCGATTCCGAATTCGAGTTTCAGAACCTTGTTATATTCCACACATTCTACACTAATTTAGAAGAAATATAAAAAAGAAGAAACCATATTCCATCTCTACTCTGATACTATCAACATATTCTCATGTACTACCATTTCTCATGTAAAACATCAGAACTAAACATGTTTAGGCCGTGTTGATCGTTTCAGTACTATCATTTCTAAAATTACATACATATATAAAAGAAAACACTAAATAGGGAAATGGTTTGGGTACTGTTCGACGATACCGTAGACGTACATACTTAGATAAGTAACTTGTTTCTACTCTGATACAAAGGAATATGTTAATTAGTCTTGAATTAATCAAGAATTGTTCCTTTCTCTGAAGCTCTTCAGGAATGAAGTACTCTTCGTGATCTCACGCAATGGCTTCTTTGTGAAACGGATCAGGTTGTAAGCCCATGCACCCGCAATCGTACCACATATGGGACCAACTATGTACACCCATATCGACTTGTACCTGTGTTGGATGATTGCGGGACCGAGACTCCGCGCTGGATTCATTGATGCGCCAGATACAGGTCTGTCAAGGGAAACAAAATTAGGAAACAATTTTTTTTAATTTGTTAGATATAAGATGACTTAATATGCCATTGAAGTCAAAGAAACAAAGGAGAGGAGAAACTGTACTAGATGTCTGAGTTTGTCACATTCTGATAGTTTCCATGCATAATTGCATACCCATTAAAAATTCAAAGGGTAAATACTAATTATTATTTTAGAAAAATATTTGACAATAACCAATTACCCAGCAATCAAAACGTTGAGCAGGATAGTAGCTCCTACAGCTAACCCAGCCAACTCTCCAATCTGTTTCACAAAATAAAATAAAATTATATTCAGTATCAGCTTCAAGTCTATGATCAACTTGAGATAAATATATATATGCAACCAATGAACCAAAGAACCGACATAGACAGTTTTTGACCCATGTCCAAGATTTACAAAACATTACCTAGGTTATAAAAAAAATACAAACCATGCATTACCTAAAAATTAATGCAATTTAATGTCTACAAGTCCAAACCATTGTACCTGATTTTAAACAAAAATGATAAAATAGAAGGTTGAGGACGACGAAAGCGAGCATTTTACGAAAGTACAATCAAGACGCTAACGTCGCTAAGCACGCTGTAGTCAACCTATAGTTTGGATCTTAATTAGGTAATTCATTTTTCTTGGGGCCAAAACTCTCAAGAAAATTGAAATCAAGGAAACCCGAGTTATCTTGTACGCTATATATAAAGATAAAAGAGATGCTTATCCTATAATGCTTTTGAATTTGGAAATGTCATCCCTTATACTCTTGCTTCTTAACTTCTCATTAAGTATAATTGTATAAAATTAAACCTTCCAATATTACTAAAATCAAGAAATGTGTATTGTTCCTACAGCTCGGTTATCTGTGGCGACACCAGCGATGACGAACATGAGGTAAAAGGATATTATGAACTCCACAACGAGGGACTGCACTTCGGTCCCAGCTGGCATCGTCCCTGGGAAGTGTTCTAGCTTTTGGCCAAATAGTAACCAGAGGGTCCCGCTTGCCAGGGTCGATCCCGTGACTTGTGCTATTATATAAGGTGGCACCTAAAAGCAAGTTTTGAGACCAAAGAAATTAATACAGAACAAAACAAGTTAGAGCATTTTTTTCTATTAGGTTTATGAAATGGAAATTCTGTACTAATTGGGAGGAGTGAAAACTGAAAATGACTATGGGTAACATTTCTCAGTAATAGAATATATAGTATTTTCACCATCCTAAGTAAATTTTAGCTTAACGAGTGTTGCTATGGTGTTCCCCTCGTAAATTTTGTTATGGCATTCTCTACCTCCATAATGGTTTGATTTTAATATATCAAATCTGAATCATTGATTTACAAATGTTAAAATAGCCAACTTAGCATTCAACGCTAATTTGTTTTCACATGTGATAAAAAAAGAGAACATAAAAAATCCAAATTTATCAAAAGCATGTTGATTTCAGATGGGGGGGGGGGGGGGGGGGGATCATTTTTACTTGTGTGGGGGTTGCTAGTTCAAATTTACAAATTATTTCAACTTATATTACTTTAAAACTCAGACATATATATTATATCTTGAAAGGAAAAATAATGTGGAGGCATTAAAGATCAAAATAGAAACCTCTTTCCATGGGAACCTTCCACAAGTGGCGAAAGCAATGGAGACAGCAGGGTTGAAGTGTGCACCAGAGATGTGGCCCACAGAGTAGACCATGACCATGACAACTAGGCCCCACACTATGCATATCCCAGGAAAGGTTATGACTCCTGTGCTTAGGTTGACTGTCACTGATGCACATCCAGCAAATATTACAAAGTAGGTCCCAAGTACCTCTGCTATTATCTGCATATAGAAAAATAGTTAACACATAATGTTGGTGTTAACCAATTTTGCTACTTGAATAATATTAAGACAAGATCCAAAGTCAGCAGTGAGAATCATAAATTAGGGATGCTGTATCATTTAACATTTTAACTAAGTTAAGAGATGTTACAGTTGTACCTAGATATTGACCAGAGAATAGAAGAATTATGATCCAAGAAATAATCCAAAATCACACTTTCTAGCAGAAGATGAATAGTTTCAAACTACATTTAATAAGTTTTCAGTTATATCATTTTAAAGTAAATATATGATTTTAAAAATCTGATAGGCCACAGCTGCATCTATCAAGCAGACTATTAGTTCAAAACTTTAATTCGCGTAAACAATGAAAGGTATTTGACATCAAAGCCCTCATTTATTGCTAGATACTTTTACCGGGTCCCTTACACTTAAATACACGAGAAAATTGTATCAGTTTTGTATTTAGTAGATAGATACCAGCCAACCACCTATAATTTTTTGTGATATAAATACATATTCAGACTCAGACCTCCAGTTAGGCAGGAAAAAAAAAAGGATATGTTTTCCAACTCAGCACTGAATTTGGAGACAAAATTCGTAATATAAAATGCTGAATTGGTGTCTTACACGGTTTATAATTACAAAAGACAAGGAATGAAATTCATCCAACTACGCTTTACCAATTTACCAGTAACTACAGTTCCAGAGAAAGCATAACAGTGTTACAGAGATAAATCAGACTACTGTACCAGAGCATCATTTGCCATTAAACTGAGCAAATTAATAAAACCACGAGAAAATAAAAACCATATTTATACGGACTAATACTTTATTAATTTTGTTAATTTTCATTGCTGATATGAACCGGCTAATTTTGATCAAATGGTTCAGGTTGAAAGCCGTGGCACATCAGCGAACAGCTGCTGATGATCATTTGATTTTTCTTTTTTTATCTAGGAGCAAGAAAACAAGGATCACGATTTTCTTTTCTTTTGTTTAACCTAGATAAAATTATCCTCAAGTTAAATTTAATAGAGATCATTTGATCTTCCATGACGAAAAAAATCTGAATACCAATTTATATTATTTGCATGTAAAATTTTCCCTAATAACTGGTAAAATTACACAAGCACATGCATGCACAAGACAAAAATATTCCATGAAATATATATATCAAATCAAGTGTCAAATATCATTGCAAACCTTTTGCGCGAATTGCACAGTTAACATTCCAGAGGTCTCTCTTGGGGTGGAGCTTTTCTCACGGCCTCTTCCTTCCTCCATAACCACCTCATCATGCACCAATCCATTTGATGCAGAGATCTCATCTTTTGCTCCCATCTCTCTCTATCTTTGCTCTCAAGCAACACTCCCTAGAGAATTAATTAAAGGGCTTTGAGAAAAGTGAAAGGAGGTATGGCAAAGAGAATTCCAATTGAGATCAACCCTTACCTCCTAGTGTACAGGGAGATGTACTGGCATGGATTCCTATTTATAGACCTCCAACCCAGGAAAGGATTGATGTATATCTATTGTTTAATTCGTTATTCAACCCATTTTGGATTAATTTTATGTTTTAATTTTTTATTTTTCTTTATATCTTTGGATTGACTAGTAGTATGGATGCAATACTATTATGTTTAATGAGTGGAAATTTATTAAGAGCTTGACAGGGTAGACGGGAATATGAAAAAATAGTTGAAACGCAGTTAATTAATTAATTGGTCTGGAACCGCTGCTATCAAGGAAAAATACAAACTTCATGCTATTCATTTCTCTGTTGTCCGATATTGATCAAACGATCCATATTGAACATTCCATTTATTTGACAAAAGTGCTTAATCTCAACCTGACAATATTAAGACCTATCCTAACCGTTCAATTAAATTGAACAGTTTTGATTTGATAGAGAGGATCAAATTGGTAGTCAAGACAATTATCAAAGAAAAATGATAAAGATCAAATAGTTGACAGTTTAAGAGTGTCTAAATTTAGAGTGATAAACTGCCAAACTGGGGAGGAAGAGAGAGAAATAAAAAGAGAGCATTGAATGCTGATCCAACAGCCCACCCAACAAAATTAAAAAATAGTTACCTTCTTTATGGCAGTTAAACAGGCCACTGAATGCTAACGGATTGGAGATTCAATGCATGGATCAATTTGTTGAATAAGGATTTGTTTTACTTTTTTTTAATTTCATTCAGAGGGACTAGATATCATGTACCGATGTAGAGGTGGCAATTGGGCGGGTCAAACGAATTTAGGTCGGGCAGGATCGGGTCGGGTTGTTTGATTTTTGGTGAAAGTCAGGTCACGGGTCAGGTCGGGCGATGTCGGGTTGGGTCTCAGCCTCTCGGGTCGACGAGTGCCGACAAGTTTCGGGTCACGGGTCGGGTCGAGCGAGATCGGGTCGGGTCTCGGGTCGACGAGTGCCGACAACTCTCGGGTCACGGGTCGGGTCGGGCCTCAGGTCGACGAGTGCCGACAACTTTTAGGTGTTGGGTCAGGTCGGTCGAGATCGGGTCGGACCTCGGGTCGACGAGTGTCGACAACTTTCAGGTCTCGGGTCGGGTCGGGCGACATCGGGTCGGGCCTCACCGCCTCAGGTCGACGAGTGCCGACACCCTTGGGGTCACGGGTCGGATTGGGCGACATCAGGTTGACAACATTTGATACAAGAATTTTAGCCAAAGTGACATCATATATTAATTTTTTTTTTCTATTATTTTCTTCATCCAAATAAATTTTGAAGCTGATGAATTAGTATCATTAATTGAAATTTCTTAATTTATTATCCAGTTTTTTATTATAAAGTATAAACAATAAACACATTTTATATTTGTTTTATTATACTAAATCTCATGATTAAAATTATGATTTTAGTTTCATAATAAATTTCTCAAACATATCGAGTGAGTTAATAAATTTTCATAATAAAAATATTATATAATATTATAATATTTTTTGTGTTGATAAATTTCTATCTGATAATAAAATAATTGTAATTTAACATCCCTCCAAAAATAATTATCTTTACTTAATAGTTAATTTTCTCCTAAACAATTATAATTTTACATTCAAAAAAGATTTTAATATAGAGTTGCGGGTCATCTCGAGTTGGATCGGGTCGGGTTTCGGACTTTCGGGTCCACATGTGTCGCTTCAGATTGGGTTACGGGTCATCTCAGGTCGGGTCGGGTTGGATTTCGTGTGTCGCTTCGGATCGGGTCACGGGTCGAAGCAGGTCGGGTCGAGTCAGGCATCAGGCCACAGGGATCGCTTCTGATCGGGTCACGGGTCGAAGCAGGTCGGGTCTCGGGTCCATAGGTGTCGCTTCAGATCGGGTTACGGGTCATCTCAGGTCGGGTCGGGTCGGGTTACGGGTCAACCTTTGTCGCGTAAGATCGGGTTACAGGTCGTGTCAAGTCGGGTCGGGTCGGGTCGGGTCGGGTCGGGTTACGGGTCAACCGTTGTCGCGTAAGATCGAATTACGAGTTGTGTCAGGTCGGGTCGGGTTCAGGTTAGTTTGACTTTCTAACAAATCGAATTAGGTCGGACTTGGATCAAGTCGGATCGGACGGGTTTCTCAAATCGGGTCGGGTTCTGCCACTCTATGTATGTACTTGCTTGGCGAAAGTTTGGGGGCAACCATATTTGTCTTTAAATAATTCCTTTCTTTTATTTACATTTTTAATTTTAAAGGATAAAAAAATGTTATTCGGATCATTCACATTAGTTGATTATCGTCATTAATTTTGATGCATAATAGAATTTGTCTAAAATATTTATGATTTCAAATTACTACTTTGTAGACAATTGCATTTATATAGTTTTTAGTTTTTATACTGTGGGAATCTAGAAGTGGCAGAGTTAGCTGAACTAATCCGTAAAAAATTTAGATTTATCATATAATTAATAAAAATCAGAAAAATATGCTTACAATTTAAAAGAATAAAATATACAACCACCTTAAAAAATCTGAATCTGTACCTGATCTAAATGAATGTGGTTGATTATTTTCAAATTGTTCGTCTTTTAGCCTTAAATTTAATATAAAATGAACCAAAAAATTATAAAACGTATGCAGTCGCGTCCGCAGTGAAAAAGAACAATTTTTTGAATTAAAGATCATGAATTTAATTTTTCATAAACACTAAAAATTTTAGAATACAATCCAATTTTACTAAAAAAAATATTCGATTAGAATTCATATGTTATGATCCCGACCAGAAGGGTCTTTATGGTTGATTTGGATTACATATCATAATAAATCTCTATACAAACAGTAAAAATATGATTTTCCCGATGTGGAAATCAGTTCAAACCTAAGGTCTGATCGATTTACAAATTGCCAACAATGATTGTTGCAATGCATGTATGATTGTAGATTAATTTGATGCATTTAATGGAGTAAATTTCGACCACCGATTCGACCGCTTAATAATTTTTTAAACTTTATATATATATATATATATATTATCTAATAAAACATCTAAACTATGCGTCTATTTAGTCTTTGATCTTACTTTTTTCTATGAAAAAAAATATTTCTCTCAATTATAAAAATACTTCTCCAAGTAAATATTGTTAATCTATACTATCTAATAAAATATCTAAGCGTCTATTTGATCTTTGATCTTACTTTTTCTATGAACAAAAACACATCTCTCAATTATAAAAACACTTCTTCAAGCAAATATTGTTAATGTAACTAAATAACATGAACACATAATATTGAATATGTGTCGAGTAATTCACAAAAATGTGATAAATGCATAAATAATATTTGAGCAACACGCAAGTTAAATGACACGAATACGATTACGATTACTAGTTCATAATATCTCTCATTGCATGACACAAATACGATTACTAGTTACTAGTTAGTTAAAAAACGAGACTATCAAATATTGTGAACTCAGCTGCTCAGATCGTGTGAAATGCACTTTCCAGTCATCTGCTTACGAGTGATGACGGAGTGGGAAGAAGATACTGAGAAAATGCCAACTTCACGAGATTTTTTATTTGAGAAAACCTTAAAAATGCGAACTTCACGAGATTTTTTATTTGAGAAAACCTTCTAATTCTCATTTCACTCGCGTCTTTCATTTTCTTTCTTATTTTATCTTTTTTTTCTTATTTTTTTATATATATTTTTTTTTCAACTACATTTTTTTATTCATTTTTCTTTCTTTTATCGTTCTTTCTTTTTCCTTCTTTCTCTTCGACGATAGATTATTATAAATGACAAGAAAAATTTCAAAGACGAAAATAATGTTCAGAGTTATGACAGATTTAAAAACGAGAAGTGATGACAGGTTTGATAACAAAGACGAAAGGTAACAAATGACCTTAAGACGGCCTCCAACAGGGACAGATGCACATTGAAGCAGGGGGAAGTGCCCCCTGGAAAAATAATTTGCAAAATAATCATGTGTATTTGTACGATTTGTTAATTTTTTGCAAAATAATCATGTATATTTAAAAATGTGCATCATTTTGCCCCACTGAAAAAAATTATAAATCTTGCCTCTGTGACGAAAATTCTGGATCAGCCCCTGACCTTCGACATTCTTCGTATTCACCATAATTGTTATCTTTTTTTCACAAAAGAAAGAATGAGAAGAGGGAAAATATAAATATAAATGTGCATCTAATATAAACACTTGTTTTAGTAGTACGAACGCATTTTTTAACTAGTATGAGCACGTGAGAAGTTAATATGAACACCCTGAATGTTAGTATGAACACATGAGAAGTTAGTATGAACACCCTGAATTTTGGTGCAATTCAATAATTAGAGTTTGAGCCAAAATATCGAAAACTTAAATTAAGGAATTGCAGCTCAAATAAGACGTTCGTGCAATTATTTAAGATGTAAAATAAAGAAGGTGGAAGCATTACTCCTCGTAAGGAATGACATATCTGATGTTACTCCTCGTAATATAGGTGACAGTATGAGATATATTAATCATACACTAGGTTGCCCGAATACTCCAAAACCATGATGCACCGCGTATCGGATACGTATCCGACGCGGATACGCGTGCGATACGGGTGCGATACGCACCGAATACTCCACGTGGCATATCGTATTATTTTAATATTAGGATACGGCATGATACAATAGGATACAGCTGGGATACAACAAGATACGGCTGGGATACGGCACAAGATACGACATGATACGATTGGGATATTTTTCAGTGCTCAGCGGTCAGTATTTTGGTCATAAGTCCTTCATCCGAACTCCGATTAAGCTGATTCAAAGTGTGTTGGAAAGCTAAGAAAGAGCTTTATAATCTTGGCTTATCATCTATGATATTCTATCTCTTGATTCCTACAGTAAAATATATTAAATTAGAGCAGTATCTTGAATTCTTACAAAACAAACTTAATTTAATCTTAATTTATTCTAAAACCTACATAGCAATATATATCATTATTTTAGAACAAAATACTGGATAACATGCATTTATAGTGGTAGTTGAATGTAAACAAAATCAAACATTTAATATATAATGTGATTTTTTTATTATTCTATATATACTCTCGTATCCTAATTTTTTTAAAATGGCATATCCTCGCACCCCCATCGTATCAGATACGATACTCACACCCGTGCAACATAGATCATACAACACGTAGTACAAACTTCATTTATTGAATTTGGCGTCTCAATTCCAATAATGAAAAGTTAGTATGAATACTCTGGATGTTAGTATAAACATTTTAGATGTTAGTATGACCACCTATTTTATTTAGTATGACCACAAGAGGAGTTAGTATGGCCACATCCTTAATTAGTATGAGCACTTGAGCAGTTAGCATGACCATCTATTTTATTTAGTATGATCACCAGAGGAGATAGTATGACCACATCCTAAGTTAGTATGAGCACTTCAGCAGTTAGTATAACCACCTATTTAATTTAGTATGACAATCATAGGGGCTAGTATGACCACATCCTTAGTTAGTATGATCACCTGAGAGATTAGTATGACCATCAGATGAGCTAGTATGATCACATCCTTAGTTAGTATGAACACTTCAGCAGTTAGTATGATTATATTATTAGTTAGTATGACCACCAAAGAAGTTAGTATGACCTTCATAAGAGTTAGCATGACCACATATTAGTTAGTATGAGCATATTTTAATCGTTTTAAATATTATATTGAAAAAAAACAAGCACAAAATAACGTTTGACTTCGAACAGACGTAACTTTTGACTCGTAACTTTGATTTGCGAGTATGAGCATTTTTCAAAAAGGCAAGACATAACGCACGTACTTTTACTAGGCTATAAGCCCATAACAATGTTGTTTTGACCCCAAAAAAACGTTCTAAAGCCTCCCACTCACATTTTTTATTTTCCTGCATATTGTTTGCTCAAATTTTCTTAAAAAATGCTTGAAACAGTGAAACACATATTTGAAACAGATAGTATGAGCACCTGCTATATTTAGACTGGAGACCGGTTTTATTTAGTCTGCATCACATGCATTCTGTGCAAAACAGACTTGAAATAGTGCAAAAACCGACTTGAAATAACTAGTATGAAGATCTATTTTAATTAGTTTGAACACATGTTTTATTTAGTCTGCATCCTATGCATTATGTGCAAAACTGATTTGAAACAACAAGTCTAAACACCTATTTTATTTATTCTGAATATCTATTTTATTTAGTATGCACCTCATACATGTATTTTGTGTAAAATATTCAGGATGGTGTGTTGGACGGAAACATTCAAAAGAATGTGCGGTCCAACTTTCTATTTTTCATTCGTATTTGACTGTTTGACTTTTCATTTTTATTCGTTTTTGAATGTTTCACGTTTCTTTTTTTGACAACATTAACTAGAAGAACGAGATCAGTGAGAAACATAAATTGAACGACTGTTAATTGAATTTTTTTATTTAGCATCAGCAAATTTATTTTTGCGTATCCCGAGTATGTTCCAAATCGAAAGGAAGATTGTTATAGGTTTGGAGCCTAACTTAAATATTCAGTGACTTTCGTGAAAGTAACATTCAAATGTATACTGATTAGATTTCATTTGTAGCTGAATTTCAATTTATTTGAACTAAATACTATGTTGTTATTGTTGTTTTTGTTCAATAATTTATTTATTTTTTTGCAAAGACAATCGAAGAATATTTTGTATTGTTTAACTATATTGTACATGTGCGGATACAGCGATATGTCAATTTCAAAAAATCTTAAATACATATGCGATTACATATAATAAAATTTAAATATTAAAATAAATAATACGCAAATATAAAAAATGCATCATGCGAATTGGACATTTGAGATACTAAAATAATCAATAAAATTATATATATGTCAAAATACAATATATTAACAGAGAGTCCCTTGGTGCTGTTGCCCATCCATCTGATGGAGAGCGCTCCTTGAAGCCCAAGGGCTTGGGTTCAATTCCCAGAACCAAAACTTTTACGTTAAAGAATAAAATAATATAATTAATCGTCATAGAATGTTGTATTCGTCAGAATACGTATCCGACGCGAATTTCGTATTCCTACGTATCAGATATGGAAGGAAAATGAACGTATTCGAGTAATACAACTTTGTAAAAAAAAAAATTAATAAAAAATTATGTTATTAAGCTTATTTTAACTTGTTTAAGACTAAAAGTTTTTGTTGTTCAATAATTTATTAATTTATTAATTTATATGCAAAGAAAATTATATCGAAGTATGCTTTACTTTCTACAATTTGTTGCTTTTTTATTCATTATCAACGATCAATTGTGTAGTTACATTATACAATCTAATTATGATGTAATGAATAAAACAACTTTGCAGACATTCTACGACCAAAACTGCGTCCATAATATGTTAGGTGCAATTTCAAATTAGGTAGAGCAAAATAAATTATCGAAATTATAATTAAACAATAGTATAAAATTATGTGCAAGATTTAATGAAATGAGTGGAAGCGAGAACTTATTATTCATCTCTAAGACCTCACGTATTTTTGTCACTCAAACAAATCCAAGAAGATGAAGATGGTTGAACATCACCTCGTAATGATTGCTAACGAGTCCTTTCACGCAAACACTAGTGCTTTTTTTTTCTAAGGTCATGAATCAACCAAGTAGTATCTTTAACGGAGAGGAAAAATTAGAACCTAAACACATCACATGTAAGTTAGAATAAACTCTTTTTTGGTTTGACAATTTACAAAACAAATCAGTACTAACTTTGCACAATTGAGTTTTGGTAAGTTGCACCACACCACTTGCCAACTTGTACCAACAAGTGTTTTTTTATTATTTATTTTTGAATGATAGAAGTTTTATAAATCAATAAATTGAGAAAAAAAATCAGAAAATTTTATTAAAACGTTCCGAATTGGTATAATGGGGTTTTCATTAGCTCGCATCTTGCATGCTGATTTCATGCTTACAACTTCCGTGACACAAATCAAAATTAGTGAGTAATGACCCATAATTAGTGATCCGTTTGAAGCTGTCTTTTGTTGGTATCTAGGTTTTAAAATGTCAAATAGACCAATAACCACCAAGCATGATCGCAACTAGGGTTCTCAAAACGGGGCGGGTCGGGTACCCGTGGATCCGACCCGTCCGGATCCACGGATCCATGGGTACGACGGGGCGGGTATGCACGAGTCCGAACCCAAAACCTCCAACCCGACCCGTGATAAACCCGGGCGGGTCGGGTCGGATCCGTCCAACTTTTTGAATTTTTTTGAATTTTTTTTGAATTTTTGAATTTAAAATTGCACATTATTTTAATATATATATTTTTTTTAATTTTTTTTATTTTTTTTTATTTTTTTGAATTTTTGCACGGATCTACGGGTCGGGTCCACGGGTCGGGTCCACGGGTCGAGTCCACGGGTCGGGCACGAGCGGGTCTTGGGACGGGCACGGGTCTACACGGGCACAAGTTTAGACGGGTTTGAAGGATTTGGGGCCAACCCGACCCGTGATAGATCCGCGGATCCGGACTGATCCGGGCACGGGTACGGATCGGGCACGGGTCGGACACGGGCGGGTAGACCCGCCCGGATTTTTTTAAAACCCTAATCGCAACAACACTAACGCAAAGTACACTAGTGGGTTGGTGGCTAGACACTGTTCAAACGGGTCGTGTTAGATATTGCACGTGTGATTGATTCATTCAACGACCACTCGACTAGTTCATGTTGACTCTATTCCGACTTGTTTGTAGTGCCATTCGGTTAGGGTAAGAAGCATCATCAATTAATACTTAATAGTATGTTAAATAAATATTTCAGCTGTTGCCTTTTATGCGCTTTTATTTATCACTAGTTATAAGGCTCCGCTCCGTCCAAAAAGTTGAATTTTATATTTTTGTATTACGACAGTAAAATTTATATTGAATCTAAATGAGAGTATCAATTAAAAAAAATACTACAATCAATCTCCGACGTGAAGGAAATAAAATTTAAAAAGAGAAAAATAGTGATTGTACTGCAGCGATGAACAATGAAAACATTGTTCATTCGCCGTGGAAATGAACATTGGCGACCCATGAGACATGAGTATATTAAAAAATAAAACACTGTTCATTCATGCGGTATGCGTCAATCGCCATGCATCATGTGTCATGCGTCATGCGTCATGCGACATTCGACATGCCACATGCGTCATGCAACATGCGTCATGCGTCTTGCATCTTGCGTCACGCGTCATGTGTCATGCCTCATGCTTAATGCGTCATGCCTCATGGGTCATGCGTCTTGCGTCTTGTGTCATGCGTCTTGCGTCTTGCGTCTTGCGTCTTGCGTCGTGCATCATGCGTCATTCCTCTAACGTCTTGCGACTTGCAGCGTCATTCCTCTAACGTCTTGCGACTTGCAGCGTCATGCGTAATGCGTAATGCGTAATGTACCATCATGCATCATGCGTCATGCGTCATGCGCCATGCGTCATGCATCATGCATCATGCGTCATGCCTCATGCATCATGCATCATGCGTCATGCCTCATGCATCTTGCGTCATGCCTCATGCATAATGTGTCATGCGTCATGCGCCATGCGTCATTCCTCTAACGTCATGCAACTTGCGTCAGGCAACATTCGTCATGCGTCATGCATCATGCATCATGCATCTAACGTCATGCGTCATGCATCATGCGTCTTGCGTCATCCGACTTGCGTATGCGTCATCCGACTTGCGTATGCGTCATTCCTTTAACGTCATGCGACTTGCAGCATGCGTCTTGCGTCATGCACCGTCAGGCGTCAGGCGTCATGCGTAATCGTTCGTCTTGTGTCATGCGTCATGCATCATGCGTCATGCGTCTAACGTCATGCGTCATGCGCCATGTGTCATTCCTCTAACGTCATGCGACTTGCGTCATGCGTCATGCGTCATGCGTCTTACGTCATCCGGCTAGCGTCATGCGTCTAACGTCATGCGTCATGCGTAATTCCTCTAACGTCATGCGACTTGCAGCGTCATGCGTCTAACGACATGTGTCATTCCTCTAACTGTATCCAACGGTACTATTTTAGAGCTGATAAATAAATTTTGGCGGAGGAAGTGCACGTGAGCAAGCTGTATCCAGTTGGTTCGTGAGATATGTGTTTGAACTTTGCATTGTCAAAGGTCTGGGGTTCGATTCCCGTCAGACCTAATTTTTTTAGCAATGTGCTGTTTTAGATCTGATAAATAAATTTTGGCGGAGGAAGTTCACGTGAGCAAGCTGTATCCAGCGGGTTCGTGAGATGTGCGTGTGAGCTTTGCATTGTCAAAGGTCTGGGGTTCGATTCCCCTCAGACCCAAATTTTTTAGCAATGTCCTGTTTTGGAGCTGATAAATATATTTTGGTGGAGGAAGTGCACATGAGTAAGCTGTATCCAGCGGGTTTGTGAGATGTGCGTTTGAGCTTTGCATTGTCAAAGGTCTGGGGTTCGATTCCCCTTAGACCCAAATTTTTTACTCTAATTTTTTAGAGCTGATAAATAATTTTCAGTTGCATTTTCGTGTACATTATTTTCTCCTGTGACTGTGCACGAGCACGATTACTATATATATATAGGCTCGCGCTCTGCGCAAAAAAGCTAAATTCTATACTTTTGTATTACGACAGCAAAAATTATATTGGATCTAAATTAGAGCACCAATAAAAAAAATACTACAGTCAACCTTTCGTATCAAGAAAAGAAAAGAAATTTTTTTAAAACAGTGGTTTTACTGTAACGATGGACAGTGAAAATGTTGCGCCATGAGTATATTTACTGTAGCGATGAACAGTGAAAACATTGTTCATTCGCACTGCGGAAATGAATAGTGCGCAAAATATTGCGCCATGAGTATATTATATTAGATTAGATGTCTAATTGAGATACAATGTCGTCAGTGTGCATGGTCCACAATTTTGAGGGATTAATTGGGGACGAGTATCACTATTGACTATGGATATGAATTAGCTGAAGGTAAGAAATTTAGGAGATGATGTCGATATATACAGAGATCGATATCATTTCTTCGCGTTTATTTATCATGAAAACTTTGAGGAATTAATTGGTGGCCGTTAGACTATGTGAGTATGACTATTGACTATGGATATGAATTAGCTGAAGGTAAGAAATTGAGATGATGTCGATATATACAGAGATTGATATCAAAATCGATACGCGTAGTCACGTAGAGTTGATTGTATCAACTCGCACATTCGCTCTTTATTGGCCTCTAGCTTGATTGATTTTCCGCATTCTCAACACAAATATAAATAACAAACATAATACTCAAAACATGAAACATAAATTATCTAATATGAAGAAAAATATTATGCACTTAATTTCAATAATAAAAGATGCAAATTTACATTTGTTAGAGAGGCATGTTGGAGTTCAAACCTAAAGAGTAAATGAAGCAAAACTCTTCTTCACTTATATAATTAGCAATAACCTAAAACCCTTTAACTCATTTCTCACAAAACTTCTTCCATAAAGTTAATTTAAATGTTGAAGTTTGAAACATAGATTTTAATACAAAGTTTAATGTTGTTGTAACTCAATTCCTCCTTGTGTGCTATAAAAGAAGATGTCATCTTGTTCATTCAAAGTAAAAAGCAAAAAACAAAGAGAAGCCAAAGATCAAAAGAAAAGCTAGCTGTAGCTAAAGAGAGAAAGAAAGAATAGAGAGAGTTGAGAAGTGTGAGATTGTGAGAGTTTTAAATAAAAGAATTATAATCTCGTTTATATATTTGAGTGATAATAAAAATACTTATTTGAGTGTTTATCTCGTGTCTAAACTCCACACCTTACCGCTCTCATATTCTTACCCACCTCCTACAAATTAGTATCAGAGCGAAAGTTCGATCCACATACCCGAAAAAATGGTCTCAAATTTATTGTTCTCCCAAATACCGAAACTTACCACAGAAAATTTCGAGAGATAGAAGATACAAATGAAAGCTCTTCTCGGCAGTCAAGAACTATGAGAGATAGCAACAAATGGCTACACCGATGTTACTCAAGCAGAGTTTGACGCATATACGCCTGAGAGAAAGGCTGAATTGCGTGATGAAAGGAAGAAGGATTGTAAGGCATTATTTCTCCTTTATCAAGGTCTAGACGAGGCGACATTCGAGAAAGTTGCAAAAGCAACATCTAGTAAGGAAGCATTGGATACACTTAGCACAATTTTCGCTGGTGTAGATCGAGTGAAGAGGATCCGACTCCAAACATTACAGGATGAATTCGAGGCAGCTCAAATGAAGGACAAGGAGTCGATTTCCGACTACTTCTCACGACTACTTGTCATCATCAACAACATGAAGTGAAATGGCGAGCAACTTGCTGATATACGAGTGATGGAGATGGCACTGCGATCTCTACATCCAAAGTTCGAGCATGTAGTCGTTGCAATTGAAGAGTCGAAGGATTTGGAGGAGCTAACAATTGAAAAGCTCATTGGGTCCTTACAAGTACATGAGAAACAAATTCAAAAGAATAAAACATCTTCGACAACAACGAATTTGGAGCAAGCATTAGAGTCAAAACTCTAAAATCGAGGAGGTCGAAGTGGTGGTAATCAAGGCTGTGGCAGAGGCAGGGGCGTAACAATTACAACAAGAATGACGAAGGTCAGGAGGCACATGACAACCGCAGTAGAGGACGCGGTAGAGGCAGATATGAACGTGGTCGAGGAGGTCGAGGAGTGCAATGCTATAATTGTCATAAATATGGACATTATGCATCTGATTTTAGAAGCAAGCCAGCTGGACAAGTGGAGCAGTCGAATTTTGCCGAAGCATCGACTCAACATGACATGTGGTATCTAGATTCTGGAGCGAGCAATCACATGTGCGGTAAAAGGGAGTTGTTCTCAAGCATGGAGGAGATACAAGGAAATGTTAGTCTTGGTGACTCCACCAAACTCGCAGTGCAAGGTAAAGGCACTATCAATATTTTACGAAAAGATGGCAAAATGGCGTATATCACCAATGTGTATTATGTGCCTAACATGAAAAACAATATTCTGAGTATCGGCCAACTTCTTGAAAGAAGGTACATAATCCACATAGAAGGTAGATCTCTTGTTCTTTGTGATGCAAAGGGACAATTGGTGGCTAAGGTGGCTATGTCAAATAATAGAATGTTTTCTTTACGACTCAATACGTTCGTGGAAACATGTCTATTGGCAAAAGACAGCGAGTCATGGAGGTGGCACCTTCGATATGGACACCTAAATTTTGGTGGACTTCAACTCCTTCGAAAAGCGAGCATGGTGCATGGTTTACCCGAAATACATAAGCCGGATCATGTGTGTGAGGTGTGCACACTTAGAAAGCAACATTGGTTTCCATTCCCAAAAGGTCGCTCATGGAGAGCGAAACAATCGCTACAGCTGGTTCACATAAATATATGTGGGACATTGGTGCCAGTATCACATGGAGGTAACAAGTATTTTAACACCTTTATTGATGATTTTAGTAGAAAGACATGGGCATATTTTTTGAAAGAGAAGTCAGTAGCTTTTTTGAAGTGTTTAAAAGTTTCAAGAAACTTGTTGAGAATGAAAGTGGCTACAAGATCAAAACACTAAGGTCTGACAGAGGTGGTGAATACACCTCCAAACAACTTGAAGAATTTTGCAGGCAAGAAGGTATTCGTCAGCAATTCACAACAGCATATATTCCTCAACAAAATGAAGTGGCTGAGAGAAAGAACCGCACTATTCTAGACATGGTGCGAACAATGCTCAAAGAAAGAAGCATGACAAAAGGTTTTTGGGCAAAAGCAGTAGCACACGAATCGCACTATTCTAAACTCCACACCTTACCGCTCTCCTATTCTTACTCACCTCCTACAAGGCATTCCCGAAGAAAGAAAAGTGAATATAGGCGATTTTGAGAAATCCTAGGCATCCTCTGCATCTCCTCCTCCCCTCTTCCTCCTCATACTTATTCTCTTCTCACTCCTCTCCCTCTAGTTTCAGGTCGTGGATCTTGACAAGTTGAGAGATGAGATGCAAGATGCGCTCGATGATGAGATCTGACGAGATGCGCTCACCAGTGATTGAAAACGAAATGCTTACTGTGATTAGACCATAGGAGATGGTGATTCAAGCATATTGAAAAGGGATGCTGATTCGACCAGATGTCGAGACGAGATCAGATGGCGAGTTGAGTTGTGTAGAGGATTAGGATTGATCAAGAGTTGTGAGAGAGGTGACATCGGTGTTGGGAATAGATTGTATTTGTTGGGAGAGATGAGTGTGTCTGGTGATTTGCTCGTGGTCGTGTGTGAAGCGCGGCCGAGCTCTGACGAAGCGTGATCTGGGGATCGTGAGACAGAGATATAACCCAAGCGATCTTGGGACGAATTTTGCTTTAGTTCGGGTGCGACGGTTGGCTAAGCATCGGCGATAGCGATTGGTAGAGGTACAAGATGTTTTGCTGGCTAGTACGAAATGTGTTAATGCGTAGATGTCATTTATTTAGATTGGATTGGAAGAACGAGTTGAGAAATTATAGAAGATTATTCTATGGAACTAGGGGTAATAGATTTTCTTTTCTATTCTTGTACGTGTTTAGATTTAATCAAGAGGATTAGATTAATATAGGGCATAAAGTGTGTGCATGTGTTGATTGTTGAAGTGTTGTTTGTTATATGTTGGATGTAACTTAGTTTTGTTGTAAAACAAAGTGGTGGGTGCTCCCCACTTGTTTAAAAAAACAATAAAAAAATATGAACAGTAAAGTAAATAATCTAAAACATAAAATTGCAGACTGAACGATTAAATTCTGAACAGTAAAGTAATTAACCTAAAACATAAAATTGTAGATTGATATCAAATAATTAATAACAGATAAGCTTGAATTCTATCGATATAGAATACTTGTTTAAACATTTGTCTTTCAATGATCAAAACAAAACAAAAAACAAATGTATCGACAAATACGATTGAAATGAAACTTGTACTTATTCCTGACCTAAATGAAGAGTTAAAACTTTTTCAATGATCATTTTCATGGCATCAAGTAATAACAATTGAAAAAACCAATATTCATTTATTTAAGAATAGTTAAGTTGATTTGTTTGAATAACAAATAACAACTTGAATATAAAAAATAATAGACAAAACAAATAGACCAAAACATAATATTTAAGTTGAATAATTAATGTAACTATTTTCAGAATGAAATAACTAATGTGAGACAAAATAAATAGACTTAAACATATATAATTCTACGCATTAATCCATTGAGAGCGAGAGACTCGTACACAGTGGGTGAGAGAAAAGAGGGGAGCGAGAGAGAGGAAAGAGAACTACAATAGCAGCGGAGAGCAAGAGCGAGGATAACTTTAATTGTAGTATGTTTCTCCAATCAATTTGAGCATCAACGTAGAATTTTTTTTTATTCAGTTCGCAAGTTTACAACACACTCACAAACAAATCTGAAAATATATTTGAAAAAACCTTCGTAAAAATAGTCTCTACATGAGCTTGAACTCTAGACATCTTTCATAAAAGTTTTATGCTTTACCACTATATTAGATAGAAAATTGTTAAAAAAAAAAGTTATGGCTGCTTTCTTGTATGAATCATTCTAAGCATTAGTTCATTTTTATGATAGATCCATTTAGTACCTTCAAGACTAGTTTTTAAATAAAAATAATAAACTACAATATGTTTCGTATCAAATATATATTATGGGCGAACCAAATTTGAACAAAACAAAAAATTTAGTTCTTTTTAACACTTAATTTATACGGTATTAGAATAGGTGATGAATCAAACTTTATATTAATTTATATTTAATATACAGCCTAAATGATTAAGAACAATTGAGCAATTTTTTATTTTGAGATAAATTTTTTTTAAAATATGAGTTAATTCTATAATATAAAGTGATGAATAGGTGATGAATCAAACTTTATATTAATTTATATTTAATATACAGCCTAAATGATTAAGAACAATTGAGCAATTTTTTATTTTGAGATAAATTTTTTTTTTAAATATGAGTTAATTCTATAATATAAAGTTTAAATATATACTAAAATTATCTACTAAATAAAAGTTTCTGCTCGGTATATTTACGTTTTTTACAAAATAATGTACTAAATATATACTAAAATAATCTACTAAATAAAATATAAGCTTCCCAAAATAGGAAGTGGAACTAAAGAGAGTGTCATAGGGACAACATTGCATTTCCCTTCTTTTGTAAAAGTTTGGTTCTTTTGACTTCTACTTCAGAAAATCATCTAGACAAAGTTGCAACATATCATACAACTTGCCATATTTCATGCGTAGTTGATCTTTTGGCATATATTCTTTCATCTTTTTGTCGATTTTTTTGAATTTGTGGATACTTGGACCAAAAATTTCTCTAGTCTTTGGTCTTTTCTCTTTTGGGATCATTCGCATGCTTCTAGCTAGTATACTTTTTTATTTTATCGCATGCGACTATTTTCCATTTCTTGGGCTCAATGCAATGATTCCGGCCCTTCATTTCATCATGATTTGCATGATGATCCATAGATTTCAAAGTATAGGCAGCACACCCCATCCTACATTCTTTTTCTTAATATTACACGGGAAAACGATCATATGTAACTTTCTCTTTATGTCGATTATATCAGAATCAGTTGTAGAAGCGTCGGTCTCACTTTTCGAACTAATTATCTATCGGCTTTTTAATAACCGGTGTATAAATCAAGACATTCATATCATTTATTTAGTAAATCAGGTGCAGAAATTATCAGTTTACAGCGCCAGAGATCTAGACCGTTTGTTTAACAACCATTCGGTGTAGAAAGATGTTGAATTCTTTTGAGCCCCTCATTTACATTCTTTATTAGAACTTCGGTATAGAAAACTTAGCAGTGGAAATAAGAAAAATAGAAGTTGTTTAAAATATTATAACAAATTTGTTTTCAGATTATTTTGTAAACCTCTTTTGTTTTTTTGTTTCTTTTATTAATGTTTAGTACTAATTTGTTTAAGATTATTTTTGTATAGTGGCTGAGTCTGTTATATATGGAAAAAATTTAAAACACAAAATTTGATCCATACAAATTCAATAATTAATGGTGCAATCAAATTAATTTTGATCCATATATAGCAGAATTTGTCTATTTTGTATAAATTTTTTGCTTTCCTGAAATGTAGAAAACAAAATCATTGATTTTTTTATTTTGTACATGTTCCGAATATGCAGCAAACAATAATTAACAAAAAAAGTAGTGGCATAAATAAATTATTCAGAATGTCGCTTCGGTGTTAATGAACAAAAAGATCAGTGTCATTAATCAATGTCTGCATGCGTAACGTTAACACCCCTTGGTAAAAAACATTTAATTGTCGCATCTTTGCTGTTCGCAAATCTAAACCCTTTATTTACATCAAGATTCATACTTTCTCAACTAATAATATCCGACCCCATGAATCACATAATAGTCGATCGTTTCTTATAACGCAGTAGATCTGGGCCGTTCACTTCCTACTGCGCGTAGAGGACAAGCTATCTTCTTAGAGAACGTTCTCGACATTAATTAACAAAAAAAATATAAAAACATTTAACAAATATAAAAACATTCTCTCGTTAGTACCGTCCCCACTTTATGTACCTTCCACGGTCGTCTTCTCCAACACATTTTTCCATATATCTCCACTTTCTATTATTTCGCCATCGTCATTTGGAACCCTTTCTTCCGACAAGCTTTTTGGTACTTAGCAAGAATTCGATCGACTCGACAACTACAATTTCAAACTTTCTAAATATAGGTACTAAGAGCATCTTCATCCCTGAAACTCTTGAAGTTTTAAAAAATTTATCATTTTTTTAGTTTCTAAACCTTTCATTCCTAAAACTAAAAAGTTAGAGTTTCTTAATTGACACATCAGCAAATATTACTAGTGTTGTGGGAGACTGATCAATTTTAACCAATAATTAAGCCACGTCAGAGTTTATAAATTCTAGAACAAAGTTGCTAAATAAAAAACTCTAAAACAAAATTGCTAAATAATAAACTCATATACATCTCTGAAACTTATTTAAAAACTGCTACGTCAAATTAGAAACTCCAAGAATTTTAAATATGTAGATACTCTAAAAAGGTCAAACAAGAAGGGGTTTATTACAGTAAAAAGACAAATACAAATTATTATCATTACATTATTTTTGTTTGAACAAAATTGAAGAAATTAAGCTACAGTAATGTTATTATTTCTTTACCAAACTTTTAGTCTAGTGGAGTCTTAGCCTAAGCAAATGATCACTTATAGGTCACAGGATCTAACAAACCCTAAGAGCTTTCCCACAACTTTGCACCAAAATACCGTCTAAAAGTCATCATATCTTGACTACTCCAACTCTCCAACTACGACTCTCAAAAAAAAAACTCTCCAACTACGTGCAGTTGTCTGATTTGAAGTTCCTTCAATCATATTAAATAAATGTGTTGATATTGCCGTACAGAATCTGTTATTTGAAGTGTCACCGATTCAATCTACGCTAATTTACATTTTAGATGTGATTTTCAAGATCTCATAAGATATATGGTTCCGTGTCTATAATCTGCTATTCAAGCCTTGAGACAGACAGGGCCACTGGATAGTGGGAAGTTGTTCTTCTGCTGCGCAACAGCTACGGACGGTTCAGATTTTTTGCGTTGTAGGTTATGGACGATTTAGATTTAATTCAGAAGTCTGATATTATAAAGTTTAGCTTGCACAAATCTCGATGCAAATTAAAAGTTGAGATTTGATGCGTAGCACGCATAGTATTTTTGCTGCGCGTTAGAAGATCTCATTCCCTGAATAGTGCGATCCCTAATTAACTTGAGCCGCTGGATTCAAAACAAATTAACTGGGTTCATAATTATTTCTTCAAAAAACATCAGTTGGAATTTACTAGATCGAAATTGAATTTTTTTTTTTAAATAACTGCTGTTTTTCCATACAAAGAATTAATTAATCAGTGGAATGGAAGAAAGTTTCTGTGTTAATATTATTGCTTGACATAATAAAATATCAAAAACTTTACTTCCTAAAATCCTCCGTGGGAAATTTCCATCCCCAAATTTTAGGCCTCAGCCTGAAAACTAAAGGGCCGACGTAAACTGGGCTTTTACTCCGTGCTAAATTTTTTTGGGCCTTGTGGGCTGTAATAGAAAAACCAGCCCGGAAACTTCTTTATTCAGAATTCTACTGTGGCCTGTGGAGTTCTGAAGGCCCAAGGTAAGCTCAGAGGAGCCTAGAAACGCAAGAAACGAATTCCTCTGCGGAAGAGGAGATCTTTTAATTTGAACCGTTGATTTAAAGATCAAGAGTTCAGATTAATAATATTAAAATCTCGATTTATATAATTAATGGTCGAGTGTTGATCTCGACGACTCAGATCAAATTCCACCGGAGAAAAAAATCCGATGCGGTTCCAGCGACGCACATGGTATTTCATATGCTAAAACACGTTAGATACGTCTCGTTATGTACTAAAAAAGCTTATTAGTTATTACCAAGGCAATATGCTAAAACATCAACATGTACTTGTAAGAAAAATTTCCGAGATATTGGGGAGTACCAATAAGACCTCAGGCAAGAAATTTTTGAATGGGGCCAAATGATATATTGAAATCTACACCATTCATAAAAAATAATTAATGATTTAGATTTAAAAGTCCAAAAATTACTCTTGATGAGTGTTGTGGATTTTGAGACAAAATGGAGGCACACAAAAAGTAGAGGCATTTGATCTCTCTTGAAAAATTAATATGAACAAAATGTTATATAAAATATAAAGAGTAAAATTATGATGCTTACAATAATATATCTGGAATTTCAAAATGCAAACGGTCGATCCGAGGCATTTAAAATGTTTTCAACTAAAATCTTCTTCGGGACCAAAAATTTTCATTTTTAGAATTTTTTTTTACTATTTTATTGAATGAATATAAAATGCATTGATCTAACAATTATTGAACTTTTTTTTCTCCAATTTAATTTATTTCCGTAAACCCGATAAAATAGTAAAAAAATTAAAAATGGAAAGTTTTGGTTCCTAAGAAGATTTTAGTATGAACAACAGTTTTAACGGTTCGAATCGACCGTTTGCATTTTGAAATTTGAGATATATGATAGCAAGCACCATAGTCTGACTCAAAAAGAAATTAAACTATGGAGGCATTTGATCCCTGTTGAAAAATTAATATGAACAAAATGTTATATAAAATATAAAGAGTAAAATTATGATGCGTACAATAATATATCTGGAATTTCAAAATGCAAATGGTCGATCCGAGTCGTTTAAAATGTTTCCATACTAAAATCTTCTTGGGGACCAAAAATTTTCATTTTTAGAATTTTTTTTACTATTTTATTGGATGAATATAAAATGCATTGATCTAACGATTATTGGACTTTTTTCTCCAATTTAATGTATTTCCATAAATCCGATAAAATAGTAAAAAAAATTAAAAAAATGAAAAGTTTTGGTTCCTAAGTAGATTTTAGTATGAACAACAGTTTTGACGGTTTGGATCGACCGTTTGCATTTTGAAATTTGAGATATATGATCGCAAGCACCATAGTCTGACTCAAATATAAATTAATATTTGGAGTTCACTAATTAAATTGTATATAAATATGGAGTTCAAAATTATTTTTTTGTAGAAATTATCTATATAACATAAAAAATTTAATTAAATATATATTATCTTAAAAAGGGGGTGACATTGCACCCATTTGCATTACCTAGATCCGCCTCTGAATACGACTATTATGATGTAATATAATGTGAAACAAGGAAAATTTTCATAGAGGGCCAAGCAGCAAAGAATTTCAACAGATAGGGCCAGAGGCACCCTAATAATTGCACAGAGGGCCAAGGACGCGACTATTAGTCGCGCCCCTAAGAGATTTGATTTATTTTGCTGAATTCAAGGCAGTTTGCAATGCATTAACCAACTGTGGGCCCTACATGTCAGGGGCGCGACTAATACATGCGCCCCTGACATTCTGTGCATTTTTTTCTATTTATACACATTTTAATAATTATATTAAAATAGTAATTTTAAATGCACTTATTATATTTATTATTAATAGATGTGATAATATATTAAATATAAATATTATAAATAGATGTGATAATATATTTAATATAAGTAATGATATATTTAATATAAGTAATGATATATTTAATATAAGTAATGATATATTTAATTAAGTAACAATATATTTAATATAAGTAATGTTATATTTAATATAAGTAATGATATATTTAATTAAGTAATGATATATTTAATATAAGTAATGATATATTTATATTGAATAAGTAATAATATATTTAATATAAGTAATGATATATTTAATATAAGTAATGATATATTTAATATCAGTAATAATATATTTAAAATAAGTAATAATATATTTATATTGAATAATTAATAATATATTTTTAATATATTAGTTCTTCTATTTATTAATTCTATTAAATATATTATTACTTATTCAATATAAATCTATTATTACTTATTCAATATAAATATATTATTACTTAGTTTAAATATATTATTACTGATATTAAATATATCATTACTTATATTAAATATATCATTACTTATATTAAATATATTATTACTTAATTAAATATATCATTACTTATATTAAATATATCATTACTTAATTAAATATATCATTACTTATATTAAATATATCATTACTTATATTAAATATATAATAATTATATTTAATATATTATCACATCTATTTATAATATTTATATTTAATATATTATCACATCTATTAATAATAAATATAATAAGTGCATTTAAAATTATTATTTTAATATAATTATTAAAATGTCTATAAATAGAAAAAAAAATGCACAGAATGTCAGGGGCGCATGTATTAGTAGCGCCCCTGACATGTAGGGCCCATAGTTGGTTAATGCACTGCAAACTGTCTTGAATTCAGCAAAAGAAATCGAATCTCTTAGGGGCGCGACTAATAGTCGCACCCTTGACCCTCTGTGCAATTATTAGAGTGCCTCTGGCCCTATCTGTTGAAATTCTTTGCTGCTTGCCCCTCTATGAAAATTTTCCGTGAAACAATGTACAAAACAACCAAACTCTTGTCAAAAACAAAAAAAAAAGGCTTCATGACATCAATTTGAGATGCATCTATATTTTTGTTGTGGAAGTAGCAATTGTTGGAAAACAAACTTATTCTGATTTTAGATAAGTCGGTATGAAGATATTTCAAGTTAATCTAATTGCGTGTTATGTGTTTAACAGTAGTAAAAAAAACAGTTCCAGGTCCTTTTCTAAAAAAGTTTTAGAATATTTCCTAAAAAAATAGTAGTAATATTGAAGGATGAGATCATCTTGACATTTGACACATAGAATAAGGAGTTGGGAATTCATGAGGAAAAAGGCTGATCGAATTAGAAAATTTGAAGACGAAGTAATTTTGAATTTAAATCAAAATTAACTTGATTTCACCGTTATTGATGCAAAATCAACTTGATTGCATAATTATTGATGGTGATCAACAATTGTAATTAATTTGAATTTAAATTTTTTGTCCATAGAAGACTCACTCATTACTAATTAATTGTTAAGTGTAATCAATTTAAACTTAGATGCTTAAGTTGCTTCAATTTGATCTCCATACTTCCCTGGCTATAGCTTATGATAAATTACTATACGACAGAGAGATTCATAATGAATATTCCATTTCACCTAATTAGGCATCAAACTAGTAATTAAAATCATTGTATAATTAGTAAAGCTTAAGTTAACTTTTGGCTTTACGATCAGATACAAATTCCATCATGTAAGTAAAACATAAAAAGGGTAAAAGAAAAAAGTTCCAATTAACTAAATTTCGCTGGGTACATAAACAGATAAACTACATACACAAATTTCCCATAGAAAAAAAGAGCATAAGATTAATTTTATGTCAAAATCTCTATCTCTGAGGGGCATTTGTGAAAAAAGGTCCTTTCTCTATTCTCCTTTTGAGATGGCAAATGATTATATTTGTCGGGTCTTGTTACTCTTTCCTTCAAACAATCAAATTCCTCTCAAAATCCTCAAACCTCTCTTTCATCATCCCTAATTTCAGCCCAATTTTTCCTGCATCATAATTGATTCTTTTACAGCGACGCAAATGGATGAATCCGACGACATGCTCTTCAACAACCTTTTCGAGCCTGAAGAATCACCATCAGAACCCGCTAGGGCTTCGGATCCGCCCGAGTCGAGTGAATCTGAAGTTTCTTCCTCTGTTCGAGGGGGAAGAGAAGAAGAACGAGATTCTACTTCGGATGAGGTCAATTTGTTCCAAATTTATCATATAATGTGGATATATGCCTATTTGTTTGGAGAAGTAGCTTAATTACGACTTCAGTGCTGAATTATATGTAATTACGGTTGATTAATTCGTTCTCGGTTTCTGTTGTACCGTAATTCAGTATTAAGTGCACTATGGGTAGGAATTTAAGAAAAGTTGCTTCCTTTGATGCATATAAGGGTGAAGGGTCCTCCCCAGAATTGTAATGAGTAAATTGTAGTAGATAAGAAGAATTGAACTAAATGGTCAAATTTAAGGTTGAAGCCAACTTGTGACTTTTTTTTGTTTCTACATAATATGGAAACTTTTGATCAAGTTGCGCAAATGCATCCAGTCCATCTATGACAATTATCCTCTGATGCTTATCATCTTCAGGCTGAAGATTTAGGGAAGGAGGAGAAAACTGAGATTGATTCGCCTTCAACAGCAGACAGTCCAGAAAATCTGGATTCAGATGATCTTAGAGCTGAAGAAGACCCAATGAACCGACAACCAGTACAGTACTTCTACTATGACCCACCTCTGTATGAAGAGACTGGGATGTGGATTCCCGTCTCAGTACCCCCAATGACTGGTACTGGCCACGAGGACTGGGAACGAGGCTTTGGTTCTGAAGGTGCCTACTTTCCAGACGAAGAATTCAGGTGGGACCCACTAGAACCGAACACACAGATGACCATGTGGGATGTGTTCACTGAAATGTTAGTAGCTGGGAAGGGCAAAGTTATGTCTCTTGTCTCATTGAACAATCTAATGGGTTATCACATGTCACTCATTTCAACTTCCGTCCCTATGCCTCATAATGCACTTCAGGAAGCATGGAAGGAGATGGCTCAAACCCTAACTGAAGCCCATTATGGGTACGCAAACGGGTTGCTCGAAACAGAGCCCGTCAGATGGCTACCAGATAGTGTGTCGACTGTTTGTATGTTATGTAGTTCAAAATTCCATCCTATAATGTGTTCCAGACACCATTGTAGACTTTGTGGCGGGCTATTCTGTAGTGACTGCTCCAAAGGAAGGAGTCTGTTACCTCCCAAATTTAGGGCTACTGAACCTCAAAGAGTGTGTGATGTGTGTTGTGTAAGGTTGGAGGGGATACAGACATATTTGATGGGTCAGGTGAGCCGAGCATCTCAGCCTTTGATTCATGATCTAACAGACCTGAGCACTCTGAGGTCTTGGCTTAATTTCCCATGGGCTCGCACCATGGAATATGAGATATACAAGGCTGCTAACTCAATACGTTCCTATTGCAAGGTACATTTTAGTTTGGTCGATTATTTTACTTGTACTTCTTCGTCTTACCAGTACATATTTGATTTAGCACTGAATTATGGTGTGACCTGGTGCTGGTTTGGCTGGGTGGAACTGATCAGCCTACAAATATGACCTATTCCTTTACTGATAGTTGCTCAGAGCTTCGGTCTCATAGTAATATGACAAAAAAGTTCTTGAATATTGTAAAAGATGATGAAAATGGCAACAAAATGAGAATCATAATAAATACTACTACAACAACAACAACAAAGTCTTTAGTTCCAAACAAGTTGGGATAGGTTAGAAATGAAACTCAATCAAAATAATGAAAAATCAATATAAATAATAGTAATATAATAAATAGTAAATAGTAGTAAAAATAGTAGTAGTAATAATAATGACTAATACTAATGATAATAATAATAATAATTTATTCTATAAATCATAAGTTTATACTAGCACCCTACGTCTTTAATTCTGGACTAAAGTCGTACAACTATACCACAACTTTTAAATTTTAGTCTATATCATAGTTCTAGTATGTGGATCGTTAACTTTCATGCACTCATAATTGACGCCAACTCTTTGGAGACGGTTCATACCTTTAAGTCTTTTTTACTGCTTCATTCTATGTCAATCTCGATGGACCCCTACCTCTTCTCGTGTTTTCAACGTGATTTAAAACTCCACTACGTACTGGTGCATCAAAAGACCTCTGTTGGACATTCTCATACTATCTCAAACGATGTTGAATAAGTTTCTCTTTAATTGGTGCGACCTCGATTCTGTCATGTATATTGTCATCTATAATGCGACTTCTTGTATGCCAACATATCCACCGTAACATACGCATCTATGTCACGTTCATCTTTTGTATGTGTTGCCCTTTGGTAGCCCAACATTTTGCTTCATAAAACATTGCAGGTCTTATTGTCGTTCTATAGAACTTACATTTCAACTTTTGTGGGACTCTTTGTCGCATAGGATGTCAGACGTTTGTCGTTATTTTATCCTTATCCAACCCGCTCTTATTCTAATCTCATCGTCACTCTGCAGCATCGATCTCAAATATCGAAAGATGTTTCTTCTGAGCACTACTTGTCCATCTAAATTGACGTCTTTATCTTCTGATTGAACAACTCGCACTTCATATACTCAGTCTTAGTCTTACTAAGTCTAAAGCCTTTCGATTCTAAAGTTTTCCTCCACAACTGTAATTTTCTATCAACCCCTACTTTACTTCTGTCAATTAGGACCACATCGTCCGCAAAGAGCATGCACCAAAAGAAATCTCCTTGTATGTATTTCGTGATATCATCGATCACTAATGCAAAAGATGTAAGGGCTTAAGGTTGACTCTTGATGTAATTCTATCTTAATGGAAAAGTCATCAGTCTTGTTGTCATGCTCTGACACTAGTGACAACGTTATCGTACATATCCTTGATGAGGTTGGCGTATTTTGTTGGAACTTTCTTCTTTTCAAGTGCCCACCACATAACTTTTTTGAGGAGGGTTCCAATACCTACTTTTTTTGTGCCTCATCATGCCCATTAACTAAAAAATTTAATTAATTAATTTTTTAAGACTTTAAATATCAAAACTAATTGATTGAATATTTCATATATGTCATAATATACTGTATAAAAAAATATTGTAACATTTTAGTTTAATTTCATTGGTCATCTAGAGCTAACAAAATCAACGGTTCAAATCCAATAATTTTGATCGTTGATTTTGTTAGCTCTAGATGACCATTGAAATTAAACTAAAATGTGGCAATATTTTTTATATACATGTATTATGACATATATGAAATATTCAATCAATTAGTTTTGATATTTAAAGTTTTTAAAAATTAATTAATTAATTTTTTAAGTTAATGAGCATGATGAGGCATAAGAAAAGTAGGCATTTGATCCCTTCTCAACTTTTTTGGTACTTTGTCATACGCTTACTCCAAGTCGATGAATACCATGTGCAAATCCTTTTTTTGCTCTCTACATCTCTCTGTCAGTTATCTTGTCAAGAAAATCGCCTTCATAGTCGAGTGTTCGAGCATGAAATTAAATTGGTTTTTCGTAATGCTTGTCATCTTGCCTGTCATTTTTCTTAATCGATGCTCAATCACTTTCTCCCAAAACTTCATTGTATGGTTATTGGTTCATAAGCTTGATTCCTTTATAATTAGTACAACTTCAAAAATATGTTGTTTATTCTTGAAGATAGATAAATATACTTCTCCTTCAATTGTCCGCTATTTTCTTTGACCGAAAGATGTTTTTAAACAACTTAGTTACCTCTATGTCTCCAAGACATCTCCACACTTCGATCGAGATGTTCTGAGGCCCTAAAGCTTTACCTTCTTTCATTCTTTTTAAAGTCTCTTTCACCTCCGATTCTTGAATTCATCGAGCGAATAGTCTATTGGTGATCAAAAGAGTCATCTAGCTTGATTGTATTGCTTTTATTCTCTCCATTGAACAACTTGTCGAAGTACTTTCTTCATTCGTTCTTGATCTTGTCATCTTTCATCAAAAATTTATTTGTCTCGTCCTTGATTCATTTGACTGGGCTGAAGTCTGTCGTCTTTCTTTCGCAGAATTTTGCAATCTTGTAGACATCATTTTCGCCTTCCTTCGTACTTAGCTTATGATATAAATCCTTATAAGCTCTATCCCTTACTTCACTGACGGCTTTATTTGCGTTCTTTTTTGCCATAACTTAGGGATATGGAGAGAAGGACAGTAACAAATAGGATTACATTTCTATAAGAAGTTTCAAGTCATTGTACCCCCAATTATCTAACCTTTCCCATTCCTACAGTTCCCTCCCTTCCTCTCTTTATTTTATTTATTTATTATTATTTTTGTGGATCTTGGCCTAGAAATCTGAAAAGAAAGCAAATGTGACTGGTTAATCACCAGAATGTTTGATGCATCCAGTACCAGGTAATGGAACAAGTTAGCTAAATGATACTGAGTCCGAATTAAACTTGTGTCATAAGGTGGGAAAGATGAAGCCTGAAAAGTCCTTCCCTGACTCGATTCTTAAACAAGCAAAGGGGCTTGCTATAATAACTGTGGCAAATGTGGGGATGATGGTGACATACAAAATCGGGACAGGTATGGTGGTTGCACGTAGGGAAGATGGCTCATGGTCTGCACCTTCAGCTATCTGTACCTTCGGCCTTGGTTGGGGTGCTCAGGTGAATTTATATATATTTTTCTGTCATTTATTTCTGATTTTGGAAGTACCTGTCTTGTGTATAAAAAAGTAAATATGTTCTTGTCATTTAGATGTTAGAAAGCGAATCTTTGCAGACTGTTTTGGCTTTTCAGTATGACTTGAATTATTCTTTTATTGGGTTTGGGGTGACCAAAGTCTCGTGGATGTTGATTCATATGATGTAGAAGTAGTTCACTTTAACCGGCTGTCCTGTAAACTGTCACAGTCCTTGAAGCATTAAATCACTCATTTCTGAAGAAATACTTGAAATTAATCCCTGGATGTCTATTTCCATGTCCTGAAAATGAACCAATTTCCCTCCTCAACGAGCTATAAATTATTTGCATTGATGATGAAGAAAGGAAAGGTGCTTAGAGAAATAATGGAAATGTTTCCGGGTGATGGATGAAAATTGAAAAATAATTTCTTATTTTTACAGTTGTTGATTTTCAGATGGCTTTATATGTTTTTGTTCTGTAGGTTTAATTTATTCCTCTGTTTATTGATTTATTCATTATAGTTTTAGTTCTTATAGAAATATTTTTTTGCCAAAATTGGATGCTGTTGATTTTTATAAGAACAAAAAACTGGAATTCCTTTTTTTTCTTTTTCCTTCTCTTACCTTTTGGGTTGTTGGATAGGCTGGAGGTGAGATAACGGACTACATTATTGTGCTGAGAAACAAAGAAGCTATCAAAACATTTTGTGGAAATGCACACCTGTCAGTGGGGGCTGGTGTCAGTGCTGCTGCAGGTGCTCTGGGTCGTGCAGCTGAGGCTGATTTACGTGCAGGAGATGGTGGCTATGCTGCATGTTACACATATAGCTGTAGCAAAGGTAGTCAACTTAGCAGAGGCTTAATCGTTTGTATCATTGCATACTCTCAAATTTTACAATTTTCTTCAATGCAAGTGTTATCCATATAAAAATAGTAAAATGCTCTTTGGAAAATATTCCATACTTTGTAAAGCACAGATAGTATTCGTCTGTAGAGGTGTAATGATGCAAAAGGGTTCTTAGTGTATGCATGAATTTTGGATAAAGAAGGAAAAATCAAGTGATAATCAGCCTCCTGCACAATCTCAATCAAATAAGATCTTGTCAACCCAGAGTAACAAGAAAATTAGAAAAAGGATTAAACAAATTAGGAGGTGAGCCATTCTATTCACATGATACTCCTGTGTTTACTACAATCCTTTTGACCAGCACCAAAACTTGTTATTATCATAGGTGCATTTGTTGGTTGTGCATTGAATGGGAGCATGGTAACAACCAGATCATCCGAAAATGCACGGTTCTATGGAACACAGATGAAGGCATTGGATATCCTCCTGGGATCGGTTCCAAGGCCACCAGCTGCTGCTATTCTTTACCAAGCACTTTCTAATCTTTTTGATAAGATAGGGAGATCGCAATCAACTCGCTACAATATATATCCCGCTCTCAATACATAGCTTCTGTTATGTGGATGGTGTCTTCTTAATTGCTCAATTCTTTCATTGGTGAGATGGATAGTGTGGCAATGCAACAATTGTACAATATCTATACGTTGGATGGAACTTTGGTTGGATGTCTGTAAATATCATCTTATAAGAAGTATGATTTAGTTTTTCATTTAGAATTTTCTTTTTCAAATTTCCAGCCCACTATTAAAGCTAGCTCTATCCAATTCGAGCAGCTGTTCTCCGTCCCAGTTTAATGCTTACTGGCTGGAAGCACATGCTGACCAGTTGGTGAACTTGTGGTTTAATCATCATGGGTATTGCCGTATTGGCAATTTGTTTATGGTACCTCGTGGAAATGTAAATGTATATATTGCAACCTGGATAAATAAACTATCGATTCTGTAAATATTGATGTATTGTATATAATATTAAGAAGCATATTTAGTTATACCATTGATCGTATTATCATGTGCAAGGGGTTCTAATGGGGAAATCTTCTTAAAATGAAGTGGTTAAGATCTTGCTGTTGTTACTCGACTATACAACTACCCCCTAACAAGTAAAATTTAAGCTCACGCATTCCATAACATGGCATAAAATTTAAGCTCCTAATTATGCTATTCTTTTCCTTATTTGGACTTTAACATATATAATTCCTCCAAAAATTGTGTTGGGCCAGCGTTATTTAAAAATAATCTAGCTTATTTAAGAATAACAAATCAGTATTCTTTTAAATTATACTGTTTTTAACCTTCCAAGCAGTAGTTCTGAACTATTTCTTTGACAATCCAAATAATCGGCGTGTAAACTTTAGATGAGAAGCTAGGCAGCAGCAAAAGAGAGGAGAGAACA